>OZ014521.1:540560030-541160030 GCA_963966055.1 Lathyrus aphaca
AATTAAAGGAAAAAATGGAGGATAAGAAAAACTCAACCAATATTTGAATTTTTTATCCAAAATCCACGTCCGTTAGCAGAAAAATCTCAATAATGCTTAGAAATAATGCTTAGAAGGCCATTATTGAGGAGTATGTAATATACTTAGAAGGCCAACAAAAGTCATGCGCAATATCTTCATAGTCGTCTTAAAATAATATTCCATCTCTCCTCTTATTACGTTTTTCACTATTAAATTATCGAAACAATGTTTTATATTTTAGTGTGGTTGCATATTTGAAAATGGTGCATTTGTACGGGTACCACTACCACAATAATAATAAAATCTGATTTTTTATCGGATTTTTTAAATAATTGTCCGTTGAAAATGTGTAAAATAAATTCATAAGTAAATTGAGTAGAGTTAATCGTTGACAAATCTTTATAGATAACAATATTTAAATGGATATTTAAGGAGTTGTCAAATAATGAAATATTAATTAAATGATGGATTATAGTTAATTAGAAAACTAAACATTTAAGAATATTAAATAATAAAATAAAACATATGGCACAATAATAGTAATAGAAAAAAGAAGTAGTTATAGTATAAGAACACTTAAAGTTTCCTTCAAAGCAACAATTGTTTATAACCTTTATGCTTCACCAAAAGGATGTCATATGAAAAGAAAACTCCTGGAGATGGGTCATTTTTTGGGAGAGGTAAGTCATTTGTAATTTGCATTTTCATTAACATATATGGTTATTGTGTTTGCAATGTTTTACAATGTTATATTGTTTGTGCAGATTTGTAGTTGAACTGGAAGCAAAAACAACATGGGGAAGGAGACTAGATGTTGTACCCCAAAATTTTCCTTCATATCTTCAAGACAATATGTCTCAAGAGGTTTCTTAATGTTTATAAGATTCTCAATTTCTCAAAGGGACTCAAGGTTTCATCAGACAAAGCCTCCTCATAATCAATAATTAGTTAACTTGGGTAAAAAGTCAACTGTGGTCAACATACAGTCAAACTTCAAGATTTTTGGTCAACATCAAGATTATGAAGTAAGATTCATCATTTGATCAAGGTTTGATCATGATTCATCAAGAAAATCTCAAATTCATCACAAATCAAGAGTTGCTAAATTAGGGTTTCTTAAGGAGAAAGTCAACTGTACTTTGACTAGCCCTAACATTCACGTGCTTCATCAGAAATTTATCATCCAAGGCTCATTTTGAAGGAAATTCAATTCCTTACAACTTTATGTCACACAAGTCAAGGCCAAAAATGTTTCATTTGAGAGATATGGGTCAAGAAATTACAGTTCCTCTAAAAAGTCATAAAAAAGTCAACTTTTCAAAAACTCATAACTTGAACATGGAAGATCAAATTGACATGGGACCAAAATGAGTGATTAAAGGACACTTTAAGATTTATAAAAGCCCAAGAGCACATTTATATGATAAAAAATGAGAGAGTTGTGCATTGTTAAAGTTGAACAAAATTAAGGAGGTGTATAAGGCAAACAATGACCAAAACTTGAGTTTGTGCCAAATGGGCTTATCTTTTCACAATCCAAACTTAATCTTAAGATAATCCACGACCCCTAAGTCATATTTTCTGATTTTCCTTTATTTATTTCATATTTTATTGGATTTAATTCATTTAAATTCAATTTTAATCAAAATAAATATGAAAAATCAAAGATTTGATATTTGGACTATTTTAGGATAAGATATTGAGAGTTATTTACATCCAAATTCGTGCAAAACAAGAGGAGAAAGATATGATGACCAAATATGACTAAAATAGAAGGTTTTCAATGACAAAATCAATCAAATTCTATCATCCCAAAAAGATGTGAACTCAAGCCCACAAGTTGACCTAAATCCTTCCTCTATAAATACATAACACCTTTAGATAGCAAGGGGACGAAATCATTTATCAAAGAACTCTAAAAAATTCCAAAATTTTCAAGAAACTTTCAAAATTCGTATCCCATTTTTCGCTAAGTTTCAATTCCTTCCAAGGCTTGATTATTCTTCCTAAGGACCAGAGGAAGAGATCCCAATCCTTTGTTGCAAGTTTCAAAGCTTGAATCAAGCTCCTCAAGGGCATGATTTTTTGGCAAAACTTTGAATCTTTGAAACTTTTAACCTAATCATATTTTTTTGATATATTGATGTGTGTTTGTGTTTGTATGAGCATATGGAGCATTCCTGAGCAATTAGTTTGAAGTTTTCACGTGCGAATAAAGAGATGTCATTGTTAGGGCATAAAACTTTCATGCTTCGAATCTCCATTTATAGACGTTTTTAGCCCAAATGGGGGGCACCAATGAGTTCCTAGGGTTGTTTCCAGTCGATCCATGCCCTTAGATTTTTTTGATATAACGTTTTTACGATGTTTTAATTTACATGTCCTATAGTGACGGGTAATACCGTCACTATAAGCTTTAGCGACGAAGCCAAAAGCGTAGGTAAAAGTGCATGGGGAAGACGATGAACAATGGTTGAAAATTTGATTTTTTTCGTTTAATATATATTGTTTTTTTCCAGATATAATCACCAAAGACCAAATGGTCTGGTGGTGTGGAGTGCGCGTGGGAAGCAAGAGGGCTTGGGTTCAAACCCCAGCGCCTTCCCTTTGTTGTTTTTTGACCTATTTTCTTTTCTTTCCATTATTTCTTCTTATTTTCTTTTCTTTTAATTTGTTTAATTAATTCAATTATTTTTATTGTTTTAACCAATCAAAAAATAGAAAGCATAATAAATCTTTTTTCATAAAACCATAAAATAATAAAAATATTTTTCTTATATAATTAAGTTAAATTAGGTTCATTTTTAATCAAATTAATCAATAATTTATCTTTTCTAACCAAAATCAATTAATCGATATCCAAAACTTTTGTTCATCTCATCTTTTTCTCTCGATTTTATTTCTTAGAATAAATGTATAGGTTGTATGGATTGGTAATCATTCAGATTTATTTTTCTCGCCCGATTCTTTTTCTACGATAATGTAATTGTTAAAGCCATATAATAACTTAGGTTTATTTTTTCTGCACTTTATATTTCTGCCAGTTTTTTTTATAATTATGTATCTCTATGTAGGCACATAATTTCGACACCATGAGTTGAGATGTAAAATCATGTTTTTACTAAGCAAATGGTCACCAGATAAAGGAGAAAGAAAATAAAGATATTCAGAAGAAGTTTTGGTATTTTCGACCAGACCAGATGCTCAAATACTTCGACAGGAATATGAGGAATTGTTTCAGCAAACAAAGTCTGAAGAACTTTCATTACAGTTCAGCATTTGACAAAATTTGAAGAATTGATGTGCTTTTCGACATTTTGACAGAAGATAGGTTGGAAAAGATTTCGACAAAGGCATTATCCTATAAAGTTTGAAGAGTTTTTGTTTTCTTCGACAATTCGACAAAACGAAGAGATGCAGCATTTCGTCACAAAGAGGAAGAATTCAAATTTAAAAGTTACAACATTTGGCAGTTGGACGCGTGGAAGCTTCAGGAAAAGAAGAATACATGCAGATTGACAAGTGTCAATTAGTTAGGATTTTTCCGTTTTAGACAGTTATTTTATTTGTATATAAATAGGGTAGTTGTTGTAGAATCATGTGTGTGAAAAACTTGAACAATAATCCTGTAAAAATACTCTGAGTACCCAGTGTGAGAGAAATGAGTTTGATATGTGGAGAAATGTATGTGTTGAACACCAATTTTATTCAAGTTATTTAAATTACAAGTCTTTTTCGTCAAATTATTTTACTTCCAGTTTCTTTACTTTCCTGCAAAACTTATACTCTTTTTGCCATTTTTCTTTACTTTTGTTCAACTTTTAATTTACTTTACTTTTACATTCAAACACCCAAGATTGTAAAATCATTGACAAAACAAACCACAAATAATTATCAAACACTAAGAGTAACTCAACAACAAAATTGCACATGTGTCCTAGGACTTGTTTGGTTGGTCCTGCAAGTAACCCAGTCCTGTAAAAGATTGGTTAACCAGAGGTTGTTCGTCAGAAATCACAGCGAACACTCTCCCAAGGCCATGTAATAGCTTAAACTTAGGTTTATTTTTCCGTACTATAAACGGTTAGATGTATGTTTAATAGGATTGCATGAAAAGATTAAAATCAACCGTTAGAAAACCCTAATTTCTAAGACTAAAATAACTGAACAAAACACACTTGCACACCTACACCTTTAGGGTAACTTCTCTTTGTTGTCTTACGATAAATGGTCAAGTCCCTCGAACGTGGGAATACCTTAACTTGTTGCCTAAAGAAATAAATCATCACAGTTGCCTTTTGAATAAAAGATTATGGTCCCTCGTTGTCCCTTTAAAGTTTCTTTCGAATAAATGATCTTGTCCCTACGGAAAAGATCATAGTCCCTCGATGACCTTTCGAGTTACTGTAACACGGTGGGAGAACTGACTTTAGTTATGTTGCGGATAGCAAGAGTCGCCACCGACTTTTATTTTATCCAAAGGAAAGGCATAAAAGAACAGGAAAGACCTTATAAAAGATTTTTGGGTCCGGGGGGTAGGTTATGTAAAGGGAAGGTGTTAGCTCCCTTTACATCCATGGTTATCCATGGGCTCTTAGTTACTTAGCTCACTTTGAATTGTTTTTGAAAAGGGTGAAGTGTGTGAATAGAAATTTTCATAAGAGTTTGATAATGATCCATGTACGGATGCGTAAAAAACTTGTGTTTGAAAATTGTTTTGAAATTGTGAAATGTTTGAAAAGTTTGAATAGTGAGCAAGTAACTATGAGGAACCTACCCTAAAGTTTAAGTCTTTCTGTTCTTTATCCTTTAAGTGGTAAGACTATCCCTATTATTAAGGAATAGGTAGTCATTACCTTGGATGTGTGGGACAAGTAAGGGGACATTTGTTTTTGTAGGCAACTGTAAGGTGTATTAAGCACTTTGGAGGGACTGTCATCATTATTTGAAAGAGACTAGATCATTACGAAAGGCAACCATTAAGGGACTTGATCTTTGATTATGAAGGGACTAGATGACTTTTCTTTTAAGGGACTTTGTTTTATACACCCTACTTGACCTTTTAATTAGGCAACATTGAGAGGTAACCCTAGAAAGTGAGATGGCGATCAAAGATCGACTTACGTGTGTGAGTGTTCAATCTTATAATTTAAATGACCTGAATTCAATTTTAAATATCATACATGTTTACACTCCCTATTTACTAACCATAGCATAAAAAAAAATTTAAATATTTACAAAAATTTACATCCAGGAGCAATTACAATAATAATAAATAATTTAAATAAATAAAGCAGAATATATAATAATAATAATAAAAATTGGGTTAGTGAAGTAATAATAATAGCAAATTTTAAAATTAAGGGGGTTAGTAATAAACATGATTAGTAATAATAGTAATAAACAAAAGATTAGAATGAACAAAACTTTAATGGTTAATAGAAAAATTATAAACAATTATAAAATTTTAAGTTAAGTATAAAATTAATTATGAACATATTATAATTACAAGATTAACCTAGCATAGATTTAATTATTTCTAAATACACATATAAAAATTTAGATTATAAACAATTTAGAAAAATATGTACATAATTAAAATAAAATAGAATTAAGTTTTAGGGTTTTTAATAAAAATATCAAAGGTTAGAGATTTTTTTAAGAAAATAAATTAGGGTTTATATTTTAATTTACATTGTAAGATGATAATATAGATATACAAACAAATTATATTTAAAAAAAAAAATATCAATTTTAATCATATACAATTTATTATATAATTTTTAATTAAAATAAAGAATAAGAAAAGAGAAAATAAAATAGAGAAATAATTAGGTTAAAAAAAATGGGGAGGCCTGGATTTGAACCCAGGACCTCCCCCTGAACCTGTAAGGAAATTTACCACTGGGCCATGCTGCGTTTGGTGTGAGAAGAGTGAATCAAGGTAGTTTTATTCCTTAAACCTGAAAAATCAAAAAAAAAAAAAAAAAAGAAGAAAGAGAACAAAAGGCCTGGGGGATTCGAACCCAGGACCTTATACACAAACACACAAGTACATGACCATTCCAGCTAGATGAGCGAACCTGATAACAAAACAATTACAATTGATAATATATTATAATCACTGAATAAAAGAGAAAAAACTCAAAAACTTGTCACAGTCAGGATTCGAACACAGGTCCTTTGACAATACACAAGCTGGCTTCACCACTGGGACAAGCTGTACGCTTGTGAAATAAAATAGAAACAAATAATAATATTTTTAAACAATTTTTTGAATCTGGGGTTTCGCGCGCAGCTTCTTCTTCTTCTACCTTTTACCTGCGAAAACTCATACGATTTTACCTACGATTTTTCCTGCGTGTTCTTCCATACTCAGAACCTGCGAAAATCAAACACCAACGAAACGGTACAATTTCTTTTAATTGATTAATGTATTATGATCCTCATGGTCCACACAATCTCTCTACGTTCTTAAAATTCATTTATTTTTGGTTTAGCATAAAACCCTAAAAACTCAACCGAAACCCTAACAATGGCTTCTTTTGATTCTGGCCACGAAACTCAAATTCAATTGTCCAGAAAGCTTCACCACATCAAAACAAATCACATTAGTAGGTCAAAATCAACAAACAACGCACAAATTAATGGAATCGAAAACAAGTTATATATGACATAAAACTGATTCGGTCTGTGCATTTTAAGACACTATGAATAATGATAATGGTTGCTACATGATCAATGAATCATCAGGAAGCTATTGCAATCCTTAAATTGTCCTGAAAATCCCTTTACCTTAGAAACCGAAATCAAGTTTTTGTGTGGTTTTTTGAAGTTTTGAAACAAGGTGAGTGGCTGCCAAAATCGTCTCTTGTGCTAGGTTTGTGTTAAGTACTTATAGGACAATGTATTAGGTCAGAAAAATTGATCATTTGTGTGGAAGATTTGATCTAAAAAGATTCAAAAAGATGGCCTTTGAAAATCAAATTTTCTTGCATAAACACTTGCTATTTTGGTATGATTCTCATTACTCTTGTATCAATCAAGTCTAAATATAATTTAAGACCTTCTAGAAACCAAATCAAATTTAATCTTCATTATTTTATATTTTATTTGAATTTAAAATGATTTTTTAATATAAAAATCATAATAAATAAAAACAAAATGAATAAAATTATGAATAAATCAATTTAATTTCGTGCAAGATGTTTTGAAGTGGATTGGGTCATTATTTGGCAAGCCCATTTGGAAGAAATTGGTTTTAGACCTCCATTTTCATCATAAACCAACCCAAAATTTCCCAACTTTGCAAGGGCACACATCCTTCAATTTTAATGCTATGAGGGTGTTCTTGGACATTTTGGAAAGCTTGAAGAGTCCTCTAACCAACCCCACTGGTTTCATGTCCATATCATTTACCAATCTCAAGTTATGCCCTTTTGAAGTTGTTGACTTTTTGTTGACTTTCAAAAGGACCTATAATGTCTTAGCTCATACCTTCCAAATGATGCATTTTTGGGCTTGTCTTGTGAGACACAAAGTTGTAGAGAATTCAATTTCCTTAAAAATGAGATTTGGATGGAGACTTGGTGATGAAGTATGTGAAAGTTATGGCTGGTCAAAGTTCAGTTGACTTTTACTAAGGAAACCCTAATTTAGAAACTCCTGATTCTTGATGATCTGAAATCTCCTTGATGAATCATGATCAACCCTTGATCAAATGATGAATTTTACTTCATATACTTGATGTTGGGAAAAAAAATCATGAAGTTTGACTTTGGTTTGACCACAGTTGACCTCAGTTTGACTTTTTAACTGCTTTGACTGATTTTGACTTATCTGATCATCTGACTGAGCAAACTCTTGAGAAAAGTCTTGAAACTTGTCATGGGGGTTCTTAAACACATATAAGATGTTATGAAGCTCACTTGAAGTCTTGGAAGTCCATTTATCCTGATTAAAGTCAAAACCCTAGTTTTGGATGCACTGCTTAGGAGGTGCATTGTCTGAGGGAATTGTCAACTCTTCTGACCAATTGTGAACTTTGTGAACCTTGTGAACCATCATAAGATGTCTTGTGAACCTTGTGAACCTCATGGGAGGTCTTGTGACCCTTGTGAACCTTGTGAAACTCATAAAGTGACTTGTAGACTTCATGAACCTCATGAAAGGTCTTGTAAGCATTGTGAATCTTGTGAACCTTGTGAACCTCATAAAGTGACTTGGAGACTTCATGAACCTCATGAAAGGTCTTGTAAGCATTGTAAATCTTGTGAACCTTGTGAACCTCATTAGCACACAAAGTATTGTATTGTGAGGGCAAATTTTGGGGTGCAACAGCTGCCCCTGTTCAATTTTCTGAAACCTGAGGGGTTAGATTGGTATATTTGCCAGTCGTGACCTGGAAGGTTGAAGGGGATTGAACATAAAAGCCCAAAAATTTGCACTCACCGGTGCATAGAGTGATACAGATGGCTAGTTGAATATACTTGAGTGGGCTTGAAGATGCCACTGGGAGAAAAGTTCTTCAGATGCATTTATTGGAGGATAGAGCAGTCCAAAATATAATGATAGCTTTCAGGAGGATAAAGCAATCCTGAGGTAATGACGATAGCTTTCAGGAGGATAAAGCAGTCCTGATGGATGATATGCTTTCAGGAGATTAAATCAGTCCTGATGGATGATATGCTTTCAGGAGGATAAAGCAGTCCTGAGGTACAAGAAGCTGTCAGGAGGATAAAGCAGTCCTGAGGTAATAATAAGCTGTCAGGAGGATAAAGCAATCCTGGGGTATAAGAAGCTGTCAGGAGGATGAAGCAATCCTGAGGTAGTAATAAGCTGCCAGGAGGATAAAGCAATCCTGAGGTATAAGAAGCTGTCAGGAGGATAAAGCAATCCTGAGGTATAAGAAGCTGTCAGGAGGATGAAGCAATCCTGAGGTAATAATAAGCTGTCAGGAGGATGAAGCAATCATGAGGTAGTAATGAGCTTCCAGGAGGATAAAGCAATCCTGAGGTACTAATAATCTTTCAGGAGGATGTAGCAGTCCTGGAGAGATAATAAGTTTTCAGGAGGATGAAGCAGTCCTGATGTATAAGAAGTTGTCAGGAGGATAAAGCAGTCCTGAGGTAATAATAAGCTTTCAGGAGGATGAATCAATCCTGATGTATAATGCTTTCAGGAGGATAAAGCAGTCCTGATGAAGTGATGATAACTGTCAGGAGGATAAAGCAATCCTGGTGTAATGATAACCTTTCAAGAGATGGATATAAATTCCAGGGGAGATGTGACTTTATGAAGATGGACTTGTCCTACTGAGGGTTTGTAATTGTCTTGTAGAGATGAACCGGTGAAGCTTCGTTGAAATCCTTCCCTCGTTCGTCCTTAGTAAATACTATTACTGCATTTTCATGCATTTCTGGTAAACATCAATCATATTAAAAAAACATACATGCATTTTTGGTAAACATCAATCATATTCAAAAGCATACATACATTCAAACACAACCAATGGACGTTTCGCTTATGTAAATAGGGTAAAATTAAATCTGGATTCAAAAGATGGATTTTATTTATATCAAAAAGTGACCCATACATGGGTGAGTTTGTACAAAGAGACATAAACCCTAGTAAGAGGATTTTGTCATAAAGTTTTACAAAACAAAGAGAATCAACTATGTGGGAAACAATCCTATTGAGTTTCAATTATATTATTGCCATTATCTTCAAGTATCTCATCTTCTGCTGTTGAGACGGAAACGATTGGATTGAGCTTTATCTGTTCGAGCTTGAGTAAGTATCACAACTGATTGCAGTTTCATGGGTGATCCAAACGAGACATAGTTGTACGCTTTAATCCCTAACTTTTGCCTGGATTGCCCTTTCAGGTTTTCAATCCACCGGGATACCCTTTTTTGCCCAAGCCGCCTTTTCAGGTTTTCGACTTGCCGGGTGTACATCTTTTTATATATATCCCTAATTTTTGCCCAAACCCTTTTGGTTTGCCGGGATGCCCTTATTTTTGCCTAGGCCTGTCAACCTAGCGGGTCTCTTTTTATGCGTAGTATTTTTTAACTATGTCTGCGTTTACAGGCTGTGGGAAATCTTCACCATCCATAGTAGTGAGTATCATGGCACCTCCTGAGAATACTGTCTTGACTACAAATGGTCCTTCATATGTTGGAGTCCACTTGCCCCTAGGATCACCCTGTGGTAATATGATACGCTTGATTACCAAGTCACCAGCCTGATATACCTTTGGCTTAACCTTCTTATTAAAAGCTTTGATCATCCGTTTCTGGTACATCTGGCCATGACAAACTGCTGCTAACCTCTTTTCATCAATCAAATTTATCTGGTCAAGTCGAGTCTGAATCCATTCATCTTCATCCAAGCCTGCATCCTTCATAATTCTTAAGGAGGGAATCTGAACTTCAATGGGCAGAACTGCTTCCATACCATAGACTAAGGAGAACGGGGTTGCCCCTGTTGAAGTACGTATTGTAGTGCGATAACCATGAAGAGCAAATGGTAACATCTCATGCCAATCCTTATAAGTAACAATCATCTTTTGTACAATCTTCCTAATGTTCTTATTAGCAGCTTCAACTGCCCCATTCATCTTTGGATGGTACGGAGAAGAGTTGTGATGCTTAATCTTGAATTGCATGCAGAGATCAGTAATCATAGTGTTGTTCAGATTAGAACCATTGTCAGTAATAATCCTTTCAGGGATGCCATACCTACATATGAGATTATTCTTGATGAATTGAGCCACAACATTCTTGGTAACAGATGCAAATGAAGCTGCCTCCACCCATTTTGTAAAGTAATCAATAGCAACCAGGATGAAACGATTCCCATTAGAAGCAGTAGGCTTGATCTCACCAATCATATCAATGCCCCACATGGCAAAAGGCCAAGGAGCAGTACACACATTCAATGGTGATGGAGGTATATGTACTTTATCAGCATATATTTGACATTTGTGACACGTTCTGGAGTGTTGATAGCAATCAGCTTTCATGGTAGACCAATAGTAACCTGCTCTCAATATCTTCTTTGCCATAGTATGACCACTAGAATGAGTGCCAAAGATCCCATCATGCATATCTTCCATAATCTTTGTTGCTTCCTTCTTATCCACACAACGAAGCAAAGTTGAATCATGATTGCGCTTGTACAAAATCCCATTACTCAAAAAGAACTTAGCAGAAAACCTTCTCAGGAACTTCCTATCTTTGACAGATGCCCCTTCAGGGAACTCCTGAGCTTCAAGATATCTTTTCACTTCATAGAACCAAGGTTTCTCCTCTGCCCCTTCTGTGTCAATCTCATTGCAGTATGCAGGCTTCTCAAATCTATCAATAGTAATCTTGGGAGCTTCATCATCCCAGCTGATTTCAAACATGGATGCCATGGTGGCCAAAGCATCTGCCAACTGATTCTCTCTTCGTGGAATATGTCCAAAGGTAATCTCTTTGAAATGTGGGATCAAAGACAAAACATGCTCTCTGTAAGGAATGAGATTATCATGCTTGGTATCCCAGTCTCCTTTAATCTGACTTACTACCAGGGCTGAATCTCCATACACATCAAGGACCTGAATCTTCATATCAATAGCAGTTTTAATACCCAGGATACATGCCTCATACTCAGCCATGTTATTGGTGATGGGCTAAAGACGTGTCTAATTATGCGTCTAGCGGTATCTTAACTGCAAGTGCGCAACCTATCGAAGTAATATTTAAGATTATTGATCCACAGGGATTCTATGGTTACTTAGTGCTAGATGAACTTCTAGTTTAGCTAAGGCGAATGGTTGTCACGATTTTTTGTTGATTTTTAAAAATATTAAAGGCGGAATTAAATTTAAGTTTTAATAAAATAATACTAAGGCGGTCGGTATGTAATTATACTAACTTAGGTGGGTCAATCTAACCTAGGCTTATAAAGGTGTTTACTTAATCTATTCGGTAGAGGTTACCAGTTTAAATACCCTCAACTCACACTCTCGTGGTCTTATCTCAGATCTTATCCCTAAAGCCCTATGCCTTCTCTCGCTAGCCCATAAGTGTTTAGAGATAATTTTTGGAAACTTAGTAATTCTAATTTATTTTAAAGCGCTCTCGTTGTGTTTAATTTAAATGCCTAACTTTAGCTATCTGGTTAAAATCTCACACTCTCGTGGTCTTGACCTAACCTAATACTCTTTTCTTACTCTCGTAACGAAAAGGTCGATTTTAATTAAAAAGTATCAGCCAGAATGTTAAGTTATTAATTATTTTTAGCCTATGGTTAAATTTTACCGATTAAGTTGGTTCTAACTACATACCGCCCTAAGGTAATTAGCTACTCATTGATGTTGAACCAGACAGAGACAGAAAAACAAATAATAAAATACTCATGGCAGAAAAATAAATGAACATTATAAATATTAAAATTTGCAATATAATAAAAAACCTGGTTAACAAATATTATAGCAGACTCCTTCTTCCACAAACCGGAAAGCTTGGAGTTGGCGGAAATCGAAAATAAACAAATGCTGAAGGTTTAGAAACAAGTAAATGTATAACAATTTCCTGATGTTGGAAATTGTTATATGGCTGGTTCGGATACAATAAGAACGAAAAACTAAAAATAATGCAGAAATAGAAACAGGGTCGTAAAATAATTCGGCAGAGCTTCCGCAGAAAATCGAATAAAAAATGCTCTGTTCTTTCTTCATAAAACTTGTGCTATTTATAGAATCCTTAATGGGCTAAAAATTGGACTTTGTTGCATTGGGCCTTGCTGAAGTGGTGGGGGGAATGTAGGAACGTGGCAAAAAAGTAGGAGAAAAGTTCTTCACGTAATGCCTTGACGTGGTCTCAGTCAATAACCTATTTTTACCCTTGTCACGGTCGTGACAAGGTCTTCACGCTCGTGTCCTGTGGCTTTTAAGTGTCACGGTCGTGACAATGCTCTCACGGTCGTGATGGCTTCTTTTGGGGTGTCACGGTCGTGACACCCTGGTGACGACCGTGACTGCAACAAATTATGCAGTTTTGCAGGCTTCTTCATTTCTTCATCTTTTTATGGTTGCTTTTGTTACTTTTTCTCTTAATTCATGATTTAGCTCCATATAATGATGTACCTGCAAAATGGTAAGAAAAACTCGAGAAATCGAGTGTTAAAACGGTGATTATGCGATAAAACGTCAATGAAACCTAGCAATATAATCGATACGTTTTCTCGTTATCAAACTTCCCCAAACTTAAACCTTTGCTTGTCCTCAAGCAAATAGTCGGTTGAAAATCGGCGGACAAGTTTTTATTTACGCATACTCATAATAAATCGTACGAGGGATCGTTTTGTCGGATAATCCGGTACTTTGATAGAACACTACCGATACACTAATGACACAAGCAACAAGCTATGTCGTCGACTTCCCGTTAAACGAAACAATCGGTAATTACTTTACGATTTCACCTAGAGTTTTTCGATCTTATTTCGCCCGGTTTCATTCTAGCGCAATCACATTAAGCCCTTTGCCTTAGCACGCACGTAGTGGAGTAGCCGGTTAGCGACTTTGATCCTTTTTGAGCACGGGGTCTGGTACACGAGTGTGGTAACCCTGCATATATTATCCGATTTGGAGGTTGTGGGGGATCGAGTCGTAGCACGCCCTACCGAGTTCAGAACCAGTACCTCTGAACCAACCCGCAATGGACTCCTTCTCATATTTCGCGTTTCTTATATGCGACCGTGTACTTTGGTGCAATTTCTTTTCGTTTTACATCGAGATATGAAGGATCATTATTGATTAGGCATCAAACGCTTATATTCATCGGCTCCCCACGTGGTTTGTGTTCAGACGGTGCTGACTGCTAGTATAAACTACTAAGGGTTACTTTTGAACTGAAACTTAAAGTGTACTCGTAATGATAATCGGAATGGAGTCGCTTAAGTAGGAAGTCAAAGGTGTCAAGATTGTATTGGTTTTGTTTAATCGTTCTCAGCTTCCTAATTAGGATTTCGTAGGTAAGTCGGGTAATGCGAATAATTAAAGATTTTTTTCGGGTATGGCTAAATAAACGGGGAAAGTTTGAAACTAAAGAAAATAGCACAAAGATTTGCTCGCTTCGTTAACTTACTAAAGGAAATACAACGGAATTGAAAATACAACGAAATGGAAAAGTGCGAAAAGGGAAAAATGCGGAAATGAAAGGTACCTCTCCCACACTATATCAGACATTGTCCTCAATGTTGTGATATAAATGCGGTAAAAGTACAGTACAAACGACAAAAACGAAAAACAAACATAAGTAAAACTAGATCTACGGCTGCTGAGGACCGCGGGGTCGGCTTCTGGTGCGGGAGCGGCGTCTGGAAGGAGTCGCTTCAGGATCAGAACCGGTGCTGGTGGTCGCAGTGATGTCGATACGTAAGGCCTCTAACTCGCTGAAAATTTCTCCAAACTTCTCATTAGTAGCTGCCTGGTTTGCTGCAATAGTGCCGAGTAAAGCATCATACTGCTCCTTCTGCCTTCGCTCCAGTGCGGCGTTCATCTGGTTCTGCTGATGAATCGCACGGAGGACGTCCTCAAGAGTGAATTCTTGTGCAGGAGGCTGTCGGGTAGATGTCTCTGGTATATCCTGGACAGGCTCAGCTGCATCCATAGCGTCCTGCATCTCATCCGCTGGAGGATCTGCCTGATCATCATGAATAGGAGCGTGGTCGGCAGCATCTGGTAAAACAAAGAGCCAGTTGGCTCGGCTGGTTGGGTCGATGCGGTCGCGGGACGGCAGAATGATATGGTGAAATATGGTGCCATGGACAACAGGGTTATACCTGCCATCCTCTCGCTGCGCAATCAGGTGAGTGGACCTGCAATAACTCTTGGTGAGGAATTCTGCGGCTAGGTGAGGCTGATTTGCGACCAAGTCACCAAGCCCCAACTGAATGGCAAGGGTGGTGACAATGCCGCCTATGAAAAATGGGGTGGATCCTCTATGTGCAATAGCCTGGATGTGATAAAGCATGAAAGGGGCAGCGTTGATCGGCTCGTCATTTAGAGCGCAGTGCAAGAATAGAAGCTCCTTGGAATTGAGCTTATGGTTGCTTTCTCGAGCGAATATGGTGTTGCAAATGACTCGGTGGAAATAACGGATTGCCGGGTTGTGAATGTGTGTAGCGTTGAGGCTTTGGAAGGCTGAGGCACGGGTATTGGTTATGCCGTGCCATAGAGTGAAAGCGGGTTCACTAAAATTATCGGGCACGCGGAGGTGAGCTTCAGTTCCGTGATCGAAGCCTAGCAACTCGGCTATCCTGTTTTGCGAAAGGTTAAACTCTTGGCCATGCAATCTGAATTTTGCGAAACCGGTGAGTTGACTCTGAGAACCGGCGGGAGTGATGTACTGGAATGAGCTGAGGAACTCCAATGTCAGAAGCTCGAATGTGGGCTGAGGTTGACTGCAAAGATCCCACAGACCGACTTTTTGAAGCAGGCTCGTGACACTGGCAAGCATTCCGAGTTCCCTCAAACAGACAGTGTCGATATAACGTGTAGGTTGCACACCGCGGTTTTGGAATCGGATAAATCGTTCTCTCTGGGTTTCTCCAGCATCACCTTCTCTAAATTGAATGGTATCCATTGCATGCAAGAGGTAGAGTGAAAGATGGAGATTTTTGATGTTTGTGATGAAATGATAAAATGAAAGAAATAATGATTCGGAATAAATAATGGAGAGTGAGAATGTGATAGGTGTGGTGATAATGGGGGGTTAATGAGTTTAAAGTTGGTAATGGGGGGTTACGGAAGTTATGGAGAAAATGGGTGGTTTTTGGAAGTTATGGAGGAAGAAGAAGAAGAGGTCACAAAGAGAAACAGTTCTGTTTCTCAGGAATCCTGTAATAGGGGTTGTCACGGTCGTGACAGGGGTGCGACGGTCGTGACACGCTAAATGAGCACGTCACGATCGTTAGGGGGTGTGACGACCGTGAGGGCTTGCTTCGTTGAATAATTTCCAGAAAACACTATCTCAATTATTTCACATACTTTATAATAATGTATTTTCTTCACTTATCACTCATATTAAATTATAAACACCATATAATATATAATTTCAACATAGTACTTTACTAACTTGCATGGCATGAGAGATTGTATATAATATGAATAAATGCAAGCATAACAGTACATAGAATGAAAAATATATAAATTGATTAAAATGGAGAAATTTTGGAATTAGAAGTGCATTGCATATGGTAATTGAAAATGAAATTACATTAATGAAAATACGGTACGAAATTGTTTGCGAAAAATAAATCTAACTAGAAATGAAAACAATGAGAAAAATAAACTAAATCACTTATAGCATTTTCAAAAGCGTTTCTTCAAATCTTCGATTGCGGAGTTCAAGTGATAGAATTGTTCGCAGGTTATGTCAGTCAAACCTATAATGTCCAATCGCATGCTCTTAATGTCTTTTTTAAATAAATTTATATCAGTTTGGTAAGCATTAAGAGTGTTCATGATGTTCTGTAAGTTGTTAGCATAATCTCCTTGATTCACTTCAGGGGTTTCAATTACTTCGTCAGTGTGGTCAATGTCATGGTAACCAGGAGGTGTCTCAGGGTCAGTTTCGACATCGGTCATTGTATCATCTTTTATCTTGTAAGACTGAGGTGTTTCAGGAGTGGATGGATAATCAGGTGGGGTTAACTCATAAAGCCAGTTATCCTTATTGTGAACACTTACTCTAGCATGGTTTGGCAATGTGAACAGGGTTACTACCTCGTTCCGGATTAGGTACTCAAAAGGTGGATGTCCTAAATTCCTTATGATATGTCTATTAAAGCAGAAGTTAAGATTCATAGGACGGATGTTACCTAAACTGTTTCACCTGTGCAATTGGTACCTAAGTCCTAAAGCATCAGCAATCATGGTTACAAGACCTCCTACTAATATAGGTAATTCAGGTTCTTCTTGGATACGGGTGAAGGTTTGCATCATGAAAGGTACACCATTAACAGGCTGTCCATTAGTGAAACATGACATAATAAATATCTCATCTTTAGAAACTCCGGTAATGTTTTCTTCTTTTCCAAAGAAGGTGTGGGCAAGGATTTTATGGAAGTAACGGAGAGCAGGGTTATGGATCTCATCATTATTCATGCTATTTGGTTCAGGGTGGTAGTTTCCGGTTAAAGTTCCCCAAAAGAAATCTAGCTCAATATCCATCAATTCTACCTGTGTGGTAGTAAAAGCAAATGGTCCACTAGGGAATCCTAATAAGTCAGCTAGTTCTTTATGGTTAAAGTCATATTCTATTCCAAATAGGCGGAAACTAATAAATCCTTTCCTGAATCCAAAATCACGCTCAGGTAGGTAAACTAAGGAGCTAAGGAACTCAAGGGTGAGCTCGCGGTAAGTCACAAACTTATGTTGGATCAATGCATTCTCCCATCCGAGTCGGTTAAACAAGTACATGATGCTATCATGTATACCTAGGGTTTCCATAGTCTGATCATCCGGGTACAGGGTCAAATCCATTTGCCTCTGTGATAACTCTTCAAACTTCATTCTTTGGTTCCTACCTCTAAATTTGGTTTCCACATGGTTTATGGGTTGATTAGCCATGGTCAGTGCAAATATGGAGGAAACAAATCAGGGGAAGAATGAAAGTGGAAAAGACTTTTAGAAAATCTGTAAAAAGTGATTTAAGATAAAAATAAGAAAATGAAATGCATAATGTAATGACAATAATAGTAATATAAAATAAAACTATAAAATGACAAAACAAATAAAAAATAGTAAAACGATAAATAACAATATGCTAAAAAGAATAGTTTAAATAATTAAATGAGTAAATGGGTTGCCTCCCACTAAGCGTTGTTTTTATCGTCAAAAGCCTGACGTAATGCTTAGGGTTAGATTAATCAGGGGAATTAGTGGACAACTCTAAAAGCCTTAGATTATTTGCATAATCTCTATTTTCAACTTTATGATAATGTTTTAAACGTTGTCCGTTTACTATGAATGGTTCACTATTCCTACCCTTAATTTCTATTGCTCCACTCGGGAATACTTTAATTATTTCAAAGGGTCCTGACCATCTAGATTTTAATTTTCCAGGAAAGAGCCTAAGTCTTGAATTAAAGAGGAGTACAACGTCTCCCACACTAAATTCTTTCCTAGATAGGCGTTTATCATGCCATCGCTTAGTTGTTTCTTTATATATCTTAGCATTCTCATAAGCATCTAGCCTTAATTCTTCTAATTCGTTAATGTCTAGGATTCGCTTTTCTCCTGCAGCATTATAGTTTATATTGAGAGTTCTAATCGCCCAATAAGCTTTGTGTTCTAGTTCTACTGGGAGGTGACAAGATTTTCCATAAACTAGTTTGAAAGGTGTAGTACCTATGGGTGTCTTGTAAGCGGTCCTATAAGCCCATAAAGCTTCATTAAGTTTAGATGACCAATCTTTCCGAGATATGGCGACAGTCTTTTCTAAGATTTGTTTAATTTCTCTGTTCGAGACTTCGACTTGTCCACTTGTTTGTGGGTGATATGGTGTAGCCACACGGTGTCTTACTCCATACTTAGATAGTAATTTGTCAAAGATTTTTGAGATGAAGTGCGAGCCACCGTCACTTATGACGAGTCTAGGCACACCAAATCTGGGAAAGATTATATTTTTGAAAAGCTTTATTACTACTCGTGTATCGTTTGTAGGAGAAGCTATAGCTTCAATCCATTTCGAAACATAATCAACAGCTACGAGTATGTAATTATTACCGAAAGATGATGGGAATGATCCCATGAAATCTATTCCCCAGACGTCAAAGATTTCTACTTCTAATATTCCTTTTTGAGGCATTTCATCTCTTCTTGAAATATTGCCGGTGCGTTGACACCGATCGCAATTTATAACAGCGAAGTGGACATCCTTCCATAGATTAGGCCAGAATAGGCCGTCTTGCAAGATTTTTGCACAAGTCTTGGAAGTGCTTGCATGTCCACCATAAGGAGATGAATGGCATTGAGCAATGACATATTCTATTTCTTCTTCGGGAATACATCGGCGAAAGATTCCATCTGGTCCTCTTTTGAACAATAATGGTTCATCCCAATAGTAATGTTTCAGATTGTGAAAGAATTTCTTTTTCTACTGATAGGTTAGATCGGGTGGAAGAGCTCCTGCGGCTAGGTAGTTGACAATGTCAGCGTACCATGGCAGTCCTACAGTTGTCTGGATTGTTTCCACGGGTTCTGGTTCATTTATGTCTAACTGAACTAGGTCGCTTCCTATTTGTGCTATCAGCTGTTCATACGGAAAATCATCGTTAATCGGCACTTGTTCGGGTTTAATACCTTCTATTCTAGATAAATGGTCCGCTACGATGTTCTCAGTACCTTTATTATCTTTTATTTCGAGATCAAACTCTTGTAAGAGTAAAATCCATCTCAAGAGTCTTGGTTTAGCATCTTTCTTAGTTAATAAATATCGGATAGCAGCATGGTCTGTGTAAATGATTATTTTCGCTCCTACTAGGTAAGAACGGAATTTGTCAAGCGCAAAGACAACTGCTAACAATTCTTTTTCGGTAGTGGCGTAGTTCATCTGGGCAGAATCTAAGGTTCTACTGGCATAATAAATCGCATGAAGTTTCTTTTCCTTCCTCTGGCCTAGAATTGCGCCTACAGCATAGTCACTCGCATCGCACATGATTTCAAAAGGTAATCTCCAGTCAGGGGGTTGCATGATTGGTGCGGTGATGAGGGCTGTTTTTAGAGTTTCGAATGCTTTAAGACAATCTTCATTGAATATGAACTCAGCGTCTTTCATTAATAAACCAGTAAGAGGTTTAGTGATTTTCGAGAAATCTTTGATGAATCGTCGGTAAAAACCGGCGTGTCCTAAAAAGCTTCGTATTTCTCGAATGGTTTTAGGGGGTTGAAGATCTTTTATGACTTCAATCTTAGCTTTATCAACTTCAATTCCCTTGTCGGATATTACATGACCTAATACGATTCCTTCTTTGACCATAAAATGACATTTCTCCCAGTTAAGCACGAGGTTTACTTTTACACACCTTTCTAACACCATTTATAAGTTCGATAAGCATCCTTCAAAACTTTGCCCGCATACAGAGAAGTCGTCCATGAACACTTCCATGATGTTGTCTATAAAATCTGCGAAGATTGACATCATACATCTTTGAAAGGTTGCAGGTGCGTTGCATAATCCAAAGGGCATTCGTCTATAAGCGAACGTTCCATATGGGCATGTCAATGTGGTCTTCTCTTGATCATCTGGATGGATAGGGATTTGGAAAAATCCTGAGTAACCGTCAAGATAACAGAAGTAAGAATGCTTGGCTAATCGTTCTAACATTTGATCTATAAAGGGTAGTGGGAAATGATCTTTTCGAGTGGCTTTGTTTAGTTTACGATAATCTATGCACACTCTATGTCCCGTCACTACTCTTTGCGATATCGATTCGCCTTGAGCGTTTTTCACTACAGTGATACCTCCTTTCTTTGGCACTACATGTATTGGACTAACCCATTCACTATCAGAGATTGGATATATTATTCCGGCATCTAGTAGTTTCTTAACTTCTTCTTTTACTACAGTGCTAAGGATTGGGTTAATTCTTCTTTGAGATTCTCTGGAGGTTCTGCAATCTTCTTCTAGCAGAATACGATGCATACATACTGAAGGGCATATTCCCTTGAGGTCAGATATGTTATATCCTAATGCAGTTGGATATTTCTTCAAGACATCTAAAAGTTTCTTTGTTTCTATAGTTCCTAAACTGGAATTTATTATAACTGGTCTTTTACATTCATTGTCTAAGAATTTGTACCTTAGGTTATGAGGTAAAGTTTTTAATCTTAATGTAGGTTTATCTTTACTTGGCATGGGATCCGGTGTAAGTGCTAAACTTTCGCTTAGACTATCATCCTGATACGGTTTACGCCAATTATCATCTTCGAAAATCGGAGGGATTTGAATTTTCATTATTTCAGAATAGGTAGTCTCTTTCAGTTCCATTTCTCTTACACATTCGTCAATTACGTCCAATAGATAGCATGTATCCTCTATAGCTGGTGATTGTAAGAATTGCGTTAAAATAAATTCAACTTTTTCTTCACCTACTTCAAAGGTTAGCTTTCCCCTTTTTACGTCTATTATAGCTCCGGCGGTAGCTAAGAATGGTCTTCCTAGTATGATAGGTGTAGTGGAGTCTTCAGAGATGTCCATGATTATAAAATCAGTAGGGATGTAGAATTGTCCTATACGTACTGGGACGTTTTCTAGTATGCCTACAGGATATTTAACAGAGCGATCGGCTAGTTGAACAGACATTTTAGTTGGTCTTATGTCTCCCATGTCTAGCCTTTTGCAAATCGTTAAGGGCATAACACTGATACTGGCTCCTAATCGCATAGAGTTTTGTCAATGACGAATTTTCCTATTACACAGGGTATAGAGAAACTTCCTGGATCTTTTAGCTTAGGAGGCATATTATTCTGAATTATGGCGCTACACTCGGCAGTAAGTGTAACTGTTCCGTTATCCTCTATCTTTTTCTTATTTGATAAGATTTCTTTTAAAAACTTAGCATATGAGGGTATTTGGGTGATAGCTTCTGTAAACGGAATAGTAATATTCAACTGTTTCAGAAGTTCAACAAATTTCTTGAATTGACCCGTCGTTTTGGAATTGGTTAATCTTTGAGGGTACGGAATTGGTGGTTTATAGGGTGGTGGAGGCACATAAGGTTGTTCTTTCTCCACTACCTCTTGATTATCATCTTCCTTTTCTTTTGGATCATTCACCACTTCAGTCGGTTTATCCGGTTTTTGGTACATGGCTGGATTGTCAAGTCTTGGATCGGTAGGTCCGTCAAGTTCCTTGCCACTTCTTAAATTACGGCGTTAGCATGTCCTTTCGGATTAGGTTGAGGTTGTCCAGGGAATACTCCAGCTGGTGCAGCAGTAGGTGCTTGTTGTTGAGCTACTTGTGAAATCTGAGTTTCAAGCATTTTGTTATGTGTAGCTAATGCATCTACTTTGCTCACTAATTGTTTAATCTGTTCACTAGTGTGAATGTTTTGGTTTAAGAAGTCCTTGTTTGTTTAAGATTGGTTAGCTATAAAGTTCTCCATCATCAACTCAAGGTTCGATTTTCTAGGGACATTAGGAGCAGTCTTTTGATATCCTGGTGATGTAGCTGGTGTTTGACCTGGTGCGTATAAAGCATTGTTATTCTTATAGGAGAAGTTCGGATGATTCTTCCAACCTGGGTTGTATGTGTTTGAGTAAGGGTTTCCTTGAGCATAATTCACTTGATCAGTGGGAGTTCCTGTCAATAGTTGACAATCAGAAACTTCGTGTCCTGAAACTCCACATAACTCACAGTTAGGTGTTACTGCAGCCACGGTGGCTGTTGGTGTTATGGCCAAGTTGTCGATCTTTTGGCTTAGTTGGTCAAACTTCGCATTGACTTGGTCCATACTACTCACTTCGTACATACCTCCTTTTGTTGGTTTCTCAGTTGCGACTCTCTCGCTTCCCCAAAGGTAATGGTTTTGAGCCATACTTTCGATGAGTGCATAGGCATCATTATATTCTTTGTCCATCAATGCACCGCCCGCGGCAGCATCAATTGTCATTCTTGTATTGTACAAGAGTCCATTATAGAAGGTATGGATGACCATCCATTCTATTAATCCGTGATGTGGACAAAGTCTCAGCAGATCCTTATAGCGTTCCCAAGCTTCGAATAATGATTCGCTTTCCCTTTGCTTAAATCCATTGATCTGAGCTCTCAGCATAGCTGTCTTGCTAGGTGGAAAATATTTGTTCAAGAAAACTCTCTTTAGTTCCTCCCACGAAGTTACTGAGTTCGAAGGCAGAGATTGAAGCCAAGCTCTTGCTCTGTCTCGAAGTGAAAAAGGAAATAAACGTAGTCTAATAGCTTCTTGGGTAACTCCATTGGCTTTTACGGTATCTGCATATTGCACAAAGATCGAAAGATGAAGGTTCGGATCCTCGGTAGGATTTCCGACGAATTGATTTTGTTGCACGGCTGATATCAACGAAGGTTTTAGTTCGAAATCATTTCGGTTGATAGCCGGCGCGGCAATGCTGGAATGCGGTTCAGCTTGCGAAGGACAGGCGTAATACTTGAGTGGGTGATTCTGTTCTTCAGCCATCTCTGCGTCCTTTGATGTTACGACTGGTTTAGGCGGATCTAATTGAAGATCTGGAATATTGTAATTATTTTCGTAATCGAATATACGTCTTCTTACGTGTAAGAAGCGTTCCGATTCAGGGATTAGAGGTTGCAAGTCTTCGCTTTTAGAGCGAGTACTTGGCATACACTCGGAGATTAAATTAAATTAAATAGTTGATACCTTAGTCTAGACAATGCTACCTAAATGCACTAGTAACTAGAAAAAGGAATCCCCGGCAACGGCGCCAAAAACTTGATGGGCTAAAGACGTGTCTAATTATGCGTCTAGCGGTATCTTAACTGCAAGTGCACAGCCTATCGAAGTAATATTTAAGATTATCGATCCACAGGGATTCTATGGTTACTTAGTGCTAGATGAACTTCTAGTTTAGCTAAGGCGAATGGTTGTCACGATTTTTTGTTGATTTTTAAAAATATTAAAGGCGGAATTAAATTTAAGTTTTAATAAAATAATACTAAGGCGGTCGGTATGTAATTATACTAACTTAGGTGGGTCAATCTAACCTAGGCTTATAAAGGTGTTTACTTAATCTATTCGGTAGAGGTTACCAGTTTAAATACCCTCAACTCACACTCTCGTGGTCTTATCTCAGATCTTATCCCTAAAGCCCTATGCCTGCTCTCGCTAGCCCATAAGTGTTTAGAGATAATTTTTGGAAACTTAGTAATTCTAATTTATTTTAAAGCGCTCTCGCTGTGTTTAATTTAAATGCCTAACTTTAGCTATCTGGTTAAAATATCACACTCTCGTGGTCTTGACCTAACCTAATACTCTTTTCTTACTCTCGTAACGAAAAGGTCGATTTTAATTAAAAAGTATCAGCCAGAATGTTAAGTTATTAATTATTTTTAGCCTATGGTTAAATTTTACCAATTAAGTTGGTTCTAACTACTAACCGCCCTAAGGTAATTAGCTACTCATTGATGTTGAACCAGACAGAGACAGAAAAACAAATAATAAAATACTCATGGCAGAAAAATAAATGAACATTATAAATATTAAAATTTGCAATATAATAAAAAACCTGGTTAACAAATATTATAGCAGACTCCTTCTTCCACAAACCGGAAAGCTTGGAGTTGGCGGAAATCGAAAATAAACAAATGCTGAAGGTTTAGAAACAAGTAAATGTATAACAATTTCCTGATGTTGGAAATTGTTATATGGTTGGTTCGGATACAATAAGAACGAAAAACTAAAAATAATGCAGAAATAGAAACAGGGTCGTAAAATAATTCGGCAGAGCTTCCGCAGAAAATCGAATAAAAAATGCTCTGTTCTTTCTTCATAAAACTTGTGCTATTTATAGAATCCTTAATGGGCTGAAAATTGGACTTTGTTGCATTGGGCCTTGCTGAAGTTGTGGAGGGAATGTAGGAACGTGGCAAAAAAGTAGGAGAAAAGTTCTTCACGTAATGCCTTGACGTGGTCTCAGTCAATAACCTATTTTTACCCTTGTCACGGTCGTGACAAGGTCTTCACGCTCGTGTCCTGTGGCTTTTAAGTGTCACGGTCGTGACAATGCTCTCACGGTCGTGATGGCTTCTTTTGGGGTGTCACGGTCGTGACACCCTGGTGACGACCGTGACTGCAACAAATTATGCAGTTTTACAGGCTTCTTCATTTCTTCATCTTTTTATGGTTGCTTTTGTTCCTTTTTCTCTTAATTCATGATTTAGCTCCATATAATGATGTACCTGCAAAATGGTAAGAAAAACTCGAGAAATCGAGTGTTAAAACGGTGATTATGCGATAAAACGTTAATGAAACCTAGCAATATAATCGATATGTTTTCTCGTTATCAATTGGTACAATAGAAACAAAGTCTGGCAGTAATCGGGGTATGACAACCTTCAGGGGAACTAATCACAACACCAACACCATTACCAAGTGCATTAGAGGCACCATAAAAAACCATAGTCCATCGGGATCCTTGTTCAGGTCCGTCATATTGTCCAGGTTCTTTAGTAATAATCATAATGTCTTCATCAGGGAACTCAAAACTCATTGACTGGTAATCATCCACTGCTTGATGAGCCAAATGATCAGCAACAACACTTCCTTTAATGGCCTTCTGAGTAGTATATTGTATGTCATATTCTGTCAAGATCATTTGCCATCTTGCAATTCTTCCGGAGAGAGCAGGTTTCTCGAATATGTACTTGATTGGATCCATCTTCGAAATCAACAAGGTAGTATGGGTCAACATATACTGTCTTAGTCGGCGATCAGCCCATGCCAAAGCGCAGCAAGTTTTCTCGAGCAGTGAGTATCTTGTTTCACAGTCGGTAAACTTTTTGCTAAGGTAGTATATTGCCTGCTCTTTTCGACCAGACTCGTCATGTTGCCCCAAGACACACCCCATTGAGTTGTCCAACACTGTTAAGTACATAATCAAGGGTCTTCCATCAACTGGTGGCATCAAAATTGGTGGTTCTAGCAAATATCTCTTGATTTCATCAAAGGCAGTCTGGCACTCATCATTCCATTCCATCACCTGATCTTTCTTCAACAACTTGAAGATTGGCTCACAGATGGCAGTTAATTGGGAAATAAATCTTGCAATGTAGTTCAATCGTCCCAAGAAACCTCTAACCTCCTTCTCAGTACGGGGAGCTGGCATCTCTCGTATAGCTTTCACTTTTGCAGGATCCACTTCAATACCTTTTCCACTGACTATGAAACCCAGGAGTTTACCAGACCTAACTCCAAAAGTACACTTGTTTGGGTTCAATCTCAACTTGTATTTCTTCAACCTCTCAAACAATTTATGCAAATGATCAAGATATTGCTCTTCATTCTGAGATCTGGCTATCATATCATCCACATACACCTCTATCTCATGATGAATCATATCATGAAACAAAGCTACCATAGCACGCTGATATGTTGCCCCTGCATTCTTCAAACCAAATGGCATCACCTTATAGCAAAAGGTCCCCCACTGTGTAACAAATGTTGTCTTCTCCATATCTTCAGGAGCCATCTTGATTTGATTGTAACCAGAGAAACCATCCATAAAAGAGAATACCTTATGCTGAGCAGTGTTGTCTACCAGAACATCAATATGAGGAAGTGGAAAATCATCTTTGGGGCTAGCCTTGTTCAAATCCCTGTAGTCCACACACATACGCACCTTACCATCTTTCTTAGGAACCGGTACCACATTTGCAACCCACTGAGGATAAGAAGTCACTGCTAAGAACCCTGCATTGAACTGTTTCATTACCTCTGCTTTGATCTTTTCTGACATTTCCGGACGCATACGACGAACCTTTTGCTTCTTTGGACGATAATCTTCTTTCACTGGTAAACGGTGAACCACAATGTCTGTATCCAACCCTGGCATATCTTCATAAGACCAAGCAAAGATCTCCACATAGTCACGTAACATCTGAATCAACCTGTTCTTGACACTATCTTCTAAATCAGCCCCTATCTTGACTTCTTTCCTGTTTTCTTCAGTTCCCAAATTCACAACTTCGACTGGCTTTTCATGTGGCTGTATGGCTTTCTCTTCTTGTTGTAACAACCTAGCAAGCTCTACAGGTACTTCACAATCGTCCTCATTTCCGTCTTCAGTTTGATAGATCGGATTTTCGAAATTATAATTGGCAATAGTAGAACTGTTATCAACAGGATCCAAAGTGGATAAGGATATGCATTTTAGTGATGTGGGTGTGTGTAAAAACACATAGCTGATAAAGCAAAAGTAAAAGAAAAGAAAGACAAGGAACACAAAATTTACGAAAACGAAACGTCCACTAATTTTTATTGAATGAAGTATGCAAATGAACTGACATCCCGTAACAAGCACACCATTGTGCCCCGGGTAAGGCACAAGGCTTAAGAGTTCAATTGTTCAAGAAATTACAAACTTAAAAGCAACAACACAGTAATAGTATTTACTCCTGACTAAAGGAGATAGGGATAACATCTTCAGCTTTCCAATTATTGAGTCCAGCACCCACAGTAGGAAAAATCCAAGCATCCAGATTGTAGTCTTCCTCATAGTCTCCCACAACATTGATCTGATCTTTCACAACCCCTTGATTGGTGATACGAACAACACGAGCACGACGAACAGCCTTCTGGGACTCTGCAGTGAAACCCAAACCAAATTTGTCAGACTTGTACGGGATATCAGGAAGCTGACCCCAAATAGTACAACCACCTTCATCCACCACAGCTCTAGCATCGTTGAGGGAGGCCATTTCCATTGTTGGAGGCACTCTGGTGACCACAGGAACTTTCTTGACAATCGGAGGAGCTACATAATCATTAACAATCCAAGGGACCACTTCAAATGTCTGACACGGAGTTTCAATGTATTCACCTTCCATTTCCAGATACTTGAAGGTATTCACATGGCTGACAAAGTATTCTTCCTCTCCATAGACAGTAACAACCTTTCCTTCCACCGGATATCTTAGCTTCTGATGTAATGTAGATGTTACAGCACCTGCCCCATGGATCCAGGGACGACCAAGCAGACAAGAGTATGAAGGACGAATATCCATCACATAGAATGTAGCATTAAAAATCTGGGAACCAACTTTGATTGGGAGATCAATTTCCCCATGCACTACTCTCCTAGAACCATCAAAGGCCTTCACCACTATACTACTGGGCTTCAGCACAGCATCTTCAGGACTCAGCTTGTTCAGGACTTCCTTGGGCAACACATTCAAAGAGGAACCATTGTCTATTAGTACATGTGACAGGGTAGTGCCCCTGCATTCAATTGAGACATGCAGAGCCCTGTTATGATCCCTTTTGGCAGGGGTCAAATCAGCATCAGAAAATCCTAACCCATTATCATAAGTCAGGTGGGCAACACAATTCTCAAACTGGTCAACGGAAATTGCATTGGGTACATGAGCAGTCTTCAGAAACTTGATCAAAGCTTTTGCATGAGCTTCAGAACATAACAACAATGATAGCATAGAAATCTTTGAGGGAGTATGCCCCAACTGATCAACAATGTCATAATCACTCTTGCGAATGATTTTCAATACTTCTTCCATCTGCTTAGAGAGATCATCAGCAGCTGGCACATCAATAGGTACAGGTTCAATAACAGGACCTTTGCCCCGAGCATCAGTAGTGGAGGTAGCAGCAGGAGTAACTGCATTCTTGGAAGTAACTGGAGGAGAGAAGACTCTTCCGCTTCGTGTGATCTTACTTGTCCCAGCAATATTATCAACATCAGCAGGCATATCAGCTAAAGGTTCTTGCTTAACACCATGAATATAAACATCAGACCCATAATGCCAAGGCACAGCTTTGTCAGACGTATAAGGAATAGGACCAGGAGTGGTAATGACCATAGGAGCCACTTTGGCTTCAGCAACAACTTTTACAGGACCTTCAGCAGTAATCTTGACTGGACCCTGATGGGTGATTTTAATAGGACCTTTGGAAGTGATCCTCACCGACACTTTGTCAATCATGTCAACCTCTTCAGTCTTCTTACTTTTAGTAATATCCTCCACCATACTCTCCACAAAAGGTGGTCTCCTTTCAAACACTATGGTGTAATTATTCATGAGACGCTGAATTCCGTCCTTCAACCTCCAACAGCTTTCTGGGTTATACTCACAATAGACACAATCTTCACGACAACCCGGAAAGAACCCAGCTTGTACTAACTTCTTCCTGATAACAGACAATGGTGTGGTCAACTCCGCAACTGAATGGATATGTAAATCTTCATCAATGGCATTGACAGTCTTCTCGTGATTTGGCATTGGAGCAGTAATCACATTTGGAGTACCCGGAGTGTCAAACTCAATCTCTCCAGCCTCAATCATATCTTGAATTTTGTTCTTCAAGATCCAGCAGTTATTAGTATCATGTCCTTGACAGTTTGAATGATATGCACATCGTGCATTGGGATTGTACCTGGGAGAGGTAACGTTAGGATTCTGAGGAGCCTCTTTCAAAGTAATAAGTTTAGCCTTCAACAAATGTTGCAATGCCTGAGCCATTGACATGTTGATCTTCGTGAACTACCTTCTAGCTCTCTGTTGGTTGCCCTGTGGCTGCTCTGTTGTTGCAGGAGTTGGATTTGAAATATGAACTGCACTAACAGACTGATGCCTTCTATTACGATCAGGTTGACCATAAACAACATTGGATTCTTTCTTCCCAGTGGGAGGCTTCTTTACAGCACCTGATGAAGAAGCACCCACTTGGATCTTGCCATTCTTTATACCATTTTCCACGCGCTCTCCTGTAATTATCAACTCAGTGAAGCCAGATGATGAGCTTCCGATGAGATGACTGTAGAATGGACCATTCAGCGTACACATGAACATATCAACCAATTCCCTGTCAGTCAAAGGGGGTTGAACTCTTCCAGCTAAATCTCTCCACTTCTGAGCATACTCCTTGAAACTTTCTTTGGCACCCATAGACATGCTTTGAAGCTGCATGCGAGTGGGAGCTAAGTCAGCATTGTATTGATATTGCTTATAGAAAGCTTCAGCAAGATCATTCCAGTCCCTGATGTTGACACTTTCCAATTGATAATACCACTCCAGCTGAGCTCCAGATAAGCTCTCTTGAAAAAAATGGATCCACAACTTCTTATCAGCAATGTGGGGTTGAATTCTTCTGACATAAGACCTCAGATGCAGTTTGGGACAAGAGACCCCATCATAAACAACAAAGGTAGGAACTTTGAAACCAAATGGTATAACTACCCCAGATATCAGACTCAAATCTTCAAAATCCAGCCCATATGACTTCTGCAACTCCATAGCATCCATTATATCCACCAGCATCTTGAATTTGTCTTCATTAGGCTCATGGTAGTAATTAGCCTCAGAATCAGAGTCCCCCATAGTGTTGTGGAGACTGCCTCCCTCCTTTTCAGATTCTTCAGATTCATAGTCTTCAACTGGTTCTTTGGTCTTGACAGGACCTCTGAACCTTCGTCCCATGTTAATCAGGCCACCTGACCTTCTAGTCTTCTTAGTCTTCTTGGCCAGCAGTGTCTTCAATTCATCCTGCCCCTTGGACAAGTTCAGGATTAGCTCTTCGAACTGTGCATTTTGTGCCTGGAGATCTTTAACTGTTTGTTCAAGAGCCATTGCTGAAATAAACAGCGAGAAGATGAGAAACCTGTGCACAAATAAACCTGTGATGCAATGATATGGAATGTAAATGCGTATGCGATGTTTTCAAGGACCGCAGGATTTAAATTTGCTTAAACAAACCAGAAAGTAAACTTTTATTAGTAATAACTTTGTTTTGCCTTTTGGGCATACAGAAAATGAAATGAAATAAATACAAGAGATGGGGTTTTAAGTCTCCCATGGACGTTTCCTCTTTGTGTTGAGGTATGAGTTGAGATTCCGTTCTTCGTGAAGTTGCTTTGTTAGTTCCAGGATTCTTTCTTGGCTTGCTTTGTAATGAGCCTCAAAAGTATCCCTTTGCTCTTTCAACTGGATCCAGGATCTCTGTAAGTCTTCCATGTCAGTAGGCATGTCTGGGTGAAGGATGGTATAAGCAGTGTCTCCTTCAGCAACAGGTTCCATGGTAACTGGCAGGATAGCAGGATATGGCATCATGAGAGTCTGAGCACGAGATCGTACCCATCTGAGATAAGCCTCCATAGGAATGTGTACTTAGGCTCCAGTGTCTTGCTGTCAACCCTGTTTACTTTTCCCCAGGCTCGTATGAATCTCTGACGGTAACCTTGAAGATCGTTGTCGTAGTAAAACACAATGCCCTGAATCAACATATCATGTGGACCATCACTCCGAGCGTAACCAAACTGTCATAAAGCTAGAGAGTGGTTGTAGGTGATGCCTCCTCTTATGCCTAGAAGTGGCACATTAGGAAACTCCCCACAACGGTCAATGATGGTGACATTCTCCATAGATCTGGAGCACCAATGGATATCTGAATGAGAGAGTGACATAATTCTTTTGGACCATCTGAACCCTTGCTCATTCTTCATTACTGAGCGAGGAAGGTGAGAAATAAACCACCTAGAGAGCAAAGGTATGCAGCACATCAAAGTTCCTCTTGCCCTTGTAGTACGGGTGTGAAGAGAATGTAGGATGTCTCCAAGCAATGTAGGTACTGGATTGTGACTCAGGAAGATGTTGATGGCATGAATGTCTGTGAACTGATCAGGATTAGGGAACAACACTAAGCCATAAATCAACAAGGCTAAGATCTCCTCAAAAGCATCATAGCTTATGGCCTTCAAGAACATTTGAGCCTTATCCATTAGCACCTTGGCAAGAATACCCTTAACTCCGCTTCTCGTTTCTAGAACAATGTCAGACTTCTTCAGATGTAGAGCTGCAGCAATAACCTCTGGTTTAAGCTCCTTCTCCAAGCCTGTGAAGGGTCTTTGATCAAGAACAGGTATACCCATAAGTTTAGAGAACTCTTCCATGGTTGGAACCAGCTGGTAGTCGGGGAATGTAAAGCAATGGTGCTTAGGGTCAAAGAACTGAAACAGAACACTCATCATGTCTTCATTGAACCCTGAAGTGACTAGATCCAGTAGGTGACCATGTCTCTTGATGAACTGGGAGTTTTCAGAAACTTGAGAGACCAATTCTTTAAGCTTAGGAGGTATTCCTACAAAGTTGATCCGGATAGTATTCCTACGAGTAAAAGCCATGACCTGCAACAAAGAACAAAGATAAATCCTTTGGTCCTTGAAATGGTTAGTGAAAATGCTATGCTTATGATGCATGATGATGTCATGATGTTATGCTCAATCACAAACATGTGGCACACACAAACAAGTCACACAATTACCCTAGGTTTAAAGGCTTGCATGAGGTTTAAAGGTAAGTACCCTCCCCTGAAGTTAGTTGGTTCATCCTGTCCTATGAAGTAACCAGGTTCTAAGGGATCTCAATATCATTGATCCTTCACAAGGGTGGTTGTTCAGTAGGCAACTTACTTGCCAACCAAAACCCTCCAAGTTTAAGATCTCAATGAGCGTAGTATCGAGTGTCAACCAACTTCAGTCTGCACCAAAGCCAGTTACCTCACTACTTTCTAAAGGCCAAGATGGGATAACTAGGGTTCTAAAAGTTAGTTAGTGCATTGACAACATATGGCAGCCTCATATTATCCTCAACTTGACTTAAGGAACATAAGCACCAACCAAGAAGTCACACTAACTATGGCCACCAGATCAACCGTATCGATATACGTCGTACAGTTTCCTTGGTCTATTGCCATTTACCTAAGGTACACTAGATCCGGGTTAGGATCTTTCACACATAAGAGCCCAACAAGTAAAGTAAAGCAAACAAGGCAAACAATTTAAGTGATCTAATTCCTAAGGGTACCCCTCTTAAATTTAATTCCCCAGCAGAGTCGCCAGTTCTGTAACACGGTGGGAGAACTGACTTTAGTTATGTTGCGGATAGCAAGAGTCGCCACCGACTTTTATTTTATCCAAAGGAAAGGCATAAAAGAACAGGAAAGACCTTATAAAAGATTTTTGGGTCCGAGGGGTAGGTTATGTAAAGGGAAGGTGTTAGCACCCTTTACATCCATGGTTATCCATGGGCTCTTAGTTACTTAGCTCACTTTGAATTGTTTTTGAAAAGGGTGAAGTGTGTGAATAGAAATTTTCATAAGAGTTTGATAATGATCCATGTACGGATGCGTAAAAAACTTGTGTTTGAAAATTGTTTTGAAATTGTGAAATGTTTGAAAAGTTTGAATAGTGAGCAAGTAACTATGAGGAACCTACCCTAAAGTTTAAGTCTTTCTGTTCTTTATCCTTTAAGTCGTAAGACTATCCCTATTATTAAGGAATAGGTAGTCATTACCTTGGATGTGTGGGACAAGTAAGGGGACATTTGTTTTTGTAGGCAACTGTAAGGTGTATTAAGCACTTTGGAGGGACTGTCATCATTATTTGAAAGGGACTAGATCATTACGAAAGGCAACCATTAAGGGACTTGATCTTTGATTATGAAGGGACTAGATGACTTTTCTTTTAAGGGACTTTGCTTTATACACCCTACTTGACCTTTTAATTAGGCAACATTGAGAGGTAACCCTAGAAAGTGAGATGGCGATCAAAGATCGACTTACGTGTGTGAGTGTTCAATCTTATAATTTAAATGACCTAAATTCAATTTTAAATATCATACATGTTTACACTCCCTATTTACTAACCATAGCATAAAAAAAATTTTTTAAATATTTACAAAAATTTACATCCATGAGCAATTACAATAATAATAAATAATTTAAATAAATAAAGCAGAATATATAATAATAATAAAAATTGGGTTAGTGAAGTAATAATAATAGCAAATTTTAAAATTAAGGGGGTTAGTAATAAACATGATTAGTAATAATAGTAATAAACAAAAGATTAGAATGAACAAAACTTTAATGGTTAATAGAAAAATTATAAACAATTATAAAATTTTAAGTTAAGTATAAAATTAATTATGAACACATTATAATTACAAGATTAACCTAGCATAGATTTAATTATTTCTAAATACACATATAAAAATTTAGATTATAAACAATTTAGAAAAATATGTACATAATTAAAATAAAATAGAATTAAGTTTTAGGGTTTTTAATAAAAATATCAAAGGTTAGAGATTTTTTTAAGAAAATAAATTAGGGTTTATATTTTAATTTACATTGTAAGATGATAATATATATATACAAACAAATTATATTTAAAAATAAATAAAATATCAATTTTAATCATATACAATTTATTATATAATTTTTAATTAAAATAAAGAATAAGAAAATAGAAAATAAAATAGAGAAATAATTAGGTTAAAAAAATGGGGAGGCCTGGATTTGAACCCAGGACCTCCCCCTGAACCTGTAAGGAAATTTACCACTGGGCCATGCTGCGTTTGGTGTGAGAAGAGTGAATCAAGGTAGTTTTATTCCTTAAACCTGAAAAATCAAAACAAAAAAAAAGAAGAAAGAGAACAAAAGGCCTGGGGGATTCGAACCCAGGACCTTATACACAAACACACAAGTACATGACCATTCCAGCTAGATGAGCGAACCTGATAACAAAACAATTACAATTGATAATATATTATAATCACTGAATAAAAGAGAAAAAACTCAAAAACTTGTCACAGCCAGGATTCGAACACAGGTCCTTTGACAATACACAAGCTGGCTTCACCACTGGGACAAGCTGTACGCTTGTGAAATAAAATAGAAACAAATAATAATATTTTTAAACAATTTTTTGAATCTGGGGTTTCGCGCGCAGCTTCTTCTTCTTCTACCTTTTACCTGCGAAAACTCATACGATTTTACCTACGATTTTTCCTGCGTGTTCTTCCATACTCAGAACCTGCGAAAATCAAACACCAACGAAACGGTACAATTTCTTTTAATTGATTAATGTATTATGATCCTCATGGTCCACACAATCTCTCTACGTTCTTAAAATTCATTTATTTTTGGTTTAGCATAAAACCCTAAAAACTCAACCGAAACCCTAACAATGGCTTCTTTTGATTCTGGCCACGAAACTCAAATTCAATTGTCCAGAAAGCTTCACCACATCAAAACAAATCACATTAGTAGGTCAAAATCAACAAACAACGCACAAATTAATGGAATCGAAAACAAGTTATATATGACATAAAACTGATTCGGTCTGTGCATTTTAAGACACTATGAACAATGATAATGGTTCTACATGATCAATGAATCACCAGGAAGCTATTGCAATCCTTAAATTGTCCTGAAAATCCCTTTACCTTAGAAACCGAAATCAAGTTTTTGTGTGGTTTTTTGAAGTTTTGAAACAAGGTGAGTGGCTGCCAAAATCGTCTCTTATGCTAGGTTTGTGCTAAGTACTTATAGGACAATGTATTAGGTCAGAAAAATTGATCATTTGTGTGGAAGATTTGATCTAAAAAGATTGAAAAAGATGGCCTTTGAAAATCAAATTTTCTTGCATAAACACTTGCTATTTTGGTATGATTCTCATTAGTCTTGTATCAATCAAGTCTAAATATAATTTAAGACCTTCTAGAAACCAAATCAAATTTAATCTTCATTATTTTATATTTTATTTGAATTTAAAATGATTTTTTAATATAAAAATCATAATAAATAAAAACAAAATGAATAAAATTATGAATAAATCAATTTAATTTCGTGCAAGATGTTTTGAAGTGGATTGGGTCATTATTTGGCAAGCCCATTTGGAAGAAATTGGTTTTAGACCTCCATTTTCATCATAAACCAACCCAAAATTTCCCAACTTTGCAAGGGCACACATCCTTAAATTTTAATGCTATGAGGGTGTTCTTGGACATTTTGGAAAGCTTGAAGAGTCCTCTAACCAACCCCACTGGTTTCATGTCCATATCATTTACCAATCTCAAGTTATGCCCTTTTGAAGTTGTTGACTTTTTGTTGACTTTCAAAAGGACCTATAATGTCTTAGCTCATACCTTCCAAATGATGCATTTTTGGGCTTGGATTGTGAGACACAAAGTTGTAGAGAATTCAATTTCCTTCAAAATGAGCTTTGGATGGAGACTTGGTGATGAAGTATGTGAAAGTTATGGTTGGTCAAAGTTCAGTTGACTTTTACTAAGGAAACCCTAATTTAGAAACTCCTGATTCTTGATGATCTGAAATCTCCTTGATGAATCATGATCAACCCTTGATAAAATGATGAATTTTACTTCATATACTTGATGTTGGAAAAAAAATCATGAAGTTTGACTTTGGTTTGACCACAGTTGACCTCAGTTTGACTTTTTAACTGCTTTGACTGATTTTGACTTATCTGATCATCTGACTGAGCAAACTCTTGAGAAAAGTCTTGAAACTTGTCATGGGGGTTCTTAAACACATATAAGATGTTATGAAGCTCACTTGAAGTCTTGGAAGTCCATTTAGCCTGATTAAAGTCAAAACCCTAGTTTTGGATGCACTGCTTAGGAGGTGCATTGTCTGAGGGAATTGTCAACTCTTCTGACCAATTGTGAACTTTGTGAACCTTGTGAACCATCATAAGATGTCTTGTGAACCTTGTGAACCTCATGGGAGGTCTTGTGACCCTTGTGAACCTTGTGAAACTCATAAAGTGACTTTTAGACTTCATGAACCTCATGAAAGGTCTTGTAAGCATTGTGAATCTTGTGAACCTTGTGAACCTCATAAAGTGACTTGGAGACTTCATGAACCTCATGAAAGGTCTTGTAAGCATTGTAAATCTTGTGAACCTTGTGAACCTCATTAGCACACAAAGTATTGTATTGTGAGGGCAAATTTTGGGGTGCAACAGTTACCTTCGAAGAAATGATATTGTCCCTATAAGAATGATGATAGTCCCTTCGAATTTTTAAGGTATCCTTACATGTTGCCTTCTATGACCATAACGATGACCCTACGCTTGTCTATCCAAATCCAAGGATAAGACTACTTACTAACTAATAGTAAGGACAATTTTATCCCTAAGAAAACGAAAATGACAAGAAAAACCTTACAACTTAGGGTAAGTAATTCTTAAACGCTTACTCACCACTTTCAAAACAAATACTTTTTACACCACACTCTCTTTTTCAAAATACTTTCAAACAAGTAAGCACTTTGTATACATTCATACGAGAATCATTACAAAGTCAAATCTTTATGAAAATATTTTAATCACACACTACACTTTTCAAACAAAACAAATAAAGTGAGCTAAACAATTAAGAGCCCATGAATAACAATGGATACAAAGGGTGCTAACACCTTCCCCTTTGTATAACTTACCCCCCGAACTCAAAATCTCTTAAAGGTCTTTCTTGTTCTTTTATATCTTTCCTAAATTGGATGAAATAAAAGTCAATGACGACTCTTGCTTACCGCAACATATTTTGCGACAAAAATTAAAAGTCAGTTCTCCCACCGTGTTACACTAGGCCAATGTTATCTCGAGTCAGAGGAGTATTGTAAGAGTGGTAGTTACACAAACCTTAAACCGGTTAAAATCACGGGTGGATCGTCATCAAATCCAGGGTTAGATGGGAAACATGATGAAGTTGTAGACGATAAGGGAAAATGAATTGATGGAACAAAAGGAGTATGAGAAGATTGTCCATTAAATTTGAAGGTTACTGTCCACGCATTTGAGGATGCTGAAGGTGGAAAATCTGAGGTTGATGGGAATAAACCTACTAATAATTGGTTTCTTGAAACATCTCACATCTCTATTTCATATGACACTGAGAGGTAAATACTCATTTGTTATTTTTTATGAATGGAAGTATAAGTATGGTTGTAAAATTAGTTATTATCATTTTATGGGAGATTCTTGGGCTTGAGCGGTTTCTCTTTCTTTCAGTAAATAAATGCGGGAGTTGGAAGACTATATTCTTTTGTAGTTTTTCCCCTTCATTTGACTGATTTTACGTGTGTCACGTACCCCATCAATTGAGGCAGGAGAGAAACGTGGTTCAGTTTGGAGGGTCAGATCAAGCCTAATAGGGTGACTTGTCATGTTGGGCAACTTGTGACCCAATGCTCTGTGCTCGCCTAATATTGATGTAATTGACTTGACTTGTATCTTTTTGGGTCATTCCTTTCAAAGAGTGATATTTACTAATTTATATTTAACTAAAACAATCATGTTAATGAAATTTTTGTTAATGAAACATGATTGTTCATTGTCTCCCATCATTGACCGTTGGAGACAATATTGTACCGAAGAATGTAAATTTGACTTTGTTGCGGTACTTTTGACTTCATTGCGGTAAAAAAAATGTAATTTTAAAAAATTTCCGATAAATATTCAAAATTTCTAATAAAACCAGACATATTTTAAAAATTCTGGTATTTGGTAAAGAATATAATGGTAAAATTGCTCTAAATATGCGGGTCAGTACAACTGGGGGATGACGAGTTAAATTCTCATTTTTGTTATCACTACAATAAACAAGACCTAAGACAACGCTTTTTTTTCACTTAGACAGCACTTTAAAGCGTTGTCTAAACCTCTGCTGCTAAAGGTTTAGACAACGCTTTTTTAAATCTTAAAAGCGTTGTCTAAGGTACCCTTAGACAACGCTTTTAGGAATACCTTAGACATCGCTTTTGATTTAAGCGTTGTCTAATCCCCTCCTATTTTAATTTTTTTTAGGTATACCTTAAACAACGCTTTTGGTGAAAGCGCTGTCTAATCCCCTCCTATTTTAATTTTTTTAGGTATACCTTAGACAGCGCTTTTGGAAAGCGCTGTCTAAGCCCCCCTTAGACAGCGCTTTTGCCAAAAGCGCTTTCTAAGCCCCCCCTTAGACAATGTTTTTTTTTGTAAAGCGTTGTCTAAGGTATACGAAAAAATTTTAATAAATTTTTTGAAACCCCTTTTTACCAGGTTTTTAAACCAGAATTTTGACTTGTTTTCAACCATATTTTGGCAGACAAATATCACAAATTATAGATCAATTTATGCACCAAAATTATAAATCCATAAAATGCAATTCAAACCAATATATATATATATATATATATATATATATATATATATATATATATATATATATATATATATATATATACCAATTCAAACCATTTTGGCCTATTATAATTACAAGTCATTGCATTTTACTACAAATGTACATATTATAATTACACATATCTAATCAATCCAAAGCATTGCTTCAAATATACATAGGTCCTGAAACAACACAAAAAATGTAATTCAATTAATAAACAATATTATAGAAATTACAACGTTACACATATTTAAATTCTCATCAATTAAAGTAAGAGTACAATATTATACCTCACATAACACCTAGCTCTATAATGAATTGACACCATTCCTCTTTGATTTCGTCCACTTGATCTTTTGTATAATATGCACACTTGAATTCACAAAGTACTACATAATAATATAACATAGTTTGATTTAATTTCAACTATTTAATTATATGAGAGATATGTAAATATTAAAATAACTCATAACTTAGAAATACATACATCGGTGGGAATCTCTAATCGGCCCAAAACAAGAGTATCTCGCATAAACCTCAACATGAAATATCCGCAATCTATTTGATTACGTTTCTAAGGACACTACAGATGAAAAGAAAATATGGATAAATCCTAAGTTTGATCAAGTATCATCACTAATATAATAAAAAATGTGATAATTAATAATATACCGCCACTTTTATCCATGTAAAGCAGTTGGCTCTCCTCTTTGATGTTTGGATATCTCGTTGGGCTCGAAAAGCTTGTAGGATGCTAATAAAATAAAAATGAAGTAATTAGAAAAATTCACATAAATTAATAAATACACACAAGAAAATTTAGAACAATCTCACTTACGTGTCAATTGTGTCCTTCATATCCGGGTATGTTGTCCAATCATTTCCTAACGAGTCAAGATAATAAACGATTTCTCTGATAGGATTGATTGCAAGCAACAACCAATGTCCACTGTATGATTAAACAAATGTTAGATGTAAATTTTCTACACGACGTCAAAATACAAAATAATTATAATAGATGAATTTAGAATGAAATTCTAACCCGGTATTAAAGAACAACTTCTCTGCATCTTTGTTGGCTATGAGGATCCTGAGAACATACTTCGTCACGGTATCCGGTCTACTTATGATTAAACTTAAGTTGACAGACGCGGGTGCTAAGAATCCAAATGTTACGTCCAATCCATTGGGACGCATCAATTTGTCATACAAAAACCTTAAATAAAAACATCATTAACATTAGACGCCTCATTTGAAACATAAAGTAAATAAGTTGTTCAATTAATATAACAAAGTATACCGGATTTAACTGATATACATATTGACAACACTGACACCAATTTCTTCACGACCAAAAACTTGCATGAAGTCTTCATTACCAATCATTTGTTCGTAATCAAAGCTGAAAATACTTTCCTCCATATGCACAAGACGAACACCTCCGGTCGGTATATCTGTCATCTCTAGAAAATTCTGGAGGCACGTCCTATACTTGGTGGTAGGTTTTTTCTTAGCTACGGTCTTCTTAGCCCCAACCTTTTTTTGTTGTGCGGAGGCGTTGCTAACCTCCTTTTGTTGTTGTGCGGAGGCTTTGCTAACCTCCTTTTTTTGGTGTGCGGAGACGTTGCTAACCTCCTTTTCTTGAAGCTACATATCATATAAATAGTTAGATGAAATTAAGAATTTAACAACTTCCATGCATATATGTCATATAATTGTATTGTACCTGTTTTTTTGAAACCACGGACTTGGTATGCCGCAAAATAACATTATCTTTTGATTTGGATCTTGTGGGAGTCTATTTAACATAACTAAGTAAAAAATGTACGTAAAATGCCCGTAAAAACTTTGAATATACACATTAAGGTTAACAAAGGTTTTAGGCATACCTCATATCCTACGCTAATGAGGTTTGTCAGCCATGCAACAAACGAACCTACTGCTTCGTCCACCGTTATTGAATCCGAACCATCGTTAGGATATGGTAATGATGCATTCGGCTCAACTGCAATATCAAATGATACTTTCAAACATCCAGCAGGGAGCTCTCTAGTGTGAAGTAATACTCTGCTAATGTTATGCACTTTTCCCTTGCCAACCATCCGATAATATGGTGACGATAACTAGAGTTGACAATGGGAAATGCCCTAAAACCAATAATAAAATGAAATTGTTAATGTGTATATATGTCAAATACATAATTTAAGCAAATAGTTCAATTTAAGACAATTATATGTAATTACCTCTGGAATGTTCGGCTTAAAGGTACAGTTGATACTATCTTTGTCCGAAGCATCTCTGAAACATGCTGAGGCGCTAGCCTTTCTTTCTCTCCTTAATGCATAAAGCTCAGCTTGCATTGCTTCCAATTTTGCATGAAGCTCCTGATTACTAGGAACCTTTCCTTTTTTAATACTTAGGGAGGTCGGAGTGACTCCAAATCCCTTACCCCTCACCCGACCAGAATACTCACGGACATCTAATGCCTGACTAAGTATGCTCCTAGTATCATCTGGAGGTAAAGACTGAGATAGCACCTCCTGAAAATCAGATGAATACCGTATACTTGTCAAATATTTGTTAAAAAGTTTTTATTTGATTAAAGAAAAAATGTTATACTTACACATTTCTCGTATACTTGTAAAACATCTTCTTTAGGAACTCCAGATTTGGCCACGCGGGCTTCCTTCCACAAAACATGTGCAGGAATAGATGTTTCAGAACTTTTCTCCTTCTGCAGCTACACATTAAGTCATACAATATGATCAAATAAAACTAATATATGATGAACAAATATGTTATCGCAATTTATAAATACTTACCATAGATTGTTTTATGCGTCCATATCCGACACGTCCTTTTCGGTACGCATATGCGGGACTTGATGCTCTTTCCCGATTTGTGGCACTTATTCTTTTAAATACATGGTCCTGTCGTTTGGATTTGAAGGCTTCCCATTCTTCTGCTGATATCAAACTTTCATATTTTTTAGGAAGCTCCGCATCAAGATAATTATCATCCGTATCCTTAAGGAACTTGGATGATGAAAATGTTTCATGAATACCCTATCAAAAAGCTTCAACAATGAACTAATAAGCAAAAAGTTTCATGGATACCCTATTAAAGTGCTTATTTTATGAATCTTTGTATATTAGTTAGATATTCTCAAAAGTTTCATGAATACCCTATATTGATACATACTCTAAGTTTCATGTCCAATATTAATAACTTACACTATTCTATTTTTTATGTATAGAATAGTGTAACTATATACAAAAAGAGCTTAAAATAATAAGCATTTCTTCAAACAATGTCAATCATATACAAAAAGATATTAAACTCATAAGAACTTCAACAACAATGTCAACTATATACAAAAAGAGCTTAAACTAATAAGCACTTCTACAATAATATACAAAAAGAGCTTAAACTAATAAGCACTTCTACAACAATGTCAACTACAAACAAAAAGAGCTTAAACTAAAAGAGATAAAGTTGGTTTCGTTCTTTCCCTAAACAGAGAAGAAAAGAACAGAGAAGAAGCTTACCAAATAATGTGGTGGACGGCGGTGAACGTGGAGGACGACGGTGGCGAGAAGATCAGTTAGGGCAATGGTGGCGAGAAACTCAGTTAGGGCAATGGTGGTGAAAAGCTCAGTTAGGACGACGATGGTGTTCGTTCGTAGAAAGTGAGAGAGTTCGCAGAAGAGAGGGAAATGAAAATAGAAACTGTATATTTTTAATATAATTAGACCTTAGACAATGCTTTCCCAAAAGTGCTGTCTAAGGTTGACCTTAGACAGCGCTTTTGATTTTAATTTTTTTTTTATATTGAAAGCCTAAGACAACGCTTTTTTAAAAGCGCTGTCTAAGGTATATCTTTAAAAGCGCTTTCGAAAAGCGCTGTCTAAGGTCTATTTTAGACAGCGCTTTTTCAAAAGTGTTGTCTAAGGTATGACTTTTAGCAGCGCTTTTATTATTTTTTTGAACAGTTTTCGTGTTTTCTTTTAATTTTGACCTATAGCAGCGCTTTCTTTATAAAGCGTTGTCTAAGGTGCACTGTTAAATGTCAATTTTGACATAGTGTATAGATATATCTTGTGTTGAAGTGATTTATTTTGATGGTAGTTTATTTCTTATTTTGATATTTTCAAAAAATAAAAATAAATTATAGTAACTAAAATGATTGATTAATAAGATTCATTTTTGTGATTAATTAAATTTTAAAAAATTTATATTTAAATTATAAAATATGTTATATATGTATCTAACGTGAGTAGACTCCGCCTTTGTTTGGTTAATTTCTTGTCACTGCTCTAGTTAAGAGTTTTGGATTTTGACTTATTCGAATTTTCTCATTAAATCGTAAGACTAACTTTTGTTTAAACTATCTTGAACCACATGAATTTGATTGCCAATCAATATCATCACACTGCAAGTAGCTATTAATGCATCACATTTAATCTGCATTAGCATTTTTGGTTATGTGTTGATTAGAGTTGTTAGTGGAGAATTGTGGAAAACAACAAACAACGATTTATTCAAAATCTTGTACTATAGCAGGTGGCGAATTGTGGAAATCAGTCGTTTGTTCCAAATCATGTGCTATAGTAGGGCACTACGACAGCTAGTTCACAACACTAGTGGAATAATTGTGATTTGTTCAAATTTTGCCATGCTATATCCACAATCTGACAATATTGGTACTGATTGATTGAGTTGTGAATTTGTTTGTTTTCGCAGGTTTTAGATGAACTGCAGAGGGATCCTTGGTCGGTACCAGGTGATCAGCGGGAGGCGAGGTGCACAAGCACGACACTGAGTATTGCAGCTAGTTTATTGGGGGTTTGTATTCCTGGTTCTGCTGTAAGAATAATGACATTTATTGGGGGACCTGCAACTGAAGGACCTGCCCCTGCAGCGTATAATTCTCAAGAAATTCTTCAGACTCCTAAATCTTTAGTCTAAAACTTGGTATGGAGAAAAATCTTCAGTTTGTCAATTCTTTTGTTATCACTTCATGTAATTACAAATTCAACATTTGCCACAAGTAAGGTACTTCCTGTATTTCGTAAACTGTGTTTTCTTATACTCAGGAAAGTGTAATGTGCTTCCAAGGCTTGTATCCCTGTTAGAGAGATTGGGTATGATAATCTAGGATAACTTCGAAGAATCGTGTTCGTACACTTTCCGAACAAAGTATTTCAACCATATTCTTGCCTGGGTTCACGAAATCTTTGTGGGGATAAATCTTGAAGAACGAATTGTTTCTGGCAATAGAAAATTGTTCAGAATGTAGAAGGTTTTCAGTTTTGTTATGTGTGTGCAAACTGAGGCCAAATGACTCCTTATATAGGAGATCAATAATTCAAAATGAAAAGACACACCTGTTCGGGGCGCTGCCCCGCACCCCGCCAGAGGCTTCGCCCCTTGGAACCCCGTTTGAATTATTCACATTCAATTATATGTTGGCTCGACGAGCGTGCACTCCGCACTACCCTAACTTGTTTCCAAGCTTTAACGCATAATTACATTGGCTTGTAGTAAATCACATTACTACTAAAATACATTGATGATACTAAAATCACCAACAAATCCCCCCATTTTAGTGTAATCCTTAATTTACTCAGTATATACAATAATATACACAAGAATATAACACACAGGTATAACAATCAAACAAATGCATAGATGAAAATGTCTTGCGATTGAATTTTCATCTTAGTACAAATACACATTTCAAATACTCGAAAATCGGGGTGTCATAGCGATTGAACTCGTCAATCCATTTGAATATCTGAAGATATAGTACACATATGTTTCTCACAATACTCTACTATTCATACTTGACACTTTACAAGCCATGTGTCTTTATCCATTAATAAGCATATAGGAAGCCAAGTCCAAGCTTCTTGAAGCGGCAAAACTTCATGCTCATATAGGTGATTCTTTTAATCTTGCACCTGCATTTGCAATTTTCCAAAAGAAACATTAAGAAGATATACTTCAACCTATCCATCACTTGCAGGTCTGAGCACATACCTTGGGAAGACAAATACAATTGCTCCAATCTCTAACTATGATCTTTCCACATTGAATTATGCTTCTAACGTTGTATTAGAAGGGAATTGGGTATACCGTAGCTAATAGATTTAAATGGACTTTAATCCCATCCCAATTATCGACTTCTTCACTAAGTCTTTAGCTAACCCCTTTGTTAAGTGGTCAGCTAAGTTTTGTTGTGACCGAACAAATTCAATAGATATCACCCCATTCATGATTAATTCCCTAATCATACTATGTCTAACACCCAAATGTCTAGACTTTCCACTGTATATTTGACTATAAGCTTTAGCCAATGTGGCAGTACTATCACAACGGATAGAGATTGGTGATATCGGTTTAGGCCATATCGGAATCTCATATACCAAGTTTCTTAGCCATTCCGCTTCTTTACCAGCAACAACTAATGCTACAAACTCAGATTCCATTGTGGAACCAGTTATACATGTTTTCTTCTTGGAAGCCCATGAGATGGCACCTCCCCCAAGCAAGAACACCTATCCACTTGTAGAGGATGAATCTTCAGCATTATTTATCCAACTAGTATCTGAATAACCCTCTAACACCGAAGGAAATCCCATATATGACAATCCATAATTCATTGTACCATTCAAGTACTTGAATACCCTAGTTATCGCATGCCAATGATGTCTACTAGGATTACTAGTAAATCTTCTCAACTTTCCAACCGCATAAGCAATATCCGGTCTAGTGCTAATCATAACATACATCAAAGAGCCTATAGCTTTTGAATATTCGAGTTGATCCACGGGTTTACCTGTATTTGGCATAAGCTTTTCTCCTGGATCCATGGGAGTACTTACTGGAGAACAACTTTCATAATTGAACTTCTTGAGTATTTTCTCAATGTAATGAGATTGCGTAATTACAATCCCCTTATTCTCCCGTTTAATCTTAATACCAAGAATAACGTCCGCTTCTCCCATATCCTTCATGGAAAACTTTGATGACAAGAAATTCTTCGTTTTATCAATTTGATTTTGGTCGGTGCCAAAGATCAACATGTCATCAACATATAGACAAATGAAAACTCCTTTACCGGATGTATCAAATTTACTATATACACATTTGTCAGCTTGGTTTAGAATGAAACCATTAGACAAAACAACCTCATCAAACTTTTGATGCCACTGCTTCGGAGCTTGTTTCAGCCCATACAATGACTTAACTAGCTTACACACTTTATGCTTATTACCAGGCATTACAAATCCTTCAGGTTGCTTTATATACACTTCTCTTCCAAATCACCATTTAGAAATGCTGTTTTGACATCCATTTGATGAATCACTAGATTATGAATGGCCGCCAAGGCAATCAATAATCTAATAGTAGTGATACGGGCAACGAGAGCATATGTATCGAAATAATCAATTCCTTCCTTTTGTCTGAAGCCTTGGATAACTAATCTAGCTTTAAACTTGTCAATTGTACCATCGACTTTCATCTTCCTTTTGAAGATCCATTTGCAACCCAATGGTTTGCAACCTGGTGGTAAATCAGATAATACCCAAGTATTATTTTCCATGATAGAACCAATCTCTTCATCAATTGCTTCTTTCCAAAACACAAAATCTTGAGATCTCACAGCTTCATCATACGTTCTTGGATCCTCCTTTATACTATAGCAATAATAGTATTGAGTGTCAATCTGATCCTTTGATCCCTCAACTAAATATAGTTGAAAATCAGATCCATAAGATCTAGATTTTCTAGCTCTTTGGCTCCTACGGGGTTCAAGTGTCTCACTTGGCACATCATTTGAATGATCATCCCTTAGAGATTCATCTGAATTAGGTATAGAGTCCTTTGGTCTAGGTACAGAGGAGAAACAATTCTCATCAAATATGGCATCTCTTGATTCTATAATCGTGTTAATAGAAATCGAGTCATTAGGTTCTATAACATAAAACCTATAGGCCTTGGAGTGCTCAGCATATCCAACAAAGATGCAAGCCACACCCTTTTCGCCCAAAGTTTTCCTTTTTGGGTCCGGGAGTCTAACCACGACCCTACAACCCCAAACACGTAGAAATGTTAAGTTGGGTCGTTTCTTATACCAAAGTTCATATGGGGTAGTCTTGTTCCTTTTATTAGGAACCCTATTTAACAAATAGCAAGCCGTTAACATAACTTCTCCCCAAAACCCTTCACTCAAACCAGAGTAAGATAACATGGCATTTACCATTTCCTTAAGAACTTTATTTTTCCTTTCAGCCACACCATTTTGTTGAGGTGTATAAGGCGTCGTAGTCCCATGAATGATTCCTACGGATTGGAAAAATACAGGATCATAATGTTCACCACCTCTATCTGTACGTAATGTTTTAATCAACACATTCTGTTGTACTTCAACTTCAGTTTTATAAATTTTGAATTTATCTAATGCTTCGTCCTTAGCATGCAACAAATAAACATAGCAGAATCTAGATGCATCATCTATGAAAGTGACAAAATATTTTTTATGCCCTAATGATGGAGTAGCATGCAAATCACATAAATCACTATGTAATAACTCAAGAATGACAGATTTCCTTGATATACTTTTAAAAGGTTGCCTAGTGATCTTTGTTAACATGCAAGTTTTACAATTTTCTACATTTTTATCAAAAACAGGAATTAACTCATTTTTAGACATTTCATGCAATCTTTTATAATGTACATGTCCTAGACGAGCAAGCCATAACAATGAATTGATAACATTCGAAGAGGACATAAATACATAACCAGAATCTTTAGAAACTCCATTCAAATTCATCATAAACATACCATTATTATAATATCCAAATCCTACAAACACAACAGACTTTGATAAAACATATTTATCAGATTCACACACTTGCTTGTATCCAAGCTTATTTAATACAGGACCAGAAATTAAATTCTTACGTAATTTAGGAACATACAAAACATTAAACAAAGTAATAGTCTTTCCAGAACTGAATTCTAGCACCACATTTCCTTTGCCTTCAACGGGAGCGAAGTGATCATCTCCCATGTAGAGGACATAACCATCTTCCACTGGAACAAGAGTCTTGAACCAAAAACGATCCTTGCAAACATGTGTTGTGGCGCCAAAATTAATCCACCACGCGATAGCACCATCCTGCACATAAAATGCTTCAGAATTTAATGAAACCGAATGTTTAATCAAACTATTCAAATCACGAATTGATTTCTGACCTTGGTTTTCGGATTGGTCCTTAGACCCCTTTCCTGAACCACTTGCATTCGCGTTATCGTGCTTTTTGCCGGAACGACAAAGGAGGTTCCTTGCTCAGCGAGCTGAACGCTCGCTCAGCGAGACTTGGAAGTTTCAATTTTTTTTTAATTCATAACTTTTGATCCGGGGATCTGATTTTAGTGTTCCACATATTGAATCGAAGCTAAAAATATATAAATTGATGATGCCAAAATATGTTATTTTTACCCGACTTTTTCCCGACTTTTACCGACTTTTTCAAACGACCAAAACCTTGTTAAATTGGAAAATGTGAGTTAATGGAAATAAAGAAAGGTACGACTTGTGAGGTGTCTAGGTTTCTCTTAAGCTAAAGTGAATCATGAATTATGTATTGTTTTAAGGTCCTCCGTAAATTCTTGATTAAGTCTCTTCGCTGTTACCTTGTGTTTCGCAAGAGCATCCGTAAGGACTTGAGGTACCGGTTGATCTAATACGGATTGTGGTCTGATGAGTGTAGGTCACAAGTCCTCCGTAAGGTCTTGAGTAAGCCTTGAGGTGGGTTGCCTTTAGTCCCACATGAAGCATCCGTAAAGACTTGAGGCGAGTGCTATACTAGTTATGTGTTAATCTTGAGTAAGTCTTGAGGTGAGTTACCTTTAGTCTCACGGGAATTATCTGTAAAGATTGAAGAGAGTGTTATGTTGAATCCTCCATAAGGTTTTGAGTAAGCCTTGAGGTGGGTTGTCCTTAGTCCCACGAGAAGCATCCGTAAGGACTTGAGGTAGACATTTCTCTTATTGTATATTGAGATCATGTGTGGACCGTAGTTCCACTTTGTTATCGGCCATTGTGGGAGTAGGTTTGTGGAAACTTATGAGATTTATTTAGGAACAAACCCTTAGAACCGAGAAAACTCTAAGATAGGGAACTCACTGAGATGTTTTATTTCACCCCATGATGATGTTGTTATTTCAGGTACTTCAGGTTCCGCAAAGGGTAAAGATAATGCGATTTGATTATCTTTACTCGTTTGATGGCTTTGTCTTCCGATGTGGACTTTTGAGATCTTCGGATCTAGTTCTTAGACTTTTGTATTCTTTTGAACATCTTGTTAATTTATAGTCTTGTTTTAGTACCTTATGTTGTAGTGGCCATACTTATGCAATGTGTTGCTAAGAACTTGTGTAATTCAATATCAAACTTGATTTTTATATATGAAAAATATGCTTTGAAGTATGTCTTTTATATATGGGTATTACACCTTCCCTCAATTCAACCAAAAATCTAGTAGTGTGACATGCTGCGCCTCTCCTCCCTGCACCGCCCGACCCTACGAGCGTGGTAGCAGAACTGCTATCTGCGTTTTTGTACCACGCCAAATTCAAATCTCCCAAAAACCAGTTCTCATAATGCACAAAATTCTCATCAATTCACAACAACAATTAGCAACAATAACATACATCATATTATAGACAACATCATGAATAAACCTCATCATCCTAACTCATTATAATCTCCCTCTTTCTCATCAAATCCCATCAAAACCCCAAAACCCTAACTACCTATCATGATCAATTCAATATACCAAAATAATAAACAATGATTCTCCCCATACCTTATTGTAAGATATGATTTTCTCTTCTCTCTTCCCACTCCTGCAACACTTCAAACCCTAGCCTCCTCTTCTTTGTTCCCCAGAGTTTTCTCCAAACACGCTTGGAATATCCAAAAATACAAATAATAAAAACTTCTCCCACTATTCCCTTACTTGACTCAAAATACCCCTAATATGATATTTCCATTTTACTCTCACTTATCTTTCACAAATGAACATAGTGCCATCAAGGCTTCTAACCTCATATTTTAATTAATAATAATATTTTAAATAATATACTATACATTACTCTTAATATCACTATTATTAAAATAATTCTAACTTACTTCTTCATGCAACACAACAACATACCAACAAATAATCTTATATTCACAAATAATCTACAATTAATTAAATATGAATTTAGGGTGTTACACAAATCTATTGTAATGGGGAAATCGTCTGTCTCCCTACCTTGTATCCGCACACTTGTCGACAACTCAAATATATGCAATTCTAACCCATTTCTTCTCTAAGCATTTCCACAAAATCTCTTTAGGCACTTTATCATACGTCTTCTCTAAGTCAATAAAAATTAAGTGAAAGTCTTATTGGTCCATTTGATATCGGTCCATCACTAGGGGTGTTCGCAGTTTAGTTTTGAAGCAAAATATCATCCGATCCAAAGATAAATTTACTTGCGATTTGATTCGGTTTTGGATGATTGGTTAAAAAAATTCGATCCGATCCGATCCAATTTCATCGGTTTAATTTGGATCGATTTTTGGATATCCAAATTTTAAACTACAACTTTTATTAATATTCTAAAAATACTAATATATAGTAAGTTTGATATAATATATAATATACTATAGCAAAAGTTAATATTACAAGATAAAAAAAAGATTAAATCAAACTAATAAATAGTATTTAAAAAAATAAGTATCATCTAATATTAAATTATCACAATATATATATATATATATATATATATATATATATATATATATATATATATATATATATATATATATATATATATATATATATATATATATATATATACGGTTTGATTTGGTTTGGATCGGTTTTGAAAAATCAATCTGAAATCTGATCCGAACCGATCGGTTCTTACAAAATGACATCCAAATACATCTTAAAAAATTCAGTTTTTTCTTCTTCCAATTTTCGGTTTTTTGATTGGTTTTTGGCTTTTATTTGGATTAGTTTGAATTTGAACACCCCTATCCATCACCTGTCGTAGTAGATATAACTTTCATGGTCGATCTCCCAAATATAAAACCAAATTGATTCGTAGTGACTTGAGTCTATTTTCTTAGTTTTCATTGAAAATCACCATTTCCCATTAGGGATGGCAGGCAGACCCAAACCCACGGGCCCCACCCGCACCCGAACCCGAGTCAACGGGTGAAAACCCGATTTGACTGGGTTTGGGTTCGGGTTCGGGTGCCACCCGATATTTCGGGTGCGGGTTTGGGTAGTGTGAAACCCACACCCGAAACCCGAAACTACACCCGTTTAGACTTTAATTTTAATTTTAATTGTATACTTTAATTTTAATTTTAATTGAATACTTTAATTTTAATTTTAATTGTAGATTGTAGAATTTAATTTTAATTATAATGTTAAGATATTGAAGACCTTAATTATAATTATAATTAGGGGTATGCAAAATATCTTGTTGTATGCAAAATTTTAATTGAAATCTTATTTTATAAGCAACAATATTATAGTAGTAAATAGAACTTATAATCCTTCTTATAATTAACTAAGTAATATATATATATATATATATATATATATATATATATATATATATATATATATATATATATATATATATAAAAAAAAATTGAAAACTAATTAAATTTTTTGAAAAAAAAATTAATTTTGTGTTTTTGTTACGGGTTCGGGTTTGGGTGGAAAAACCCGAACCCAACGGGTGTGGGTGCGGGTGTTATTTTGCCACCCGAATAACCTTTGGGTTTGGGTTCGTGTTCGGGTGTTGATTTCGGGTGCGGGTTTGGGTAGTGTGAAACCCGCACCCGACCCGACCCGTTGCCATCCCTATTTCCCATAACTTTATGGCATGACTCATAAGCTAAACCCCCTTTACTTTGCACAATTTTGTATATCCATTTTATTCTTATAATTTAGAACTAAAGTGTTTCTTTTCCATTCATCCAACATTTGTTTTGACATCATAATTTCGTTAAAGAGTTTTGTGAGCCAGTCAATACCTTTATCTCCTAGAATTTTCCACACTTCAATATGTATGTTGTTTGGTCTAATCACCTTACTGTTACTCATCCTTTTCAACGTTTCTTTTACCTCTTGTTTCCAAGTCCAATGATAATAATTATAATTTCGAGCCTTTATATCCTTTTCTTGAAGACTTTCTCTTTTTCATCTTTAACACACTTCATTTGATCCAAATCTCTTGATTTTTCTTTCTCTTCTCTCAGCAAATCTATATATTGATTCCCCCTCTTGATTCCCAACAATTAATATAATCCGTCAAAAGTTTGTCTCGTTAAGTCAATTCGCTAAAAAAATAAAATAATTTTTTTTATAAAAAATTATAAAAATTAATTGAGAAGACTATCGTTTAATTTAAGTAAAAAATTTAATAACAAAACTAACCGAAATTAATAATAATAATAATTAATAATAATAATATTTGAAATTAGGAATAGCGGAACTGAAAGCGAATTATGAACTGAAACTGAATTGAATTGTGTCGTCGAAACGAAACCCTGAAACACTTTTCTCACCGAGTCCGACTCCGACTCCGAGTTCAAATCCGAGTTGACTCATCCACCATTCTCCCACAACACAAACACTCTTCTTTCTTCTCCCCAACAAATCAACTCAAAATCTCGTTGATTTCTTCATCCTTCTTCTTCTCTTTCTTCTATATTCGAGGTTGTAAATTGTTCTCGGTGCACCCTCCCTCACCCAATTCTAATCTCGTCGATCTGGTTCTCTCAAACTGGCCATGGATTACGAACCCTACGACAGTAGTGGTTAGCTTTGCTTACTTTTTGTTCTATTTCGCAATTTCCCCCTTTTTTTAGGGTTAGGGTTTCTATTATTACTTTTCAGTCTTCTATGTTTTGATTTTAATGGGCAATTCTGAGTTTATGTATCCATTTGATTCAGTTATTTGAACTAAGATAGCAGGCATGATTTAGTTTAGATGTTGATTACACATGTTTTTGGCTTGTTATTAGTTCATACTTCTGCAATATAGTTTATTTTATTTTTTCTTAGGTTTTTTGTTTTATTTTATATATTTATAAATAAATTGTCTAAGCTTTTGCTTCTTGTTGTTACTTCCTTCATTCCTGGATACTTGTTTTTGTACAAATTAAGAAATAGGTAATAGCTTTGATTGGCAATCAACTTTTAAGTATATGTTTACCCTTTATTGCTCTCTCTCTCCGCGTATGTATGTTTGGTTCTGAGGTGAAAAAAGTGATTTTGAGTTAATTGATTCTGGTTAGAAGTGAGTTGAATATGTAAAGTGATATATGTTTGGATAACTTTATGTATGCAAAGTTGAGTTGAACCGTGGATTTCAATGTAAAAATCATGTTTAAACTCAAAGCTATAAATTCTAGCTTAAATTAGAATCAATTCTAGAGGTAGAATCAATTCTACTTTAGAAGAACCAAATGCCTCAAAAGGATTATAATATCAATTTTACAGTTCTAGAATTGCTTTTGGCTCTCACAGAAGCTAAACCAAACATAATTTAAAATAATTCATTTAGGTGAATGTGTAATTGCCACAAAAAATAGTTAGTGTAACTTTGAATTTGGAAAACAATGGCGGTAGATACCTTAAAATTCAACAATTAGAGGGGAAGGGTACTATTGCTTGGGAGGGCCTTGCAATTAGGGGTGGGGAGGGTAGGGTAGGGGATTAGCAATGGATTTTTATGGAAACCCATCCTTCCGAAGTAGCCTAATTTGGATTAGTTTACTCTTTATGAAAGCTAGTGAGCTACTACTTAATATTAGTTAATATAATTTATGTTTCTTCACTTACAATTTACAAAGAAAGTCTTTATATGCCCTTATAGATGATTATAGAGGAATTAAATGAAAGAGCATTTTAAAAAATGGAGATGTAGAATCTAATTTTATGTTTCTTCTCTTGCGGAGTAGTCTTTATGAGGTTATAGATGTTTATGGAGAATTAAGATTTGAGATCTTTTGAAAAAATTTAGGTGCAGACGCTAGTTTCAATTTATACAAGAAGTTATTGTTATTTAAGACTTAGTTATTACAAGATTCTCTTGATACTTTTCTTCCTCATAAGTGCTTCCTGAGAACTTAATCCGGGTTTAGTGCAAATCTTTATGCATTGTAGTTCTGACTAGCTTTTAGTTTCAGTTCATAATGATAATGATACACTATGAATACCGTTTTTCATAGGTCAAATACTTGATTGCTTGCTTTGTAACTATTTGCATGTGATGTGAGAAGTTGGTATTTCAAATACCATTTCCATACCAAACAAATTGATACCACCCAGTTGTTTGTTTTTCCATGAGTTGGTTGTGCTGTCACAATGCTGTAGAAATAATGTTACTTCTCCTTTTGCCTTGAAGTTTTGGTTGCAATGTTATATGTTTTAAATTTCTGAGAGTAATTGTTTACCAGTTTTGAAAAATATTTTTGATTTGATTGTGATAATTGCAGGAACCGATGATGATCTTCCGCCAACCCATCAAAATAGAATTCCCAGGGGAGGACGCCTTGCCGGGAATGGAAGATCTGCCGTTGGTTCAATTCCATACCCCAGGGTGTATGGTGAAATTGATATGGAAACCCAAATTCATCAACTTGAGCAGGAAGCATACAGTTCAGTTCTGAGAGCCTTTAAAGCTCAAGCTGATGCCATTACTTGGGTATATTTTATTTCTTCAAACCTAATTGTTTTTAATGTTTGTGATCAGGTTTAAATGACTGCTGCATGATGTGTATTTTCTTTAGGAGAAAGAAAGTTTGATTACAGAGCTGAGAAAAGAGCTGAGATTATCTAATGAGGAACACAGAGAACTTTTAGGCCGGGTTAATGCGGATGACACAATACGGAGGATAAGGTCTGATAACATTATGAAATAAGGTTTCTTGTTGGTCTACCTATGCTTTAGATATGAGATAGTCTTGTGTTTCCACGTGTCTGCTATTTTTTTTTTTTTTTTTTTTGAAACAGTGTGCTGATATTTTGCTAATCAATACTTTGTTGGATAATGACAAAGGGAATGGAGACAGACAGGTGGGCATCAGTCCGGCGTAATGAATACATGTCAAGCTTTACATGATTCAATTCCCAGTCCGTCGGTTTCTGCATCTCGCAAAAAGCAGAAGATTACACCACCTGTACCACCACGATCTTTTGGTGGGCCTTCTCCCCCATTTCACCCACAAACGGTGACTGCATCTCATCAGCCATCTTCTGCACCAAAACGAGGATCTGTTCCTGGATCTAAGGGAAAGAAGCAAAAATCTGTGAGTAGGGAACATATGTAGTCTAGACCTGTCATGTTTTATATTTTGTATTCATTCAGCAAGCTTGGATTTGGCAACATTAACACATATTTTTCATTTACAGGGTCCAATATTACCTGGTGTATCTTCGAAGCAGTTTCCTCCTTCAGGACCAGGTGGAAGGAATCAAGTACAGAATCAAGTACCTAATAGAGCTGTCATGGGTGAACATGCCGAGGGTGGATCTTTTGGTCCTATGATCGGTAGGAGAGTGAGGACAAGATGGCCTGACGACAATAACTTCTATGAAGCTGTTATCTCTGACTACAATCCAATTGATGTATTTACAACCCTGGAATATTTGGTAATTTGTTTTCCCCTAATATTTAGCTGAAGCTTTTACTTATATTTCTAACTTTTCAGGGCCGGCATAATCTGGTCTATGACATGGGGAGTACAAATGAAACATGGGAATGGGTTAAACTATCAGAGGTACATCTGAGGCATTATCCTGTTTCTTGTAGTGAAATCCTTGCATAGTTTTCTTTTAACTCATGGAGTTTGCAATCATAACTATTTCAAAGTTATATTTGGTATCAAATGGTTTTCAACAATACAAAAATAGTCCTTAATGATAGTTGGGTTTGCAAAAGTTAAACTACAACAAAAGCACTTGTAAGGTTATTATCTAGATTTAGAATTTAGAATATAGTTATAATGTTACTACAGATTGTTATTGAATATGTTTGACAGACTTGAATATCAAAGAAGTTTAATCACTTTGGGCATGTACTATGTATTACAATTATAATTGGGAAAAGGGGTGGGGGATGGGGGGTCAATTTTATTTAATTATTTTGCCAATTATCTAAAATTTTCCATTATTATAAACATTAAATACGAGAGCCTGCCAAATTTGTTAGCATTTATGAGTAGTTGATACGTCATACATGCCATATCTAAAGGATAAATGTACTATCTGGAAGTATCCTTTTTTTTAATAGTTTGTGACCCCCAAAAGGGCTATAGCATTACCAATGATACTGGGTACATTAAACCTAGTCCATCTTTGTCATTAAGGCTTAAATAACCAAGGGAAACAGTTGCTATAGGTTTTGAAACAAAGCTTGTCGACCTTGTAAAATACAGGCTGTTATGCTTGTTCAAACCAGAGTCATCAATAGTGATTGTTTATGCTGTGGTCACTTCAGTGTGTGCCGATGGTATTTGTAAAATACAGGCTGTTATGCTTGTTCAAAACCATATCTCTTTTTCATTGTTGGTCTTGGATTTTTCCCAAATCCCAATACCCTATCACACCCAACTCTATTGGGTTTAGTGCATGAATAATATGGTGGCTGATCCAAATTGATTGGCTCTAATATCAGGATTAATATATTGGGCCCAATTTATTCTTACAAATCCAACTTACAATTCCATTTCACTTTTGTTTGTTTCTTCCCTTTCCACTTATCCAAACACACCATAGGACCATGGGTTAAAATGCCCAATTTAGGGCTGTCAGGTGCATTTTAGCCTCTAGTGAGGTTAATTTAGTGATTTCTTTTCATAGGGAGGGAAGCTTGGTTCTAAAAGGTTGCATCTACTCCAAACTTTGGAGTTTAGGAGTTCCTTATTTTAACAAACGAAAATATTTTCACCTGCTCGACACACGCAGTCCTATGCTGTGATGGCCACCATACGGAAATAGCATGTGACAGCCATTCGGCTGTTGAGGAGTTCTACCCCGCCTTGCTCCAGAGCTATATCAGCCACTTTTGATTATTCTGCTTTGAAAGTTCCTGTGTTTGACAAAACCGAAAATTCCAGTGCCTATTCAGTGCTGAAATCTACTGCAAAGATAAATTAACTACTAAATCTTTAGTCTTGCAACAATTTCATTTAGTGACATATACCTGACAGTAGCCTCAAGTGCCAAGTTTTTAAGCTTTTACTCGAGTTTACATATGAGTTACAGATCCCACTAACTATACTTTAATCTACACATTTTAATATTAAGTGTTGAATTAAGCAGGCAAAGTTATTTTTCTCTCGCTACATTAATGAAGAAATCAGTATATGGATATAATTTATATTCAACTTAACATGTATGGTCATTGATATTGTATAAGAATCATAGTGAAATTTGGTAAAAACTTCAATCTAGTTCCTGTTTTATTAAGATGGAAGAAATGCTCTTTCTTTGTATCTTGATTGTTCAATAATATCTAGAAGATGGTTTTAATAATGAAATCTCTTGCTGTTGCTGTTGATATATTCAGCACATGTTAATATTATGTTGTTTTTGCTAATTCAGATGCAGTATTTTAACTGCAGATATCTCCCGAAGATATTCAGTGGGTACCTGAGGATCCTGGAATTAATCATCGTGGGGGTTTTGCTGGCTCTGGTCATGGGATGAATAGGTCTGTTGGACGTGATAGTGTTCCAGGAGTTGGAAGAGGTAGAGGGGTTCCTAAAGGTCAATCTAGAAAAGATTTTTTGTCATCACAGAATGGCACAGGAAAGAAGGCTCCTGATGATATTCAGATTCTTCACACAGACACACTAATACAGGAGGTGGCTGAAAACAAACTTAGATTAAATTATACTTTCTTTGAGATGTTTTGATCTTATATTCTACATATTTAAGTTTCTGTTGAATTTGACAGGTGGAGAGGGTATTTAGTGCAAATCATCCTGATCCTCTTGAAATTGAGAAAGCAAAGAAAGTATTGAGGGTAATGGCTTAGGGCATGATTATATTTTCAATTCATTCTATACTAAAAGATATCAGCTATTTGCTTTTCTTGCAAATAATGGTGCATATATGCCTGATCTATGTGTATAATTTGATGCAGGAGCATGAGCAGTCTCTCGTTGATGCCCTTGCAAGGCTTGCCGATCTTTCTGATGGTGAAAGTGGTATTTTTCGGTTTTCATTACTTAGCAATACTCATGAGCTTTGTCTTGTACTAGTTAGTTAGTCTTCTTAGTTACATTAATTACTATTGGTACTCGTACAGTGTGGATTAGTCAACCCCAAAAAGCGCTGCAGTGGTATTACATATTGTCAGGTGGTTGCTCCACCACCAAAGATAGTGGCAAGAATGAAATACTTGTAAAATTGTGCAAAACATACTATCTTAAAAATTGGTCTAGTTAATTTTTTTTAAACCATAAACATAATGTGGCCAAAACACAGATAATTTCAACCGGACCAGCTGCCACAGTGATGATGCTGTAAAAACCCTGAAATACCCTTCACTTACGGTTGCCTTTTATATACTTATGGCTTTTGTATCCCTGGAAAGAGCAAAACTGATTGACATGATTGAACCCTATTCATCCATTTTTTTCCCACTGCTCTAGTGCGACAGAACCTAGCAGACACCTCTTTTAGGCTATGAAAAAAGCCAGTAGCCACTGCCTGCAACCTCTGAATGAGGCACGGCGCTCAGGTGCAACTCTGTTTCTGGGACTTCATCTCTGCAGCCTCGGTTCTTTTCAAGTTTTGCTCTGTTTCAGCGCCTAGTGTCTGTTCTTGATATCTGTTTTTGTTCTGCTTTTGCTATGGCGTCATCTCAATCTCAACCACAATCAACACCTCAATATTCGAGCTTTGTTATCTGTCCTATGACTTTTTTTGAAATCGATATGTTATCTCTCTATTCTTCTATTCCTGATATGTACACAATAAATGTAAAAATAAAAATAAATTGCTTGTATGGTATCTAAACTTCTGTGTAGCGGCCATGCCGTTATTTTATAACAGAGTTATGGGGACGGCAGCTATTTGTCACTGACTATATATAGGTTAGTTGACTGTTAGAGATGTTGATATGTATAGAACTAACTTGTTAACATTTGTCTATTGGCCTTAGTCTCTGCAGATGAAAATTCGAACGACAGTGAAAATGATCTGCATTTTTAAGGTGTTTTTTCCTCGCATTGTTATTTAAGTGGATTGTTTCAAACTAGCATCTAAGCATCTAACTAACTATCGAGCTTTAGGAGTGGCTGACAGTTGTAGTTGTCGTTGGATTGTCAATGAGCTGCACTTCACACCTTCCGTTGTTCCTTGTTTTTGCGAGTGAACACTTCTTTAGTTCTTGAAATTGTTGGGGTTGGACATTGGGTCTATTGCATAAAATAACGAAATTCCAAAATGATTTTGAGTTTGAAAATAATCGATCACTAGTCTATGTAGGAGAATTCAATGGACTTCGATACAATTAAATTTGTTTTTGAGAATTTTAAATTTCAGTAATCATTTTGAATTTTTGTTAATTTTAAGAATTTAATTTCCCTACTCAAACAATTTCAAAAGCTAAATCTGACGAGTCTATATACCTCTCTTGTATCAAAGTGTATGAAGTGGTTTTCATTTCAAAATATTCCCCTGATGCAGCCAGCTTTGATTGTAAATACCAGTATGCTTTTCAAATTTCAATACAAAACAGAATCATTATTGAAAAAGTTATTGTTGTCTAACTTAAACTTTGGTTTATTTTTTTGTTGATACAGACGGGGCAGGTCATCATTTCCCACAGCGTCGATCAATGGATCGAGAATGATGGGAGAACTTGTTACTTTGTACAATGAGTGTGGATGAGGCATTATGATAGCATAATTCTGGATAAATGGTGTATCTTTCATGTATTTTATGACAGACTCAATTTCACTGTCTAGTGGTTTATAGCTCTAGCAATGTTTGTGGATTAGGTATCATGTAGGACGGCAATTGTTGTAGCTTGGTAATAATTATTTATTATCGAGTTTAAAATTTGACGTAGGAACAACTGATACTTTAGTACAACACATTTGTGATTAATGTGTTTAGTGTATAAATTCTTGTATTTTATGTGTTATAATTGGTGTCCTCTCAGAAGAGGACACTCAAGTGTTGAGTCTCTGTGTACTGCTAGCCTACTCAAAATCGAGTTATGGAAGTGATTAAATTGAAGATGGGATAATCATCCATTTGATGCATGCATCAGTTTTATACTCCATTACTCACAATGCGATGAACAAAGTACTATATGACAGCTAACCAAATTTTGGCCATTTCATATGTGTAGCATATCTTCTATATGGTTAAGGAATAACAATATTTAAATCCTATGTAGAAGTATTTATTTCTGAAAAATAAAAGTGCTTTTAGGAATTTAGGAAATAACTCATGTATGAGACATTTTTTGTTTGTTTATGAATGAGTATGAGACATCATTTCTTTCTTTTTGTGTGTACAAATTGTGAAATAATAATAAAACTTTGAAAATTTTACTCTATACCTCTACATTTATCCCCATACCCCTTATAGTTTTCAAAAATTCTAATTTTATCATTTTTATTTTTTTATTTAAATTTTTTACTTTTTACCGTCAAGTCAGATAAATCAAAAAATACTTTTTGACAGTATACGACAAGAATCGGAGAACACAAGGTAAAGATTTTCGGATTGTAATTTTTTCAAATCGAAAAACATGCTATGATGAAATCCGGTTATCAATTTTTACTAAATCGGAGAACCCATAAGCAAGATTTTCGGTTTGTCCTTGTTAAGGCCAAACAACCACCATATAACTTGTCTCCAAGATATCCGGTTGGTATATCTTCAACACCAGATTACTAATTGTTGAGTTATCCAGTATGTTTATTATGAAAATCGGATAACTTGGAACAAAGTTATTCAGAGTGTGCGTTTTTTTTTTTTAATTTATGTTTGTCATTTTTGTTAGGAGACATGGACATTTCTTTAATGACATGCGACAAAGACCAGACAAGTGTGGATACAACAGAGATATTCTCGATTATAGAAAATTTTTCTACAAAAGAAGAGGCGACTAGGTGGATTAGGGAGGTTGGACTCAGAAATAAAGTCACTGTTATAATAACCCGTTCGGACACCAATACTGACAAGAGAGGAAGACGTGACAAAGTTATATTTTGTTGTGATAGATGTGGAAAATACAAAGAAGAGGATAGTGAAACACAAAGTGCTACCAACAAATATAATTGTCCTTTCAAAGTTAGATCAACACCTTCAAAAGACGGTGACGGTTCTGGTTGGAAAATTGATGTAAAATGTGGAGTTCATAACCATGGTTTACCTGATAGATTTGAAAGTCATGTGTTTGTAAGTCGATTCAATGATGATGACCAACAATATATTGTTGATTTGTCAAAACGTCATGTTCCTTCAAGATACATATCGTTGTCATTGAAAGAACAAGATCCAGAGAATGTGACCCGAATCACCTAAATATATAAACATAAGAGTAAAATTTAGAAAAAGATCAGGGGACCTAGAACGAAACTGCAATAGTTGTTTAACTTGATAGAGGAATCTGATTATGTTTATTGGAATAAGAAAAAAGATGAGTCAGAAGTTGTGAGAGATATCTTCTGGGCCCATCCAGACTCAGTGAAGTTGTTGAATATATTTCTAGTTGTGTTGATTATGGATAGTACTTACAAAAAACCAATAAGTATATGCAACCTTTGTTTGAAATAGTTGGTGTGACATCAATTGAGTTAACATTTGCTGTTGCATTTGTCTATATGGAATCCGAGCAAACATACACTTTTGCTGAGTACTAGATAAATTGAAATAGTTATTCACTAAACAAGGGTTATGGCCACAAATGATTTTAACAGATAAAGATCTTGCTTTGATGGAAGAAATTGAAACCGTATTTCCTACGACAATTAATTTTCTTTGTTGATTTCAAATAAACAAGAATGTGAAAGCGAAGTGCAAGGAAGTGAACTACCAACACCAGCAATCTTCGAAAAACCTCTCTTCCCAACAATTGGAAAATACTCATGAATCCAACACTGTTACACAACATGAATATTATCAATTAAAGGTATTATAAATAGCATAATACAAGTCTAAATGAAATTAAAATAAAACATTTATACCTGTAGTAGAGAGGCATATCCACCAAGCTATTTGCAACAATAGAACGAAACATTTCCAAGATATCTATATAGTGTGATAAGTGCAAAACCCCTCAATAATATCTACCACATCTATCCAAGTCCTCAAAGAGTGGTAAATACTTTGCCTCTACAAGAGTAAAGGTCTTATTTGTAAGAATAATACAACCTAGTAACAACATCATATACGCCTTAGCTATACAATCAAATCTGCTCTCAACTCGCAGACGGACAAATAGCTTCTTCAACCACTTTAGCCTATAATAGGGGCCTCTGCAAATACAAATCTCCTTAACTGCTTCCTCTAGTGGAACACCCATAAGACCAATAATCTGAGTAATTGCATCTGAGTCAGTAAATCCTTGTGAAGGGTTACATAACCCCCTACACGGTATATGAAGGAGACAAGAAACATTGTCCAGGGTAATAATCATATCGCCAAACGACTATGGAAGGACGATGTCTCGGGATGCCACATCTCAACAAATGCAAATACCAAGTTCCGATCTATCCTCGATAAATTGGTTCTCTGCAGAAAGGATAGACCAGAAGCAAATACCCACTGCTCAATCATAGGTGGGAGAATATGTGAAACCCATCTAACCAGTTTGTTGTCATGTGCAACAACCTTGAACTCCTTCTTCAGAACTCTCTCCTGAAAATAATTCATAGTATATGTCATAATACATAAATAATTAAAATTACATTTTATTCACCATAGAAAGGTCATAAATTTACTTACTTTACCATCCCACAAATGACGAGCGACGTGGTTATGATACCTCACCAAAAGGGACGCATCAGACGGTCCTCAAGGAAATGGTGGATGTGGTGGAATGTGAGCCACTACAGGTACAAGTGCAAGATCAACAACATGATCTTCCTCTCGAGTAGAATGCATTGGAATTATCCTTCCATCAGTGTATCGTCGATAAATAAATCTGTCACGTCCTCTAATGCGAGCCACTAAAAATAATAATTAACGTGACAAAACTAAAAAACGCATTAAGTTTTCCGGTGAACTTTTAAGAACCAAATAACACAATGCCAAGTTACCCGCGGTGTAAAAAAAAAGAACAAACGAGAAGTAACTTACTTGGGTTTTTCAGTGTCAAAAATCTGTGAACCGGAAGTAGCTTTGTTGGGTTTTCCGGGAGTGAATTTCGCCTGTGATTTTTTTAACTTCGTACAAAGACAAAATGAGTGAAAAAAGTGAAAATTTTAAAATATAATCAATTTATACAGGGGTATTTTCGTCCAAAAAATTGATATATAAGAATATGAGGATAAATGTAGGGGTATATCAGATAAAATTTTCTAAAACTTTTCATTGGATTTTTAAAGTTTGTTAGATGGATTTCATCCATTCATAGTTTTAAATGAATGAATTTGATTTAATTTAATTTGTTGATTATTTTTCATAATTGATAAATTAGATAAGTTATTAGCGACTGAATTGGATGAATTTCCTTAATGAACTTAATTAACACTCCTACTGTGCACCAACAACTTGTTGCTGGATTTCAATTATAATTTATTAAATTTGAACATCTCATTCATCACATTATTTTATTTTAAAAAGGTTTGCACAACTCAACTAGTAGAGTTAAGAGTTAAGTTGTAAAAATTAAAGACTTCAGTAAAGGTCAAAGACAATAGATTCGATGGGGGCGTGAAAATGGCTGGTTAAGAACCACTTCGTTGAGCTATTTTTTGAAATTGAATTTAACAAACCAGTGCTGGATGGATCGAGATTAAGAAAGTTAACATAAGAACACATTTTATTCTTGGAAGCACACTTTAATCAAGACTGCAATGTGGGATTGTGATGGATCGAAAAGTTCGGGTCCGGACGATTATAATTTTGTGTTCATCAAGAATTGTTTACCCATTTTGAAGGATGATATTGTCAGTTTTGTCAAGGATTTCCATGCTCACGCTTACCTCCCTAAAGCGGTAACTTCGTCTTTTCTCACTCTTATTCCTAAAGTTGCTCATCCGTTAAAACTAGGTGATTATAGACCTATATGTCTTGTTCGGAGTTTGTATAAAATTGTTGTGAAGTTGTTGGCAGAAAGATTGAAAATGGTCGTTGGCAGTCTAATATCTCCGTGCCAATCAACGTTCGTGTCGGGTAGACAACTGTTGGATTGAGTTCTTATTGCAAATGAAATTTTGGATTTTGCAACTAGGGATAAGAAGGAACGTGCTTTTTAAAGTCGACTTCGAAAAATCCTATGACTGCGTAAGCTAGAATTTTCTTCGCTTCATGATGGTTACGATGGGATTCAGAAGGAGATTGATGAGATGGATAAAGAGGAGCATTTTCAACTGTCACTTGTTCGTTTTGGTAAATGAGAGCCCAACAAAGGACTTTGTCATGGAAAGAGGATTACGGGAGATCCATTATCTCCTTTCCTTTTTGTGATTGTAACTAAAGGCTTAACTAGCTTGTTATCTAAGGATGTGTCGGATGGAAAACACAAAAGTTTTAGTGCATGGATTGGAAATTATGTGGAGTTGATCCAATTTGCGGATGATACGCTTCTAATAAGGGAAAGGAGCTGGAATAATTTATGGAGCATTAAATTTGTCCTCATGGGTTTCAAACTTATTTCAGGCTTGAAAGTAAACTTCCGTATAGTAGGCTCATAGGTATAAACGTAAGTGAGCACTTCCTTTTGGCTGCTTCTACTTTCTTATCTTGTAAGATGGAAAAGTCTTCATTCTTATTCTTAGGAGTTCCTATTGGCATCAATCCTAGAAGGGTTATCGCTTGGAATATGATTATAGTCAAAATCAAAGCAAAGTTGGCTATATGGCAAAGTAAAATGATTTCAATGGCGGGTCGAATTTCTCTCATTAACTCGATGCTGACGAGTCTTCCTATTTTCTGGTTGTCATTCTACAAAGCTCCGAAGTCTATTTTGAAAACTATTGACATAATCAGAAGCATGTTCTTACGGGGAGGCTAAAAAATGAAGGTGAAAATTCAATGGATTAAATGGGACATGGTTTGTTCGCCGAAGGAAAGATGAGGGGGGGGGGGGGGGGGTCTTGGAATCAAAAGAATATTGGAATTCAAATTAGCTCTACTTTCAAAGGGCAAATGGAAGATTCTTAAGGACTCAAAAGCTTTATGGAAGGAAACTCTTAAAGCTCGTTACGGTTGCATAGAGCAGTAAACGTTAACTGATTCGATGCCGACTAAAATCTATTCCTCTACCTGGTGGAAAGATATTCTCAAGAGTGGAACTTTTTCTTCTAACCTCGGTTTTTGTTTTGTAGATTCTATCATTCATGAGCTTGGCGCGGGAAATTCAATCTCGTTTTGGAAGGAAAAATGGACTTCGACTCCACCTTTGACTGAGCTGTTTAAAGATCTTTTCCTCTGCAGTAGTGTCAAGTCTATTTATGTCTCCTCCATGGGTTCTTGGGTTAATGTCAAATGGGGTGACTTTGGCATCTCACTTCAGGATAAGTAGGACAATGATACTGTTTTCACAGAATTGTAGAATATTTTGAGCAACTATTAGTAATTGACTGGTGCGGTAACAACTGTATGTTTACAGGAGACTATTGTTGATTTTTTAACGACTGTTGTGGATTGGGGTCTAACAATGAGGGAAACTTGAAATCCGGTTCAATCTGAATAACCTTTATTTGGTGATTATGGAGAGCTAAAAACAATTTTCTATTTAATAGCGAGGAGTGTAATTTAGATGATATTTGTTGGAATGTCAGATTATATTCGTGGAAATGGTCTTGTGTAGGTAAAATTCCCTATTCCAACATTGATTTTCATTCCTTTTGCATGGATCCATTAAGGAGCATTAGGTAGTTTCGGGTGTTGTAGGGAATTTTTTGGTTCTTTGTTTGAATCTGTAGTTGATGTCTTCCTTGAACACAATTTGTGTTCTTTTTCAATTCATTGGTTTTTAGAAAAAACAAACTCAAACAAGATTGAAAATGTAACACCCCATTTCTACCCAACAATTATCGATAAAATCAGAGTAATAAAATTCAACTTAATCAAACAAATAGGATGCCACATTTCAACTTTACAATATATTCATTTTCATTTCATAAAACATTGACACATAACACTTTTATCAGAATGAAACCGTAACAACATTTTCTATACTTTGAAATAAAAAAACTTTCATAACTAAGCAGCAAATAGACAATTATTTTGACTAAACATAGTATAACATCTTGTTCAACTTAGACAACTTAATAACAACTTGTTTTAATAGAACAACTTGAAACAACAACAACATAATAAAACCAACAATCAAGCAATTAAGCGTTCATCCCCCCAAGTGCTACGTATCAGAGCGACAACCACCAACTCGAACTAAAGGTAACCGGCTATTCCTCTTGATTACCTGCACGTTGCCAACATAGGGACAACATTCAAACAAAAGGGGTGAGATATCAAATATTATAAACGAAGTATGATAAATAATACATAGAAAGAAATCATACAATTATCACCACTTCACATCAATACAAAACAACAATCAATAACAACTTGAAGATTGAAACTTTAATGTGACTCGACTATGTTATGCATGTGGTACCATTCAGAGTAAAACTCCCAACTTAAAATTGCCAATTTACCGAGGCATCAAGGCATAAGCCTTCAACTTTCAACTTGTGCCAATCCAGGCCAACGTAGTGTGAGCAACAACTTTGACTTAAAAATGCACATATGCTATATGACATGTACGACTTAACAACATAAACAACATAACAACGTCAACAACATAAACAACTCAGACAACTTAAACAACTTATTCAACATTCACTATCAAGCCTACAACTTACAATTGTCCGTAAATCAGAACAAAACTACATATTCAACTGTACCTGCAAATCAACTTTTTTGACATAATTTCAACAAAACAAACCAAACGAATTTATCTATTAATTATTACGAACATCTCCGATAAATTTCATTTGATTCCAAACAAGTGATTTTATCGCGTCATTTTACCATGTCGACTAAATCGATATTGTTTTTACTACTATTACTACTACCAATAATTCCTATTATTTCTGTTAAATTCTATTTTACCAATTTCAACATTTTCTGTCACCAAATTAACACTGTTATCACAATTCTGTCCAAATGCCACTCTGCTAAATATCATTTTTCTGTTAGAAACAACACTACTGGTATTCCTGAGTTTATGCCATGTATTTTCCTTCTTCAACATAAAAACCATATATTATTTAATCCAACCATGTATTTTAATTAATCAAAACCATAAACAACACCTAAAACATTAAAATATGGACAATTCTCTAAGACAGACAAAACAAAGGCCAGGTGGTCCCCCCACATGATCAGCTGGCGCAAGCCACCTTTTCATGGCCATCAGGAGGCGTCAACTGTAACGCCCGTTTATTTAATTTATTATTTAATTAAATATATTTGTATTATGTTATGTTGATTTTTTCGCTCCCGGGATTTTCATACTAGTACAAACGCGAAAGTGACGCGGAAAAGGTAGAGTCGCCAGACCGACATTTTTATCCCGAATGAACGGGAAAGGTAATGTTGCACAAACCGAAGAGAAAAGGAAATGACAAGGTCATGCGAACCAAAGAACTGAGTTCGGGAGTCGGTTACAACCTGGGAAGATATTAGCACCCCAGATTGTCCGCCGTACCCGACGGGATCCACGCTTGTTAGTCTGTTTCAAAGGGTGAGAAATAAGATGTTGCTGAACAAAAGAACCGCTAACTGGAACTGGAATGAGAAAGGAAACTGGAAACGAGAACGAAAAGGGAAAATGTAGGGAAATTAAAAAGTGTGCTCGAATGGGCCCTACCACACTGCCTACGTACTTCATCGGGAAAATGAGGATCAGAGTCGACGTAGTTCGCCTAACTAAGGCGGGAACTTTGTTTGTATTTTTTATGAATTGAACTACTTATGTCAATGCTTAGGTGTTTCAGGCTCGTCTGGTACGAGTGAATTTACCTTCTTGCAAAGAGACACGTCGAAACGAGTTCTTTCGTTATGAGTGAATGAGATGAGAAGAGAATTCCCGCAGGAAAGACGCTTGTTTGTTTGTAGCTTTTAGGAGCTTTTATTGAATTTGGCACAAGAAAGTGAATTCAAGTCCTTTTCCATGGAATGTGTACTTATTACTACACTCCAAGATGGAATGAAGAACAAGCACACCCAAGTAAGGGGAAGTTATCCAAGAGTTAGTTCCAAGGTTTAGGGCCTAAGCTCACTAACTTGTTGAACTTATTAAGTGTTTTTGTACTTTTGATGAAGAAATGTCTTCTATGATTTTCTTTGTGAAAGTAGTCTCATGATTAGACTTGTACATCATGCTAGAAAAATTTCTACTATCCCAAGATGGGATGAATACAAATGCCCCATGGCATAAGTTCATACACACAAGACTATCTCAACCATCATTTTATATCGAATATTTTAGATATGAAATGAGAGCCTCTGTCACTTATGACGAGTCTTGGCACACAAAATCTAGGGAATAAAATACTCTTGAAAAGCTTTATGACTACTCGTGTGTCATTTGTTGGAGAAGTTATGGCCTTGATCCACTTTGAAACATAATCGACAGCTACTGTTAGAACAATTTTGATTCTAATATTCTACTAATTTTGATGATAACAATACTTTCATAAGAGAATAGAAGTTCTAATATGTGTTGTAACTAACTTATGGTTAATATGCATTACTGAAGCAGTAGAAGTTCTTATAAGGAAAGCATCTTCAAATAGAAGCAGTCTTGCGCTTGTGTATAGAAGATCTGCTTGTCAAAGAGAAGCTCTCATTCGAAGACATTATTAATTTTGCGTATTCAATTCATTTATGATACTCTGATTGACGCTTAGAAGATTCTGATACTCTCATTAAAGACTATTTAAAGAAAACCAGAATAATGGCTGGGAACAAGAATCTCCTCTTTTTGAAGGATTTTATGGCAATAAATTTTATCCAAATCAAGCTCCAGATGTTCCCAACGGCTAGATAATTCAAGCCAATATATAAAGAAATCTACCTGAAGATTTGAAGCTCTGGTTTTAACAATATATCTATTACACGCTTAAATATTATCTTACTCTCAAACATCTTGTAACAAATCACTTAGTGATTATAGCTTGTTAGAAGCATTATTAAGTTACAATGTTAATCACTGTAAAAGATTATTTGATTTTCCTTGAGTGACTAGTTTAAGTCAGTAGACTCAAGAAGACTTTGACAGTAGGTCATTGTGATTGTATTCAAATTTGAATAGTGGATTAAGACCTCGTTGATAGAGGAAAAATTACCTTGGCGGTTGGACTGGATGTAGTTTGAGTTCAAACGAACCAGGATAAATAAAAGTGTCATCAGAAGAAGATGAACTATCTCTACTATCCATAAGAGTTCAACAACTCTAGAAGCATCATCAGAAGAAGTTCAGAAATCCCAGAAGATTAAGCAATCACTCTAAAGCATCTTCTGGTCATAGGAAACCCATAAGCAAATAAGTAGTGTGCAAAAAATGCAAAGAACCTGGACACTACAAGAGTGACTGTCCAAAACTCTAGAAAGAGAAACCTAGAAAGAAATTCAATAGAGAAAAGAAAAAGAGTCTCATGGCAACTTGGGATGATTCAGAATTGTGAGAAATTCTCTACTTTGGGATTAATTTTGTATGATATTGTTCGCTGTGGTTTCTGGCGAACAACCTCTGGTTAACCAATTTCTTCAGAAAACTGGGTTACTTGCAGGACCAACCATACAAGTCCTGGGATACATGTGCATTTGGTTCTGTCGAAATTGTTCTTAGTGTTTGTGTTTGATTCGTGATTTGTTTTGTCAAGATTGTCAAAGTGTTAAGAACTTTGATCTTTGCAAGTAAAGTAAAGTTTAAGTTTAAAATGAAATAAAGTTAAGAGTTTTAAATAAGAAAAAGGAAATGTCGAAGGCTAAAACTTGCAGAAAAGTAAATAAAGTTTAAAATGACATGAACTTGAAGAATGAACAAATAATTTAAATAACTTTGAAATATAACTGGTGTTTAAACGTACATTGTTCCAAATATTAGACTCATTTTCTCTCACACTGGGTACTTAGAGCTTTTTACAGGAATTTTGTATCAATTTTCACACACCTATTCTAAACACAAACTATCCTATTTATACATAAACAAAATAACTGCTTAGAACGGAAAAACTATAACTAAACGACAAGTGTCAGCCTGCATGTAAATTTCTTCTCTGAAACTTCCATGTGTCCAACTGCCAAAGGTTACAACCTTTTGAATTTGAATCCCTTTCTCTGGTGACGAAACCTTGCACCTCTTCAAACTGTCGAAACCTTTTAAAGAAGAAACAACTCTTCCAACATCTGCCAAACCCTGCTTTTCATCAAAACCTTCTTCTGTCGAAACGCTCAGCTAAAAAAACCCTCCAACCTATTCTGCCAGAACAACTATGTCCCTTTCTGTCGAAACAGTGGAGTTTTAACCTTGTCAGCATTTCTTGAATTCTCTTCCTTTTGTTATTCTTCGACAAAGATGACTTCAAATCCTTAATTTCAGTCTGTCAAAATTATGGGTTTACAAATTGCCCCCCAGCAAAGATGTTTTCGACTATCCTTGGAGAAATATATTTTGCTGTCGAAGTGACCTTTGACTTCCTGTCAGTTGCATTTATTGTAAAGTGATTTTGTTGAGTCCCAAGAAAACATCATGATTTCCACTTTATGAAAACGTCATGTCTAGCCCACGTTTTTACACAATCTCCCATAACCCTATATTGTAGGTAAATCATGGCCCCTTACCAACTGCCATTTTCTAACTTCCACCAAGGGATCAGAAACGCACGTTTCCACTTCCCAACTGAAAATCTTTTCATTTTCCCCCTTTTTTTATTATCAGTCATTTATTTCATCTTCTATAAATACCTCTTTCAATAACATTTCATACTTTTCACCTTCTCAACTCTTCTCTTCCCAAACGTAAAAACTCCATTTCAAGACCTTTCAAAGCTTCTGTTTTCTTCAATCTCTTCATCAAATCAATGGCACCTCCAAAGACTACTACTGGCCGCAGCGCAAAGAAGACAAAGAAGACCATGGATCTTCCTCCTGCTCACATACTGTCTGGACCTACACAAACACAACACCAACAGTATTTTCCAGAACCCCCAAATGAAAGGGAGAAGACAAGCATTTACAGGTCACATGTAATAATTCCCATCTCTGTTTCTGGAGTTCATCATGCTATGTTAGGTCCTATTTTTGATCCCACTGCTGACCCTAACCGTCTGAAAGAATTTTATCCCTGTTATTCTGCTTCCAAACCCATAGCTGCTAACAAAAACCCTAAACCTGTCGAAACCTCATCAAAAGAACCTGAAGTCCTTATGGCTTCGACAGAAATAGATCTGTCTTATCTAAACCAAAATAGGATTTTTAGGAGTCCCCCTTTGATGAAAGATCCCTCTGATTACCTAGCATGGCTTACTAGGGTCGAAAAAGCCAAAGAAAAGTTTTGGAAGAAAACTGGTATTTATGACTTAATCCAATTGTCGAAGGAGGGTCCCCGTTATTGCCAAAACATGCTGTTAGCCTCCTTGTATTTTTGGGATAGTACTTACAATACTTTCCACTTACCCTGTGGAATGATGACTCCCACCCTATTCGACATAGCAGCCATAACTGGCCTTAGTCCTTTAGGGGAAATATTTAACCCTGAACACTTGAACAAGGATCCCATAGGCTTCGACACAAAGCATGCTGGGTATTCTGTTTTCATAGCCCATCACCAAGGTGAAAGCAATGAAGAAGTCTCTGATAAAGAGCACATTTCCTTCCTCAGCCTGTGGTTGTCCAAATTTGTATTCTGTACAAGGTCCCTTCAGGTGGCCAGAAGTTTTATCATTATGGCTAATCAACTTCATAATGGAGTTGCATTCTGCCTGAGTGAGCTACTTTTGGCAAACCTTTATGAATCTTTAAGTGAGAGTGTAACCAACCTCAAAACCCTTAAAGACAAAGGTAACATTAGTCTTACAGGCCCTTTTTGGCTTCTACAACTATGGCTGAATGCCACTTTTGAAACCTTCATCCCCACCAAAATGCCAGTTGTCGAAGAAGCAGTAAAAGAAAGGCGCGTCGAATGGCCTAGGCTGGTTCAACTGACCCCTACAGATGATAATACAAGTCTTCAACAAGCATTCACTGGCTACATCATGATGTTCGCCAAACGCTACAAATTTTCTCCTTCAATGGCACCATTCGCCACCAGACAAGTAGGTCCAAGATGGTTTACCAGAAGACTCCCAGTGGAAAACCAGAAAGATGAAGACTCCTATATCTCCATTTGGGAAGCTTTTCTCATGCCCAGGCACTTCTTCTCCCATCATAGTCTTAACAACACAAAGGTATCCCTCATTGTGTACCAACCCAATCTGGTAGCTAGGCAGTTTGGATTAATTCAGACGAAGACGAAGCCTATCTACCACAAGAAAGGTGCTATCATCTTCTACAACTCATTTCACCACTTCGACAAAAGTTTGGAACTATACAACAAGTTTTTTGACCCATCTCTGGAGGTTTATCCCACCATCTTTCTACCAAACTTCCTCTGTACTGAAGAATTCGACGTCTGGTGGAAAGAATATTATATCAACAGATTTTTCGACGTAGCAACCTTCACTACTCTTATGACGAATGCTTTTACCTTTGTGCAGGACAAGAAGAAAAAAGGTACAGATCAGCATATCAAAGAAGTTCACAAGTTTCAAAAGTATTTTGAAACTATTTACAGGCCTGATGATCTTCGTCGAACCATAGCTGAAGCAGCAGTATCTTTAAAATTCAAATTCACAGAAAAATTGAATAAGTTGTGGTTTCCTTCATCTCTTCCACCACATGCACACTATGACTTTGCATTCACAACTTTTCCTCCAAAATTCCCTCCACTCCCTTCTGCAAAATTTGGAGTGGCCTTGTGTCCTCCATTTCCAGATTGGTTTGTGTGTGGATCTTATTTAAAACTGCTTCGCGAAAGCAACAAAAAACCTGCCGAACGTGTGGTTGCGACGAAGTATCATCTGGACAACTTCACAGGGCACCTTCATATTGGGATAGAACATGTTACTGTGGACGAACCCATTCTTGAAGGTGTCGAAGAAATTACATTCTTCCCTTTTTTCTAACTCCTTTTATTTTTATATCAATATTCATGCAACTTTTCTTTTTCAGCTGTCAGAATTGTTAGGAAGACTACTGGCGAAGGAACCTCTTCCAAGACAGTCGAAAAGTCTCCTACAACTGCTAAGAAGGTTTCGACAGAATAGAGCACCCCCCCTTATTTATGCACTTCACCTTTTCTTATACTGAATACTTTTTTTTTTCCGTAGGTAACTCGTACCCCAGCAAAGAAAAGAAAAACAGAAGAAAAAGAGGCAAGCGTCGAAGAGTCTGAGGACGAATCCCCTGAGCCCCAACCTTTGAAAAGAAACAAAGGTCTAAAAATAAAAACAGTAGCATCCCAAAGATCTCTGGTCCAAAGACGAACTCCCCCTGCCAGTCCAGTCAACAAAGTTCCTTCAAGGAGTGAAAGAAGTGGAGACTCAAGTGCCCATACTGAGACCCCTCAGGTAATCACTTCGACAAACAAACATTCCCAGTCTTGACTGCATGTATCTTTATCTTATAACTCTCTTTTATGTTTTCTGTAGGTTGTCATTGATGTCGAAGAGACTTCTACAATCCAAGAAGAAAATGTCCCTTCTAATTCTGAGAGGACTCTGGCTGAAAGACTCCAAGATGATGCCACTCCAGATGCAGGTGCCCATGGACCTCAAACTTTGGATGAATTCGACCTCAGTGATTCTGAATCTTCTGGCAACAATTCTCCCTTTCGACCAGACTTCACTGCGGAAAAAATAAATCCAGATCAAGATGTACCACTACCAACAACAGCTGCCATACCAGAAACTGACGAAGATGCCCTTGTTCAGGATGTACAAGCCCCAGGTCCAACTGACACCACCATAGTTGACAAAGAAAATGTCGAAGAAGAGGTCACTCCGTCGAATCAGCCAGGAGTCAACTTGAGCATTGGAGGAACTTCTCAAAACATTCCTTCTTCATCAAAAGTTCCTGTCGAAACCTCTTTGGGTACTGATTCGACGAGTTTATCATATGAAGAGATTGAGAGCTTGAAAGTTAGAAAACCCTTTGAATATTTAAAAGCCTTACTCGATACCAGGTATAACTTCCAAGACTCCTCTCCCAGTGGTTCGACAGCTTCAGGGGCCACTTCTGACCTTCAACCAATCAGTGTCATTATGGATGAGATCAAAACAAGAATCCTTGGAGTTGACCTGTTTGAAGTCTTGGATGAGAATGCTTCTGCCCAATATGATCTGAAGAAGCTCCTGAAAAGTGCCAATTTGTTGGAGGCTTCGACTGAAGAAAGCCGTTTGGTGATGGACTTGATGTCCTTAATTGATTCTGTCAGTGCTGATCTGGTTCGACAAAAAGAGTTTTCCCAAAAAATCACAACCAAGTCTGAAGAGCAAGTTTCAGAATGGAACATAGTGGCTTCTTCGACAGAAAAGATTTCAGAGCTGAATAAGCTTTCTGACGAATACACCAAGGCTGCTGCTGAGTGTGAAAGCAATATTCAAGCTTACCAGGCCCAAATTGCTGATCTTCAAAGGAAAATCCTCCAAGAAAAAGAACGTCAAGCCTCTCTTCAACAACCCAATCAAGAAGCAATAGACAGTGAACTCCAGAAGGGGCTACAACATGCAGAAACAGCCCAGCAACTTCACAGGGAGATTGATGAAATGACCGTCAGCAAGAGTCTCTGCGAGCGTCGAATTCAGCTCCAAAAGAAAAAATTCGACGAGCTCAAAGCTACCTTCCTTCGACAGTAGTTTTGTAATAGGACTTAGGAATTTTATTTGTTTAAGGATATTTTTCTCTTTTTTAGCAATTTTATATGTAATGCTATTTCACGCCATCTGTTTGGCAAAGACAAGTTTCATTTGCAATTTTAATTTGTTCCTATTTTTATTTCTTGCAATGTTGGTTTATACTTCTTTAAGTATTTCCCATTTATTTTCAGCACTCTTCTGTCTTTTTCTATTTCTTCGACTTCGTATGCACCATTGGAAAAAACTCTTAGAATTTTGAAAGGTCCTTCCCATTTAGGGGACCATTTTCCCATCACTCTGTCTTTCTTCTCCATGGGCAAGATCACTTTCCAAACTAAATCATTCACTAAAAAGGCTTTGAATTTTACTTTTTTATTATAAAACTTTTCGACTCTCTCTTTCTGCCTTCTTATTAATTCTAAAGCATGCAACCTTTCTTCGTCTAAATCAACCAACTCATCCATCATCATACTCCAATAGATTTCAGATGGAATCTCATGATGTCTTTGAATTCGTATTGATTGTAAACAAATTTCGACTGGCAATACTGCATCATGTCCATAGGTTAATTTAAATGGGGTAGAATTAGTTGCCTCCTTAGGAGATGTTCGACAAGCCCAAAGAATTTGATCCAGAGTCTTGTGCCAATTCCTGGGCTTTTTACCCACATGCTTCTTTATCAGGTTTATTACTACTTTGTTGGCTGCTTCGACCTGACCATTTGCTTGGGCATAATAGGGTGTCGAAGTCAGCAACTTAAAACCTGTCTCTCTTGCAAATGCCTGCATATTTCTGCCAGTAAACACAGATCCTTGATCAGTGGTTATAGTCTCTGGTATTCCAAATCTATACATTATGTGTTTCTGGATGAAGTCTATGACTGCTTCCTGATCTATATTCGTCAAAGGTACGGCTTCAATCCATTTAGTGAAATAGTCTACCCCCACTAAAATGTACTTCTGCCCTTTTGAAGAGGCTGGTCGAATTTCACCAATCAAATATAAAGCCCAACCTCTAAATGGCCAAGGCTTTATAATAGAATGTAACTCACTTGCTGGCACATGAGGTATGCCTGCATGAATTTGACATTCCTGACAACCCTTTGCAAATTCGACACAATCTTTCAACATGGTTGGCCAGTACATTCCTTGTCGAAATAATAGCCATTTCATCTTATGTCCTGCTTGGTGGGCACCACATGCACCACTGTGCACATTCGACAAAGCTATATAAGCTTCAGTCTCTCCTAGGCACTTTAGTAGAACTCCTTCTGCAGTCTTTTTAAATAATTCATTTCCTAAGAGTACATAACTTATAGCTCTGTACTTTATCTTTCTTTCGACTGTCTGATTTGGATTTTGTAAATAATCTTTGATGGGTTTTCTCCAATCTCCAACTTCTAGATTACCTACATTGAAAATCTCAAAGTTTTCTTCATCACCATATCCCAATCTCATTGTCTCCAAATCAGATGGGGACAGCTTAGTAGATAAAACTTTGCCTCTTACTTCGACAATTTTCATCAGATTTTCCTTCGACACTTTATACCCTGAAGCCAACTGAGCCAGGTCATTTGCTTCCTGATTTTCTAATCTGGGAATGTGTCTAAAGACTACACTGTCGAATCTCTTGAGGAGTCTGTTGGCTATCACAAAGTACATGATCAAATTTTCTTTGACACATTTGTACTCTTTCGTCAATTGTTTTATCACCAACTCAGAGTCACCCATTATTTCGACCTCTGTTGCCCCCAGTTCCAACAAAATTTCAAGTCCAGCAATTAAAGCTTCATATTCTGCCTCATTATTTGAACAGAATCCTTCTATTTTGTACTTGAACTTTGTTGGAATTTTATTGGGAGAAATAATTAACACCCCAACACCTGTTCCATTTTTATGTCTGGAACCATCGAAATATAACCTCCAAGGCTCTTTTTCGACATAATTTGTCTCATCTCCAAGTATGGAGTGGTCAGCTATAAAATCAGCAACTACTTGCCCTTTAACAGCTTTTAGAGGCATATATTTTAAAGAATATTCAGTCAAGGCTGAAGCCCATTTTCCAATTCGACTATGTAAAATAGACTTAGACAACATATGCTTTATTACGTCGAAATGAGAAGATATATGTACATCAATGGGTTTTATATAATGCTTCAATTTTGTACAAGAGAAATATACACATAAACATAATTTCTCTATCATACTATATCTAGTTTCAGCATCATTTAAGACTCTGCTGAGGTAATAAATGGCTCTTTCGACGCCATGTTCATCTTCTTGACAAAGCATACTTCCTAATGTTCTGTCAGATGCTAATATGTAGAGCCTCATGCTTCTTTTTCGACAAGGAGATATTAAAACTGGAGGATTTGCCAGATACTCCTTGATCTTGTCGAAGGCATCTTGCTGATCTTGCCCCCAAGTGAAACCCTCCTTCTTCAGTCGAAGCAGAGGTGAGAAGGCCTGAGTCTTTCCACTAAGGTTGAAGATGAACCTTCTGAGAAAGTTGATTTTCCCTAGTAGAGATTGCAGTTCCTTCTTTGTCGATGGCGCTTTTGCTTCCATGATTGCCTTAACTTTGTTTTCATTAATCTCAATCCCCTTCTTGTGGACCACAAAGCCTAAGAAGTCCCCAGCCTGCACACCAAAAGCACATTTAAGAGGATTCATTTTCAAACCAAACTTCCTCATCCTTTCAAAGGACTGTCGAAGATGGTTAATATGGTCCAAGCCTGAAGCTGATTTAATCACAATGTCATATATATAAATTTGCATAAATGTTTCGATGAAATCATGAAAAATAGAATTCATGGCCCTTTGGTAAGTAGCTCCAGCATTTTTCAAACCAAAGGGCATGACTACCCACTCATATGTTCCTATTGCTCCTGGACAATGAAAAGCTGTTTTTGGAACGTCTTCTTCAGCAATGAAAATCTGGTTGTAACCAGAATAGCCATCAAGCATACTTAAATACTCATGGCCTGCTGCAGAATCTACTAGCATTTCTGCTACTGGCATAGGATACTCATCCTTAGGGGTGGCTGAATTTAGATCTCTAAAATCAATACACACCCTCAGTTTGCCATTTTTCTTAATCACAGGAACAATATTAGCAATCCATTCGACATACCTTGTTGTACGGATGAATTTTCATTTTAGAAGCCTTTCGACCTCTTCTTTGATTTTCAACAGAATTTCAGGTGCAAAGCGTCTAGGAGTCTACTTTATTGGCTTCTTCCCTTCCAGTATTGGCAACTTCAATTCAACCAAACTTCTGTCTAAACCAGGCATTTCGTCATAATCCCAGGCGAAGCAGTCTTTAAACTCATTCAGCAGTTGGATTATTTCGACTCTGAGTTGAGGATTCAACTTGGCACTGATGTAAGTGGGCCTTTTCTCTGCCCCCAGTCCCAGATTAATCTCCTCTAAAGGATCCTGTGCCACCATTTTCATGTTGGTTGAGGTTGGATCTTTTTCGAACCCCAAAGGTTCGTCATCATAAATGGCATCAAGTCTTTGACTCTGCCATTCGCCGTTTGAGTCTTCTTCAAAACTCTGCTTTGTATGTTGTTCCTCAATATTTCCTTGAGGAGGTTGTTCTTCGACAACCTGAGTGCTGGCTTCGACAGCCATATTCCTAATTTCAGCCTCAAGGGCCGTTTTGAGTTGTTTTTCGGCTATATAAGCCGAAATTCTTTCCATTGCTGAAGCTTCAGTCATTTTCACTGAATTCACTCCCCCATCCAGTTGGGTTGACATGGGCAGTTCCCCAAGTGTAATTTGTCTCCCCAATTATTTCTTTATCCCACTGGAAACCATGTGTAGGATGGAGGTACATGGAACAGTAAGCATTGTCAGAAGCTGTTAGGTCGAAAGCAGCAGGATTGCATGGTGCTATATGGGCTAGGTTTTTGTCGAAGTTACGACTAGTGACATTGTTCACATCAGCTGTGAAGTAACTCTGATCTGCTTCAATGTTTTCGACAATCCCATCTGGCCTCCAGATTGCTATCCTTTGATGCATGGAGGATGGCACAGCTCCAATCCCATGAATCCATTCTCTTCCCAACAGCAAGTTGTAATTTGCCTTTGATGCTATTACCATAAACATCGTAGGCCTGGTGATGGATCCTACAGTCAAGTTCAGTTGTATTACTCCCAGTGTTGTCCCTACTTTACCTTCATAGTTGGACAACACCATATTGTGAGGCTTAGTGTCGGAGTCATCTTTTCCAATCCTCTTTATCATGTAATGAGGAATTAAATTTACAGCTGCTCCTCCATCTATCAGAATTTTGTTGACACCCACGTTTTCTACCTTTCCTTTTATGAAGAGAGGCTTTAAGTGAGCCTTCATTGCATCATCTGGCTTTTCGAAGAAAGCATTTTGCTCTTCGACACAGCCATTGTTCATTATATAGTAGCATACAGGCTTCAAGCCTATGCTGTCATCTGCCATGTCATCCTCTTCGTCTTCGACCTCCATTATCCTGTCATAATCTCTGGGCAGCACAGAAACCACATTGCAGGTTACGTCGAAAGAGGCATCTGATTCTGAACTAAATTCATCTGTGACTTCTTCGTCCACTGGCATTCTGTTGTTTGTTTTCTGCACTTCTGTGGTGTCACTAGATTCATTCTTCTTAGGGGTTTCTTTTTCTGCCAGAGGTATCCCCTTGTTTGTGATCTGCACACATTTGCTTGATTCAGCTTCCTTCTGCCCAACCCTTTTGTGTTCTACAGTTCCCTTTTCAATTTTCTTCTGCCTTTGGAATCTTCTCCATTGGGATCTGGACATAGGATTCTTCCCTTTGTAGTTTTCAGAGACGTATTTTGGCCTTGCCTCCTTTTGAACTTCCATTGAGGGACCTCTGTTCACTTCAAAGCTCTTCCATTTCTTCTGACCTTGGGCATCCCTTATAGGTTGAACCCATTTGTCATCATTTGGTCTGTTGGATGGTTTATAAGTGTTGAAACGTTTTCCTCCCACCCCTTGGATGTGATGCTTCCCTCTTCTTGGGTCGAATCTTTCGTTTCTGGTTGGTGGGACTGTCCCCCAATTTCTTTTCCTCTGGGTCTTTTCTGCTGCTTCTAAGTCATCAGCTGCTTTCCTGTCGAACACAGCACTGCATCTTGGGCAAAGCATGACTTCTGCATTCTTCCTTTGACACCTCTGGATGAATTCGACAAGACTCTCGTTCTCTTCTGGGTAAACCAGCTTCTGATGCTTCTCTTGACGTTTCTTTCCCTTGTTGGTGTCTGGTCCTCCCTTTTGAGTGATTTCCACCATATGAATCCCAGCATTCTGTTCAGTTGTGATTTTCAATTTATTCATTTTTTCGACAAGCATCATTTCTTCTGGGACAGTCTCCTTCATACTGCCTTTTTGGTGTAAACCCTTATAGATGTATTTGCAGCAGTGTGCAACCCTTTCGACAGGATGTTCTTCAGTTCTGGTGGTACCAATGTTTATTGGTTCGACAGTGGGGGAATTGTCATCAATCCCTGCTGTTTTGATCTCCTCTTGGTCAAGGCCCTCAGTGGCCTCTTTCTGGACAATGAGGGTTTTGTTACCCTCCTCTTCGTCATCCTTTTTGAAGGAATCTCCCCACCCTGTGGGTTTGATTTTGTTGATATCTGCTTTGGAGCTTGGTGGTGCTGAATATTTCACCATGAAGTCGAACTTCCCATTCGACTCTCCTAAAGTATCCCAGATCACCCCCTGCTCAGCATCTCTTTCGTAGTTTTTCTTGTCGAAGCTTCTTCCCACTTTGACTGTATTTCTTTCGTCGAAACCTTCAGTAGTTTCGATAGCATTCTCACTGTCGAAGTCTTCAGAAGCTTTGACTTCTTTTTCTTCAGCCTGGTCAGCAAGATCATCACCTTCTTCCACCACATTTACATGGGTGTCGAAACCTTCAGCAGCTTCTATCATGGTGAAGTTGGTGTCGAAGCTTTCAGTAACTTCCACTATTTCAAAATTTTCCTCAGCCATGATCTCCATTTCGACCACATTTACCATTTCTGGTTCAGCATAATTGGCCTCCACAACCTGCATGGGATTTGAGTCAATCCTCATCTGCTGCTTGGCTTTGTCTCCAAACTTCAGCCTCCCATTTTGGATTGCGTTCTGGACAAGATCCCTGAAAAGGTAACATTGAGAAGTTTTATGACCCAAGAAATTATGGTATTTACAAAAACCTCTCTTTTTCTGTTGGTCTACAGGAGGCTCCTTAGTGCCTGCTGGTTTTATTAACTGACCATCTTTGACTAATAAATCAAATATTTCATCACACTTCGTGATGTCGAATGTATAGGTTCTTTTAGGGAACCTGTCATTCTTTTCCACTTCGACTGGATTTTTTCCATTCGAAGGGGCTAAAACTTTACAGGAATATGGAGGGCCTTGTTTTAATTCTGCAAGATCGATTTCTTGCTGGTCGAAAATGACTGGTTCGTTTTCGTCATAATCATCTTCTTGAACTATTCCTACATAGGCCACTCTTTCCTTCTTGTTTTTATTTGATCTAAATTTTTCATTTTTTAGTCTTTCTATTTGCCTCACTCTGTCTGCCAGTTGTGCCATGTCTCTCAAGTACTGGGTATCTAGTTTTTTCCTTATGGAATAATCTAGACCCCCTGCAGCCATTTCGACTAGTTCTTGTTCCGGCACTTGCGTAAAGCATCTGGCTTTTAATAATCTAAACCTATTCAAGTAGTCATCTATAGGTTCAGAAAATTTTCTTTTGACACTTGCCAACTCTTTCAAACTTATCTTGGTTTGTCCCATATAAAATTGTTCATGGAACAATCTCTCTAATTGGGTCCAAGTAAAAATTGAAGTTGCAGGAAGTGATGTAAACCAGGTGAAAGCATTTTTTGTCAAAGAACTTGGGAAATATTTCATCCTTAAGTTCTCATTATTAGCAATCTCCCCTGCCTCTATCAAATAACGTGCTACGTGTTCTATGGTGGACTCACTAGTATCCCCTGAGAATTTTGTGAATTTGGGGACTTTCCACCTTGGTGGTAACTCTTGTTGTAAGACAAATTCAGACAAGGGGGATGTATAACTAGGCCTTTGTAATCCTACGTTTACTCCATTTTGTGCCATTATTCTTTCAACCATGGTGGCAATATTGTTTTCGACAGGCATGTTATTGTAACGCATTCTCTGTTGTAATACTTCGTCAGCATTTTGGTCTCTCTGGACTATTATCCTTCTTGGTTCCTGTCGAATAGGCTCTTCTACATTAGGCTGTTCGACTACTACCTCTTGACCCCTGGGATTTTCATGAAGGTTTCCTAAAGGCCTTTGGTTTATAGTAAGTTCTTCTTCGACAACCCTATTGGCAGGATTCTGATTTAATTGCATTCTTTGCTGTGCTTGAGGGACTCCAAAAAAGTCAGCAATGCGTGCCATCTGTTCTGCCAATATTTGGTTTGTTTGGGTAGTGTTTTGTATTAAGGGATTGAACACTTCTCCCATTTGCTGTGTCAAAGCCTGCACCATCTCATGATTGCTTTCGTCCATCTGTTGACGAATCACTTGTGCAGAATGGTTTGTCATAGTGGGCATGTGGAAACCTGGTGGAACTTGATTCATTCTATTTCCATTTCCACCATATCCTGATCCCTGTAATGGTGATGACATTTGAGCCATAGCATCAGAGAATAATGGTGACGAATTATGTAGGCTTGCCATCACTGAAGTTGGCATTCCATATGGTTGTTCCCTCCCAGTCAAAGGCTGAGAATAATTCAGATATGGCCTGAATGTATTTCCTCCAGGGGGAGGGGTCCCCAAGGGTCTGGCATGTCCCATGGTGGAAGAACTAGGCGCATTCTGGGATCCTGAACCTGTTGGTATGGCATCTCCCAAAGGAGGCCTAATTTGTTCTAAAACAGGGCCAGACGCTGGTATTGCTCCTGACGAAGGGATAGGATTAGAAACTGGTATTGTTTCGTCAGGATTGTTTTAAGTATTTGGCAAGTGAGCCATCTTTCTTCTTCTTGTTCTCTTAGGTCTCTCTACGTCGGTTACGGCTAGTTTACCGCTTCTAAGAATCATACAACGTAGCAAGGAACAATTTGTCTAAGAAATTATCTATCAAAAAAAAAAAAAAATTTTTTTAAATGCACTAGTCCCACCGGGTGTGCCAATTTGTTCGCTGTGGTTTCTGGCGAACAACCTCTGGTTAACCAATTTCTTCAGAAAACTGGGTTACTTGCAGGACCAACCATACAAGTCCTGGGATACATGTGCATTTGGTTCTGTCGAAATTGTTCTTAGTGTTTGTGTTTGATTCGTGATTTGTTTTGTCAAGATTGTCAAAGTGTTAAGAACTTTGATCTTTGCAAGTAAAGTAAAGTTTAAGTTTAAAATGAAATAAAGTTAAGAGTTTTAAACAAGAAAAAGGAAATGTCGAAGGCTAAAACTTGCAGAAAAGTAAATAAAGTTTAAAATGACATGAACTTGAAGAATGAACAAATAATTTAAATAACTTTGAAATATAACTGGTGTTTAAACGTACATTGTTCCAAATATTAGACTCATTTTCTCTCACACTGGGTACTTAGAGCTTTTTACAGGAATTTTGTATCAATTTTCACACACCTATTCTAAACACAAACTATCCTATTTATACATAAACAAAATAACTGCTTAGAACGGAAAAACTATAACTAAACGACAAGTGTCAGCCTGCATGTAAATTTCTTCTCTGAAACTTCCATGTGTCCAACTGCCAAAGGTTACAACCTTTTGAATTTGAATCCCTTTCTCTGGCGACGAAACCTTGCACCTCTTCAAACTGTCGAAACCTTTTAAAGAAGAAACAACTCTTCCAACATCTGCCAAACCCTGCTTTTCATCAAAACCTTCTTCTGTCGAAACGCTCAGCTACAAAAACCCTCCAACCTATTCTTCCAGAACAACTATGTCCCTTTCTGTCGAAACAGTGGAGTTTTAACCTTGTCAGCATTTCTTGAATTCTCTTCCTTTTGTTATTCTTTGACAAAGATGACTTCAAATCCTTAATTTCAGTCTGTCGAAATTATGGGTTTACAGATATCAAATTCTATGCCTTTGTTTTTGTGCGTTTGTTTACATGCTAAGTTTGTTCAACTTTGTGTTTTGACCTATAAAATGTTTTAATGTCATTACACAAAGGTTTGAATTGGTACATATCATAAATGAAAGCTTAAAAACAATTTTGATCATGTATGTATTGATACATGTTGGCTTTCATCGATACATGTCTTGTTAAAAGCACTAAATATTGTTTTTGCTATTGTATGTATCAATATATACAATTTTTGTATCGATACATGATTCCTTAGTGTTTCTGGAAACAAACTATGCATCGATTCATTCGCATAATGCATCGATACATGTTGTATTTCTGTTTCTGGAAATAAGCCTTGTATCGATACATTCGTAACATGTATCGATTCTTGTTGGTTTTAATTCTCTGAATTTTTTCATTGCTTCAGTATTTATCGATGCATACTTCTATGTATTGATACCTAACAGTTATGAAACTAACATGTATCGATACATACGGATTTCGTATCGATACATAAGTATGTTTTTTTCTAACAACTTCTGTTATGTGTATATAAGCTTCTGTCAATTCAATTTTTCACACGAGACACAAGTCAATTGAATTCAAAGTGAAAAATTGAAGAACACACAGTCAAAGAGAGTTTGATGTGGAATCAATTTTGTGAGCAGTGTTAGAAACCTGAAAGAGACTTCATCTTCATCAACTTCTCAATCTCTTTAATTCAAGAACATCAACACATAATCATTCTTGTTCTTGGGATTAAAGGATCAACAAGATAACGTTCATTGGTACGATCGAGGATCTATCTGAGTTGATGATTGAAAGGGGGCTTCGAGGAAAAACCATCTGGTTTGTCCTTCAAGAACGGACGTGTTCTTGAGGGTTTGTCAGTCACGTTTACAGAATAGATTCAGCCGCGACGTAAGGTATGGAAATTGGGTAATTTCGCAAACAGGTCGTGGAACCGGTGAATTGTTTATATTACTTGCAGGGAAATCTTGGTTTGCTCAGATTAAGTGAAGGTTTATACAATAGGAAGATCTTGGTGTTTAGATTTCTTGTTTTTGTTTTGCAACCTTGTAAACGACGAATTCAGCTTTATTGATATAAAAGTTCTCAATTTCGGTTTGAAATTGAGAAGGAGACGTACCCACATGCAAGGACGAACGTGGGGAACTTCCTTACCAAATCTCTGCGTATTGTATTCTCTCTACCTCTATTTACATTTTCATCAGTTTTGATTCATTGGAAATAACCTTTTGTGATAAGTGCATTCGATAGTTTTTCATCTTGTGTATTCAAGTCTTTAACATCTCAATATTAAATCCAACACTCTATCACATGTCCGGTTTTCTAGTAGCTGGTCCAGAATAGACGGAAGTCGATTCGGGATCGTGTTTTTCCACTAATTTTCAAAAACTCTGAAAAGTATTTTTTAAAAACTTGTTATCAAGGAGGTGATCTATTCACCCCCTCTCGATCACTAGCCACACCGTCTAGCAAGTGGTATCAGAGTACTGGTTTGCTGGTGCTTTGTGGCTGCCTGTAACGATATGGATTCTGAACCAAAGGGGGCGTATAATAGAGCTTCTGTTTTCAACGGTGAAAATTATGGCTACTGGAAAGACTGCATGCGAGTTCACATAAATTCAGTGGATAGGCGCGTATGGACTGCCCTTCAAAATGGTCCTTTTCAAATTACCATGACGAATGATACAGGCACCATAGTTCCTAAACCAGAAGATGATTGGGATGAGAAAGATGAGAAAAAGTGGTCAAGTGATTGGAGAGCTCGAAATATGCTAATGTCAGCACTTAGTGCTGATGAGTATTATAGAGTATCCCATTGCTCGACAGCTAAAGAGATGTGGGATGCTTTAGAAATTTCCTATGAGGATACTACTGAAGTAAAACAGTCTCGTATTAACACACTTAATCAAGTGTTCGAGCTCTTTCGCATGAAACAAGGAGAATCTATCTCCGACATGCAAAAAATATTCGTTCATCTCATCAATCGTTTGAATGCACTTGGAAAACCGGTTTCCAATGAAATGGCTACTAATACAATTATGAGATGTCTTAGCAGGGAATGGCAACCTAAAGTAACAGCTATCAAGGAAACCAATGATCTCACGACACTTACGACTACAACTTTGTTTGGAAACCTGGAAGTACATCAGCAAGAACTAGAAAGTCTTGAAAAATTTGAGAACAAGAGTAAAAAGGGAAAAGAGAAGAATAAAGACAAAGAGGATGAGAAGAAGCCAATAAATCTTATTGTATCTAACTCAAAGTCCTCACAAAAAGAGCAAAGCAACAACGATTCTAGTAGTGACGAAGATTTGAGTGATGAGGAAATGAGACTTTTTGTTAGGAGATACAATATATTTATTCGAAAGAATGGAATCAATCATTCCGACAAAAATCTCATGAATTTTCGAAGACAATATATAGATTCATAACAGGAAGAGAATAAGAATAATAGAGGAAAGGGATCTTGTTTTAATTGTGGAAAATCTGGACATTACAAGAAGGATGTCCTATGAAGAAAAGGGATAAAGGAAAAGCTCCTCCAAAAAGATACAACAAACAAAAAAGAGCTTATATTGCTTGGGAAATTGATAGTGATTCATCAAGTACACAAAGTTCAAGTGATAGTGATGAAACCACAAATTTGTGTCTTATGGCTCACACAAATTATCATTCCTACCGCAAGAAGAAAAACCATGATAGAAAGGTAAAACAAGCATACAATATTAACTTTTCTTCTATGTCTTTTTCTGAATTGAAAATAGCTTTTTAAAAACTGCATAACGAAGCTGTAGATGCTTTTAAAAGATTATCTTCCGATAAACAAATTTTTTCATTTTTGGAAAGTAAAGTATACAATGCTGAAAAAGATTTAGAAATTTTGAAAGCAAGTATTGCAGAAAATTCAAAAGATATTGACATTAATGGTTGTAATAAACTTAGTTATTGTGAAGCTTATCATATTTGGCAACAAGAGGTTAACACTCTTAAGGTCAAGTTGGAAAAAGCTTTACAACCTAAGATTACATATGTCGTTGATTCTAGGTTGTTTAAGAAGTCATTAAATACACCATATGCAAAATACTCTTTTGTTCCAAAGGATTTAATGAACAAAAATAAACAACGACATCATCATGGTTTATGTCATTATTGTTGTCATGCTGGCCATACCATTGAAAAATGCAAATTTAGAAGATTTCTTGTTCCTAAAGGTATTTTTCAATGGAAGCCTAAAGGCAACCATGTTACCACTTACCCACTTGGACCCAATGAAAATTGGGTACCTATTTCTCTCTTTTGATATTGTAGGATGAGTGTCTTGCATCCGTAGATAGAAGATGGTTTCTGGACAGCGGGTGTTCAAGGCACATGACGGGTGACATATCGCTCTTTATTGAATTCAAAGCAAAGAAGAAGGGATATGTGACTTATGGAGACAATAACAAAGGAGCTATACTTGGAAAAGGTAGTGTAGGTAATCCCTATACCACTACTATTTCTGATGTCCATCTTGTAGAGGCACTTAAAAACAATTTGTTAAGTATTAGTCAATTATGCGACAAAGGTTATAAAGTTTCTTTCACAAAAACCTGCTGCATAATTGAACATGCTGAACAAAATGTTGTGTTTAAGGGTGTAAGAGTAAACAACATCTATATGCTTGATCTTTTGGATGTATCTTTAACAAGCACTAAATGTCTAGTTATCTTGAATGATGATTCTTGTCTATGGCATAGACGTTTAGCGCATGTTAATTTTGATTTGCTTAATAAGGTTATATCTAAGGATCTAGTAGTCGGTCTTCCAAAAATAAAATTTTCAAAAGACCACCATGTGATGCGTGCCAAATTGGAAAACAAACAAGGGTCTCTTTTAAATCTAAAAACATAATTTAAACTTCAAGACCCCTTGAGCTTCTCCATATGGACCTCTTTGGACCTTCTAGGACAAAGAGTTTAGGTGGAAATTACTACGGTTTTGTAATTGTTGATGACTATTCTAGATTTACTTGGACTATATTCCTTCATAGCAAAGATGATACTTTTTCCGCTTTTAAGAGTTTTGCAAAACTGCCCCAAAACAAAATGAATTCTAAAATAGTTACAATTCAAAGCGATCATGGAGGTGAATTTCAAAACCATCTCTTTGATAAGTATTGTGACATGTATGGCATTGATCATAACTTTTCAGCTCCCTGAACTCCACAACAAAACGGTGTTGTGGAGCGCAAAAATCGCGTTTTAGAGGAATTGGCAAGAACAATGCTAAATGAGGGTGGATTACCAAAATATTTTTGGGCTGATGCAATTAACACAACTTGTTATGTTTTAAACATAATTTTAATTCGTCCTATTTTAAATAAAACGCCTTATGAAATTTTAAAAGGAAGAAAGTCAAACTTGTCTCATCTTCACATATTCGGTTGTAAGTGTTTTGTTTTGAATAATGGTAAGGAAAACCTTGGGAAGTTTGATGCAAAGGAGGATGAAGGTATCTTTCTTGGATACTCTCAATCAAGTAAAACATATAGAGTGTATAATAAGCGTTTACTTTCTATTGAAGAATTTTTCCATGTTTCTTTTGATGAGTCTTATCCGAAAAGTGTCGGAAAAGGTATTTCTTTTGATGACGCAGGTGTATCTACAGAAGACATACTCAAGGAAGCTGTTACAAAAATTGATCAATCCGCAACTGCTGCAAATGAGAAGGAGGAAGATACTAGTCATGAAAAAGATAAGGAAGAAGGGACAACTGAAGTGAACAATCTTCCACCAGCTTGGAAATCTTCAAAAGACCATCCCATTGACAACATATTGGGAGACATTTCAAAGGGAGTGTTGACTCATTCTAAGATAAGTAATTTCTGTTCTCACTTTGCATTTGTTTCACAAGTAGAACCTAAAAATGCCAAAGAGTCCTTGATTGATGAATTTTGGCTAATGGCCATGCAAGAAGAGCTTAATCAATTTAAAAGAAATGATGTTTGGGAACTTGTCCCTCGTCTGTGAGATCCTCATATCATAGGTACTAAATGGGTTTTTAGGAATAAGCTTGATGAAAACAGAGTGATAACTAGGAACAAGGCACGTTTAGTAGCACAAGGGTATAACCAAGAGGAGGGCATAGATTATGAGGAAACTTATGCTCCAATTTCTCGCCTTGAAGCTATATGTCTCTTGATTGCTTATGCGTATTCTATGAATTTTAAGCTTTACCAAATAGACATAAAGAGTGCGTTTCTAAATAGTGTCATAAATGAAGAGGTATATGTCTCACAACCTCCTGGTTTTGAAAATTCTGAATATCTAGATCATGTTTACAAATTAAAACGAGCTTTATATGGTCTTAAGCAAGCACCTCGGGTTTGGTATGAAAGACTTAGCAAATTTCTACTTGATCATGGATATTCAAGAGGTAAAGTGGATAATACACTCTTCATTAAACACAAAGGAAAATACATTCTTTTAGTTCAAGTTTATGTAGACGATATAATTTTTGGTTCAACTAACATACACTTGGTCGAAGATTTTTCTAGTGTTATGAAGGGTGAGTTTGAGATGAGTCTTATGGGGGAGTTAAACTACTTCCTAGGCCTCCAAATAAAGCCGATTGATGAAGGTACAACAGTATGTCAAACAAAATACTGCAGAGAACTGCTCAAGCGCTTTGGAATGAATGACTCAAAATCAATCGATACCCCTATGCCTACCAACAAAAACTTGGATAAAGATGAACACGATAAGAGTGTTGATGTCAAAAAGTATAGAGGTATGATTGGATCTCTCTTGTATATTACTGCTTCTAGACCGGACCTCATGTTTAGTGTTTGTATGTGTGCACAATATCAATCAAATCCTAAGGAGTCTCACTTAAAAGATGTCAAGCGTATATTTAGATACCTTCATGGAACATCTAAATACGGGCTTTGGTATTCCAAAGGAAGTGATTGTAGCTTAGTAGGTTACTCCGATTCTAATTTTGCTGGCTATAAATCAGATAGGAAAAGCACTTGTGGTACATGTCACTTGCTTTCAAATTCTTTAGTAAGTTAGCATAGCAAAAAGCAAGTATTTGTGGAGTTTTCTACTGCAGAGGCTGAGTATGTCGCAGCCGGTAGTTGTTGTGCTCAGATTTTGTGGCTAAAACAACAACTACAAGACTTTGATATTCAACTTAAACGTATTCCAATAAAGTGTGATAACACTAGTTCCATTAATCTCACTAAGAATCCTGTTTTACACTCACAAACTAAACATATATAGATTAGACATCACTTTCTTCGCGATCATGTTGAAAAAGAAGACGTTGTATTTGAGCATGTTGATACTAAAAACCAACTTGCTGACATTTTCACTAAACCTTTAGCAACGGAACCATTCTTCAACATTCGTCGTGAATTAGGGGTTTTAGATCTCTCCTCATTGGTGTCTTAAGTTTATTTGATCTTGTTTATATATGTCTCACCGTGTTTGTTGAGATTTGATTGTAGACTTCACTCATACTTCATGAGATTACATCAATGGAGGTAATATTGTTCCTCTCTATATCTTGTTGAAATTGTGTGATTGATGTATGTTAGAACAAATATTTTCTCGTTTATATGTACTTCCTTACATATGAGTGTTTGAGCATTACTAATTGGTTTGTGAATTATACTTGAGCATCATTAAAATGACATGATTCATACTGCATCTCTAAAGGTTTGTCCAAAAATTTCTTAAAAATGTGATTTAGTATCAGTACGTATTGATACATCAGACTTATGTATTGATACATCAGGTTTATGTATTGATACATCAGTTTATGTATTGATACATTCATCCTTTGTATCGATGCATCTGTGTCTTGTGTCGATACATGTCTCTTTTTTTTTCAATTATACAAACTTGTTACAGTATGTATCGATACATTCGTGCTTTGTATTGATACATATCACCTTTTGAAAAGAAGAAATTCACAAAATGTATCGATACGTAATGGTATGCATCGATGCATACTGATTCAAATTCCTTTTATTTAATTTTTGTATCGACACATCAGCATCAGTTATGCCATTTGTAACAGTTATACACATTTTGTTTCTTCTTCTTTTCATATTTGTCATTATCTGCTCTTAACCCTAAAGTAACCACATCTCTTCATCTCCAAAACCCTAATTTCATCACCATGCCTCCAAGAACAATCCCTCCTAGGTCAAAAGGTAAATGCAAAGCAAAAGAGCACGTTGGTTCTTCACATCAATCTCTTCCTACTCCAGAAATTCATCCAACTGCTTCATCTATCCTTCATCCTGCCATTGTTGATGAGTTTGAGGATTACTTCAAGACAAGGTTAGTTATGAAACCCCATGTCTTCAATACACATGATGCTCTTTCTCTGCATTTGAATGAAGTTGCTGATCTGATAAATGCACAAGCTCTTGGGTCATTTTTGACGGCAAATGATGATTATCATGAGGATTTCATCCGTGCTTTTTATGCTGGTCTAAAATCTGGTAGAGGTTACATGTTTAAGTGCACTATTGGAACTATAAACTATTCTTTTGAGGCTGCTGATTGGGACAAGGTGTTTCAAATTACGTTTTCATCTCTGGAGTTGAAGTCTTGGCATGATCAGAATTTTGACACTGAGTTTAAACTGAAGGAGTATGTTGGCTCTATACTAAAATTGGAAAGGCCTCTATGTGAGGATGAGCAATTAACTCTGGAATGATTAAGAGCGTTCCTAGAATTTTGCATTGGATTATCTCGCATATTTTGCGTCCAAGGTCCGATGGACATTCTAGATTGGACAGGCCAGACATACATCTTTTGTATCTTATGCAGAAAAAGGTTACTTTGAATTGGCCAAATTATTTTGTGAAGCGTATCTTTCTTACGCACAACAGTTCGAAGAACATCTCTCTTGGATATGCTGCTCAGATTATGAGGATCATAAAATCTTGGAATGTTGTCATGCCTCTTATTCCTCTTATATCTCCCTCCACTGCTCAAGAGTTCAACAGTGCTACTCTATCTCATATGGGATACCAGTGGGACTTGGAGCATCGATGTTATTACTTTTTCGAAAGAGGATCCAAAACAAGAGTTTACAACTTTGATGTGCCTTCTGAACAGATTTTTGTGGCTGAAGATCAAAGAGATGAAGAAATGGAGGATGTCAATGAAAAAAATGCTCTTGAAACAAATGCAAATACTGCTTGGGGTGAATGGGTGCCACAAAGGTGGTCTCCTACAAACTATGAACCTGAACCAACGGTTCCTCCATTTTCTGTTGCTGCATCATCTTCTACACCTCCTGCATATCTTACTCAAATGTTTGAGAAGATGGAGATTGCAAATCGGGCCCGTCATGAAGAAGCTCGTGCTTGGCATGTTCAACAAACGGAGTGGCACAACGAGCACCGTGAGTGCCATGATAACCACACTCGTATGTACTATAACCAACACTCATGGCACACGGACTTGGTCAAGTGGCATCAAGTCTTCTACAATGAGATGTCGGGCTTTATGGATGATTGTCATGCACATCCGGGCATTACGAACAGGTTTAGAAGTACTGAGGTTCAAAATCAATTCCGGAGTTACAACTTCATGGGGCAAAATCCTGATGAGATGCCTCATCCACCACCTCCACCAAGTTTCAGAGATCCCGATAGAGCTGATGAGGAGTCTTATGGAGGCTATAATCCTCACTAAGCCAACATTATATCATTTCATTGCATCATCATCATATCATACTTATGTTACTTAAGTTTCTTTTGGATTAATGTTTAAACTTTGTATGTTTTTGGTTTGCCTTTGTAATTCATAACTCTACTAGATAATTCAATGCTTATTTCCTCTTTTTGTTGCCCTTTATTTTGTTTTGTTTTAATTCATGTTAAGCTTCCTTCTTTGTGAATGTTTAGCTTATACATCAATTTCGCTGGTTATTGCTACAATCTTGCTTCGAATAGATTGTTTTTCTCTTCTTTTTGATGTTGACAAAGGGGGAGAAAGGAATGAATGTGACAGTTGACAGCGATGCACAAACTCAGGGGGAATGTTTTCCACATCTTGCAAAATTTGCCATCATCAAAAAGGGGGGGTTTGTGAGCAATTCTCTACTTTTGGATTAGTTTTGTATGATAGCAAATTCTATGCCTTTGTTTTTTGTGCATTTGTTTACATGCTAAGTTTGTTCAACTTTGTGTTTTGACCTATAAAATGTTTTAATGTCATTACACAAAGGTTTGAATTGGTACATATCATAAATGAAAGCTTAAAAACAATTTAGATCATGTATGTATTGATACATGTTGGCTTGCATCGATACATGTCTTGTTAAAAGCACTAAATATTGTTTTTGCTACTGTATGTATCGATACATACGATTTTTGTATCGATACATGATTCCTTAGTGTTTCTGGAAACAACCTATGCATCGATTCATTCGCATAATGCATTGATACATGATGTATTTATGTTTTTGGAAATAAGCCTTGTATCAATACATTCGTAACATGTATCGATTCTTGTTGGTTTTAATTCTCTGAATTTTTTCATTGCTTCAGTATGTATCGATGCATACTTCTATGTATTGATACATAATAGTTATGAAACTAACATGAATCGATACATACAAATTTTGTATCAATACATAAGTCTGTTTTTTTCTCACAGATTCTATTATGTGTATATAAGCTTCTGTCAATTCAGTTTTTCACACGAGACACGAGTCAATTGAATTCAAAGTGGAAAATTGAAGAAGACACAGTCAAAGAGAGTTTGATGTGGAATCAATTTTGTGAGCAGTGTTAGAAACCTGAAAGAGACTTCATCTTCATCAACTTCTCAATCTCTTTAATTCAAGAACATCAACACATAATCATTCTTGTTCTTGGGATTAAAGGATCAACAAGATAATGTACAGTGGTATGATCGAGGATCTAGCTGAGTTGAAGATTGAAAGGGGGTTTCGAGGAAAAAACCATCTGGTTTGTCCTTCAAGAACGGACGTGTTCTTGAGGGATTGTCAGTCACGTTTACAGAACAGATTCAGCCGCAATGTAAGGTTTGAAAATTGGGTAATTTCGCAAACAGGTCATGGAACCGGTGAATTGTTTGTATTACTTGCAGGTAAATCTTGGTTTGCTCAGATCAAGTTAAGGTTTATACAATAGGAAGATCTTGGTGTCTAGATTTCTGGTTTTTGTATTGCAACCTTGTAAACGAAGAATTCAGCTTTATTGATATAAAAGTTCTCAATTTCAGTTTTAAATTGAAAGGGAGACGTACCCACACGCGAGGACGAACGTGGCGAACTTCCTTACCAAATCTCTGCGTATTGTATTTTCTCTCTACCTCTATTTACGTTTTTATCAGTTTTGATTCATTGGAAATAGCTTTTTGTGATAAGTGTATTTGATATTCTTTCATCTTGTGTGTTCAAGTCTTTATCATCTCAATATTAAATCCAGCACTCTATCGCATGTCCGGTTTTCTAGTAGCTGGTCCAGAATAGACGGAAGTCGATTTGGGATCGTGTTTTTTCGCTAATTTTCAAAAACTCTGAAAAGTATTTTTAAAACCTTGTTATCAAGGAGGTGATCTATTCACCCCCCCTCTTGATCACTAGCCACACAGTCTAACAAGAATCATCTGAAGTAGATTCAGACTCAGAAGATGAACATGCAAACATTGCATTAATGGCAAAAATACCAGAAGATGTTCACTCATCAGAATCAGAATCAGATTCTGACACAGAAGAGGTATTCTCTAACTTTCTAGATCTCAATTAGAAGATTTCCTCTCAGAAATTCTTGAAAAATATCAGAAGCTTCAATTCAAATACAAAGACATGAAACAAAGTCTAGTATCTGAATTGGAAGAAGTTAGAAAACTTAAATCAGAAAACACTGAGCTAAGAGAAAATATTTTTGAATGTAAAAATTCTTTTGAAAAACTTAAAGCTCAGAAGGAATCTGAATCAAAAGTTCTACCTAGCTCTGATAGTATCATAAAGTTATATGATTACAGTTTTCAAAAATTTCTAGCTAAAAACACAGACAAAAGAAAAATTGCCTCTATGATCTATGGAATTAGGACAAATGGTAGAAGAGGTATAGGCTATGTGAAAACTAAAGGAGAGGAAACTCTGAAGTTTAAAAATGTTGATGACATGGTCATAAAAGTTAATACTCCTTTAAGTTCTCATTTTACCTATGGTCATAATCATGATATAAAATATACTAGTGAGTCATCTTGTTCTACAAGTTCTGATATGAAACTTAAAATCAATCAAAAGTTTGTAAAAACTAACAAACAAGGACCCAGAAAGATATGGGTACCCAAAGATAAAATTGTGTATGTTGCAGATGTCTTTAACAACCAAACTAAAACACTAATCTTGGTACCTGGACTCTGGATGCTCACGATACATGACGGGAAGAAAGCATATGTTCCAAAGTCTTGAGCTGAAAGCTGGAGGCTACATAGGTTTCGGAGGCAATCAAAAAGGAAAGATTATTGGCTATGGGACTATTGGTAATGGAATACTTCCCTCTATCTCTAATGTTCTGCTAGTGGAAGGATTACTGCATAATATATTATCCATAAGTCAATTAAGTGATAATGGTTATGACATAATCTTCAATCAAAAGTTCTGTAAAGTTGTTAGTCAGAAAGATGGAATAATCCTTTTTAGTGGAAAGAGAAAGAACAACATATATAAAATAAAACTTTCTGAACTGAAAAGTCAGAACATAAAATGTCTAATGTCTGTGGAAACTGAGCAATGGGTCTGGCACAGAAGATTGGGACATGTTAATATGAGAAAATTGTCTCAAATTAACAAACTCAATCTGGTCAGAGGAGTTCCAAACTTGAAGTTCAACTCAGAAGCTCTGTGTGAAGCATGTCAGAAAGGAAAATTTTCAAAACCTGCTTTTAAATCTAAAAATGTTGTATCTTTCTCTAGATCATTAGAACTTCTACATATTGACTTGTTTGGACCAGTGAAAACTACTTCAGTCAGTGGCAAGAAGTATGGATTAGTGATCATAGATGATTATAGCAGATGGAGATGGGTAAAGTTTCTTAGACACAAGGATGAGTCAATTGCTGTATTTTCTAACTTCTACAAACAAGTTCAAAATGAAAAAGAGTTTAGAATTATTAAAGTCAGAAGTGATCATGGTGGGGAATTTGAAAACAAAAAATTGGAATCATTTTTTTAATGAAAATGGCATCTCTCACAATTTCTCTTGTCGTAGAACTCCACTACAAAATGGGGTTGTAGAACGTAAGAACAGAACATTGCAAGAGATGGCCAGAACCATGATCAATGAGACTAACATGGCTAAACAGTTTTGGGCAGAAGCAGTAAATACATCATGCTACATTCAGAATAGAATCTCTATAAGACCTATTCTGGAGAAGACTCCTTATGAATTGTGGAAGAACAGAAAGCTCAACATTTGTTTTGATGAAGACAAATCTCTTAGTAGCAATATGATAAGAAGGAAAAGATGAGTTTTCAAGTTAAGGCATCATGTTCAAGACTTAGAATTCAAGAAGATGTTTCATGAAGGTATATTAACAATTCTACACAAATATTAAAGTCTTAGATGCTCAATCAAAACTAACATTATTGCATAATTATTTCTTAACCTTGGCATGATTAAAATTTGCATTTTTCAAATTTAAGAATATGTAAATCGATTTACATATATATGCAATCGATTTACATCTGTTGTTGTAAGCATTTTTCACTTTTTCATTAAGTGCAATCGATTTACATCCTGATGCAATCGATTGCATGCTGCTAAATTTTGAAAAATTTGTTAACTTTGGCATGTGCAATCGATTTTCATTATAGTGAAATTGATTGCAACCTGTACAGATTTGAAAAATCTTTATTTTTCATAACACCTCTTCATGTATCTTTTCATAGAACCTTTTCATGATGCATTGGCAATTGTTCATGAGTTTTCTACAGTTTTTGCCTTGTTTCATAAGGGTGTTATGTGCATATAAATTCTAAATTTTTTCAAATTTTAACCTCTTTCTATAAAATCTTCATATTCAAAAATTCACAAAAAACTCTTAAACTTTCATAACAAGAATTTTTCTGCATTACTTCATATCATATAATCAGAAAATTCTTGAGCTTTCTAATACTTTATGTCTTTGGGAATTATTGTTGGTGAAAGAGAATATCAATTGTTATATTGATAAATAATCAAAGCTTCAACTTTCTACTCTTATAAAAATTCAGATTATTGTATTTCTTATTATTTGGATTGTGGATACAAGAGGTCCTTTATTGAGAGGATGGTTCGCAATAGGACTTAGTGGAAAAATCCAAGAGGATTGATCTTGGTGAGCATAGTTTAGTGACTTGTATATAAAGACTAGGAAGAGTCTTGTATTGTCAAAAACTATAGTAAATTATCTTTCGTGTTGAAAGGGGAGTGGAGTACTCTCGGATTGTGAGGGGAACCACTATATATCGCCGTGTCCATTTTACTTTTCCGCTTTACCGCTTTCTTAACTTAGAACAATAAACAAAAATTATTCAACCATTGATAAAACTCCGGAAAAATATCTAAGAACCTAATTCACCCCCCTCTTAGGCGCACTCGTATACTTACAATTGGCATCAGAGCAAGTTATAGGTAACTTATTCCTAGTGATCCAGCATGGCTTCCGCAAGCATAAATCCGGTTTTCAAAGATAGCGTGTCACACCCCAAATTTTACCCCTAACTTTTCGCACTATGCATTCATTTCATCATTTACATGTTTGGTGCATTTTAGGGCATTTTGGAATTTGCAGCAGATTCCAGAAATTTTGTCCCATTAGTTTGTATAACCAGGGTTTCCCCTTTTGGGATTCAGTTGTTCATTCCTTCAGTTTTTATTGTTATTTAATTTTATATTCTTTTCCTTTTTCTTAAGTTTTCAATTTCTAAATTTAACTTTTAATTTTTATTTCTGATTTTTAATTCACTTTTAAGTTTCTTTTTCCATTTTTTATTTTTCATCTCAACTCAGTTTCAAGTCCTATTGTCAAAATTAATTCCAAGTTTTTTTTCTCTTCTAAGTTCCATTTCCCTTTTATATTGTTTCCTATTTCTAAGTCACAAAGAATCAAGATGCATGATGTGAATTCTAAAAGTCATTGTTTGGTTAAAGTGGTGGTTTAAGACTTTGTCTTTAGTTAATGGCTTTTAGGTTGTTTCATTTGAATGAATGTTTAAGTTTGGTGATTTTTAATCCATATGATAACGGATGTGGAAAAGTGACATGGAAATGATTTCATATTGGACTCACTTTTGGTGTCAAGATCAAGTCAAGTTTGGTCTACTTGCTTTTTGTTAACAAAGGAGTCTAAGGTTTTCAAGTTTAGATTCAAGGATATTTCAAATCTCTTTTATTTGTTATAATTCGCAAATTTCATAAGAAAGAGAATTCAATGGATTAAGCTGCAATTTCTTTCGATTACATGGAAAAATATGCTGCACATTGGATATTCATCGCAGTTTACAAATCAAAGTCCTTCACTTGTGACGGTACGAGTTAGAGTTCACGCTTGCCCAAATTTAAGTTGTATCATACAACCTTTGTTCATGCTATCTCTAAAATGTCCAAGTCTTAAAGCATAGAATTTCCTCCTCAATCCAAAACTCTATTTCTTGTACCTCGCCAAACCATCATCTTGCACCCAATATTGCTCCCAACTCCATATTTATGTTCCTAATGCAAAAAAGGGGGAAACGAAAATCATGATATTAAGTACTTATAGTACTAGTCTGGTAAAAAAAGGATACTTAAGACCAAGGTTAAAACGGAAAGGACAAAAGCTTTCGAATTGCGGGCAATCTTAAGTTTAAAGTCAAAGAGTTTGAAATGGCAAAACCAAAATCTTTTTCATATAACACTAAGGCCTTTCATCTGTATGGCCCCAAAACACCTGCATCACAAAAAGTAAGACTATATTAGAAAGGTATCAGAAACCTGCAGAAATGAAAGAGGAATGAAAGTGACTTATCTATTCATAATCTGCAAACCATGTCATGGTCTGGGAACAAAGTACCAATAAGCCAAGGCTAATTTCGCAGCAAGTATGGAAGTGGTATTCCTGCAAGTGCACAGAAGACCTGCGTTTTTTCTTTTACACCAATTCGTGAAAGAAACCTATCCCATAAACAAGCCAAACCTGCACTGAAAACGACCGAACATCGGTATCTAACAAATGCTCGATTCAACACTCAATCAACAGGATGCTACAAGTTCAATTTCAAGCAACATAAAACCCTAACTCCGCTTATATAAATTACTTTTCCATTCAGCACAAAAGGAGAATTTTCACAAAAAGGAAACTGACCACTAAACCAAGCGGCGACACAAAAAAGGCCGCATCAGAATACAGAGAAAAAACAAAATCACAAAAACCCTATTCTTTCTACACTTGAAAAGGAGAGAAAAAAAACAAAACAAAAACAAAAGGTCCACTCACATTTGAACGCCTCTGATTTTGTTTTACAAAAAAATCAAGATCTACCAAAATCCCACTCGACAACAACCATTCAATAACAACGTTGACAGAAACAGAATGAAGAAGGTGAAAAGAAGAAGAAACACGGTGAGAAGGAGAAGGGAAAATAAAAGCGAACCTGAGTATTCCAGACGGGATCTTCAAAGAGGTATACCTTGCTTATCATTTTTCCTTTTCATTTGTATTGATAGAATTTGGGATTAGGGTTAGGGTTTTGCTTCTTTATCTTGGACATCAGTGACCTCTGTGTGCGATGAAAGTCGATGGCTGAGCACCATGGTAGAAATTCTTAGGAAGATTGGAGAAAAAGGGTTTCAAGGATGGGTTTCGTTCTTCTCCTGTTTTTGCTAACTGGGTATTTGTTTTATGTGAGGATTTTATTTTAATAAGGATTAAAGTTCTCGCTTAAATGGAAATAACGATTTTGTTTCCCAATATCTCGAATGATGGAGATTCAGTGGGTGGTCATTTATTTGTTATTGGTTTGAGCATTTTATTTGGCATATTAAATATTGTTGAATTTGGTTTTAAAGGACACGTTAATAAAGATCAAGCAGGTAGGTGAAGGGTTGTCCTTCACACTGTTCAACACGTATCTGTGTTCTAGGTTGCACCGTTAATGCCTGCATATTTAGTTTTTTTCTTCTTTTTTTTCTTTATTCATTATATCATAAGGCATATATTAATGGGGGTTTAGAAGATAAACTGGGTCGGTGGATCAAAACCAGGAAGTGTGAGGATTTGTTTCCCTTTGGGCTTACATTCCATTACCAGCCCATTTTTCATTTTTTTAGTTCAAAAGTTAGTTAAAACCTTCAATGAGGATATCAAATGGAAACAAAAAATATATAATAACACTTTTCTCGTTTTTTTTTGTTTTTCTTACTTTTGCTAAAATTAAAGAAATATAAGAAGAATATTTTTTTTATTTAAATTGATTTATTATTTAAAACTTGATTTCCTTCTTTCCTATTTAGTGTTTTTGTCATAGTTGTTTTAAATAAATGATATCTCCATAAATTGCTTGCTTTCTCGTGTTCGATAAAGATATAGTTGATTCTGTTTCTTCTTTTGGTTGTATATTAATGATATTGTATGTTTATTTGACCTATTCTCACCCTTCGGTCATGAGTTACTAAGTAAAAAAAGAATGCGCATATTAAAACTAAACATTTTGGTCCAACGCCAAATGAATTCTTACGCTTACATTTTTCACACACGTAAGTCGATCACTACGTGATCGCCATCCGCACGATCTTTACGTGTCTTAAATTATTTAACAAGGAACTGAACTTCAGAATCTAGCATTTTGTGGGTTCTTTAATGAGCCACGCTTGAGGATAGCCTTCGAGTTGTGTCTCATTTAATCATTTGTTTCTAAAACATTAAACCCTAATTTATCCAAAACAATCAACTCTTAATTAACGTAAGAACTAAACTCAGGAATCTAGCATTCCTCGGGTTTTTGAATTGAATTACTGTTGGGGCTAGCCCTCGATTTGTAATTCATTTGCTTTTTCGTTTTCAAAATGTAAATTTCTAATTAGAATCGTGAAAGAACTAAACTCAGGAATCTAGCATTCCTCGGGTTTTTGAATTGAATTACTGTTGGGGCTAGCCCTCGATTTGTAATTCATTTGCCCTTTCGTTTTCAAAACAACGTAAATCTTAAATTAAAATCGTGGAAGAACTAAACTCAGGAATCTAGTATTCCTCAGGTTTTTGAATTGAATTACTATTGGGGCTAGCCCTCGATTTGTAATTCATTCACCCTTTCACAATGAGAATACAACTTAAAACATACCAACATACACAAATCACTTTACAATTAATCAACGAATAACTAAACTCAGGAATCGAGCATTCCTCGGGTTTTTGAATTGAATTACTGTTGGGGCTAGCCCCCGATTTGTAATTCATTCACTCTTTCATTTTCAAAACAATTGCGTCTTAATTCACAAATTAAATAACGAGTAACTGAACTCCAGAGTCTATCACTCCGCACGTTCTTGAATTAAATCACTCCTGGGCTAGCCCCACACGACGTGGTTTATTCACCTTCTCGTTCCTAAAACACGGAAATCTTTAAATAAATTATACGAAGAACTGAACTCAAGAATCTAGCATTCCTCGGGTTCTTGAACTGAATTACTCCTGAGCCTAGCCTTCGGGTTGTAATTCATTCACTCTTTCGTATTCAAAACAATTCAACAACCTTAAAATATTAGACATGATTCATCCCCATAGGGAGATATTCCTTCTATCCCCACAAACACAAATCAAATCTTACAGACAATTATTCTCAAAGGAAGAATGTGGCATTGCTTGTCGATACTCATATTCGAGTTTAAAGCTTCTTCCGATTTTATTTCTCAAAGAAAGAATGTGGCATTGCTTGTCGATCCTCGTATCCAAGTTTAAAGCTTCTTTCTATTTTCTCTTCCTCAAATGTTTATGGTGGATTAGGCGAGATATCTCCCTTTAAAGATGACAACTTGTCTCTTTTTTTCAAATACAACTTAAAACTTACCAACCAATACAAACTATTTTCCCTAATAAATCAACGAGTAACTGAACTCCGGAGTCTAGCACTCCGTACGTTCTTGAATGCAATCACTCCTGGGCTAGCCCCACGCGACGCGTTTCATTCGCCTCTCGTTTTAAAACACCCTTAACAAAAGTCAAACACTTTTCTAAAAATGAACATTGTTTAAATCTTTCTATCTCGCAAAAAATCTAGCGCTTCAGCCACCCATCGCGAGCAGATAAGCCAACGTTTAGCAGTAGAAAGCATTTCAAACAATCGTTCAATTAAAAAACACAAACTGTAGTCGCACGAACTACGAAGCTCTGACTTTCCCATTGCACAAGGGAATATGTAGGCACGGGGATTTTAATCCTTCCCGAGCACAATAATAAAAAACTTTAATCTTTTCCCCGTAACATTAATAATAATTTAAAAACTTTTTTTTCCTTTTAAAACAAACATATTAATAAACATTTAGAAGACAAAGACTTAGATCAACATTCAATCACATAGTTAAGTTAAGAGGTTCCCGTTAAGTACAACGGACGTGAGGGGTGCTAATACCTTCCCCTTGCGTAACCGACTCCCGAACTTAGAATCTGGTTTCATAAACCATTTCTTATCCTTCCTTTAGGTTGTATCTATATCTCCCTTTTCTTTAATTATAATAAATAGAATTAGGTGGCGACTCTGTTGTTTTAAGATCGTATTTTTTTCGAGGTACGACAGTTGGCGACTCTGCTGGGGAATAGCTCCATGCTAGAGAGGGTCGAGCCTAACTTAGATTTGTGTGTTTTTTTGTTTGATCTTATCTTTTTGTGTTCTCTATGTTTATTAATTATGTTATTTATTTGTTCTTTTACTGTTTTCTCTTAATATTTGTTCATTTATATTACTTGTCTGTGGGATATTGGTGTTACATTGCAAGTAAGATTTGATTTGTGGAAAAAGAAGAGGGAACACCTAGGATAGAATTGGTAGTATTAGTGTTAGTCTCCAAGAACTTGCTTCTTGAGGGCCTAGCATGAAAGCTTCCTCAGATAGTTAGACTTTTCGTAGATCTTGTCACAACGCAGCTAGCCTGTCGCGTGACCTGATGCATGAAAGGGCTGTGATTCTGGGATCCATTGTTAAGAACCGATTTTAATATTGGTAGTTGTATAGTGTTAGTCTCCAAGGGCTCGCCTCTTGAGGGCCTAGCATGAGAACTCCACTCAGGGTAGACCTTATCGTTATTATCGTCAAAATGAAGCTGGCCTGCGGCGGGGCGCTAATACGATAAACGTCTGTGACCTTGAGTTTCCTTAAAACCATCACTATAGAAACCATCCTGTGAGTGGGACTTATGGGTAGCAAAACGTAGAACCAATCTCTTACAGCCCACCTATTGAGAAGACTCCGAATTTACTTGTGGCACCTTGCATCCTTGCATCCCTGCATCTCAGCATCATATGTATCATTTTAGTAAGAGCTTCAAGGAACAAAGAGATTTTTGTTGCAAACATCATATATTTTACCATGAATGGACTTCAGTTTATTAGTTTTTGAAAAATAATAAGAAGGCTTTACCCATTTTGATGTTTTGCAATAACTTCTTAAGTCCCTTGAAGCATTTGCATTTTTTCTACTCATGAGTGCATTTCCGCATTTGCATTTTGTCAAAAACTCATTCCCGTCACCTCCTTTCCAGACTATCACACTGAGGATCTCACGCAAGTACTCCACTCGAGCTCAGGCCAAGAAGAAGATGGCTGACAGAGACCTAGAAATGGACAAAGTTAATGAGGAGCTTACTGATCTTCGTGGAAATGTGGGCCAAATCATGGAAATGCTGCAAGTCATTCGAGCAAAGATGGATACCCAATAGACAATGGTCTCTGAGATTGTCACCGCGACGACTGAGCCTACACCATCAGTCACTACCCCTGTAACCTGGCCTCCTTTTGGGCTTCCTCACGGGTTTGTACCTCCTTCTCAGGGTTTTGCTTCTCAAAGTTTTATTCCTCCTTCCCAAGGATTTGCTACTCAGGGTTTCTTCCCTCTTTCCCAAGGTTTTATTTCTCAAGGTTTCGCGTCTCCTTCTCAAGGGTTTGCATTTCCTTCCCAAGGTTTTGTACTTCCCCCTCAAGGATTTACCACTCGGCAAACTATTCCTTTGACTACTGAAGAGAACCAAGTGGTTACTAATTTTACACCAGATATTATGCACACCCGTGTCCAACCATACTTTAACGACCCTCGGGTGTATGATGTGCCAGACATGTCTGAAAATAGAAATGAGAAACATGAGAAGATGCAAGAGAATTTTGACACTCTTGAAAAGAGATTGAGGGCGATTGAAGGTGACCAGATCTTTGGTGCTGCTTCCAGAGAAATGTGCCTTGTGTCAGGACTAGTGATACCTCCCAAGTTCAAGACACCCACCTTTGATATGTATGAAGGCACAACGTGTCCTAAAATCCATATCTTAATGTACTATCTAAGAATGGCAGCGCAAGTCAACAATGACAAACTGATGATCCATTGCTTCCAGGATAGTTTGAAAGGAATTTCTTCCAAGTGGTATCTAACTCTAGATCAGTCAAAGATCCATAGTTTCCAAGACCTGACATATGCTTTCATCCAACAATACAAGTAAAATATGGACCTTGCTCCCGATAGGAGGCAGCTGTTGAGTATGTCCCAGAAAGATTCCGAATCTTTTAAAGAATACGCTCAAAGGTGGAGAGGGACTGCTTCTCAAGTAGATCCCCCGTTGACTGAAAAAGAGTTAGCTGACTGGTTTGTTGACACGGTGCGATCAAAATTCTTTGAGAGAATGGTGGGAAGCATAACTGCTAGCTTCTCTGATCTTGTGGCTGTGGGAATCAAAGTTGAACTCGGTCTGAAGAATGGAAAGATGAGTGGTGCGTCCAGCAGCTCCAGCAACAGTAGTGGAAACAATGTTAAGAAGTTTACCAACAATTTCCACAAAAAGAAAGAAGGCGAGACAAATGCAGTGATGATGAGTCAAAGGAGAAATCAACTTTGGCAGAGGTCTCCACCTGTGGCACAGCAGCAATATGCCTACCCACCACAGTATGTTCAACATCCTTATGTAGCGGCAGTTCAACCGTCATATAATCAATAAGTTCCAATGTATCGGCCAACTCAAGCAGTACTAGTGTATCAGCAAGCGGCACCAGTGGTTCCAGCCTATCAACCAATGCTCAACAATCCAGGATATCAACAAGCACCCAATGCTTCAGCCTACCAGCAAAGGACTCCAGCTCCTCATCCAAATTCCAACTTTCAGAATAGAAGACCAGGAGGAAGGCCTCCCAATCCTCGGATCCCTATGACCTATACTGAATTATATCCCTCACTGCTGAAGAGAGGTTTGGTTACTCCAAGGCCTCTATGTCCTCCACCAGATCCACTCCCACCAAGTTACAACTCAAGTGCCCACTGTTTATTCCATGAAGGTGCTCCAGGGCACGATTTGGAAAATTGTATTCCTTTGAGGTATGTTGTGAAGGATTTAATAGATAAAAACATTTTGTCGTTTGGAAATACTGGTCCGAATGTCAAAAATAATCCTCTACCCAAACATGGGTCCATAAATGCCATTGTTGACAAGTCTGGTGAAGATTTGATTTTCAACGCCACAAAGATCAAAACCCCACTTAGAGACTTCCATGCGAAGTTAGTAGAGGTGGGTATGCTGAAGAACTGTCATAAGAACTGTGAAGCTTGTGCTAATAATCCAAAGGGATGTGAACTGGTCTTGAGAGATGTTCAAAGTTTGATTAATCTAGGTGTTTTACAAGTAAGCGGTCGTACGAAGAGGAATGAAGTGGCAATGATTGAACCCATTTTTAACTTGCCTGAATCTGTTTCTACCATGGCACAGGTGTTTAACATGCTTGAGTCCCCAAGAGTTCAACCCATCTTTAATATGCCAGAACCTGTGGTGCCCATTTTAAATTTGCCAGAATCGAGGATTGAGCAAAGGAGTAACCCTTTCCTTTATGAAGATACCAAAGCAGTTCCGTGGAAGTATGATACAGGGGGAGTTCATTAGAAGTTTGAACAGGCTGGTTAGAAGGAAAGTTTAAAAGTGGCGAGTGCTGACATTGCAGGTGCTAGTCGATTAACTCGCAGTGGTCATGTTTACACTCAGCAAGTCAATACCACTCCACTGGTTCCACCTAAAGAAGTCATTCCCGCTATTGCCGACAAGGATAAAGGGTTGGTCTTGGAAGAAGAGGGTGCATAATTTCTCAGAATCATTAAGAAGAATGATTATAAGGTTATTGATCAGCTACATCAAACACCTTCCAAAATATCTATCTTATCACTTCTTATGCATTCGCCGGCCCACCGAGGTGCTCTCCAGAGATTACTAGCCCAAGCTCATATTACGCACGACATAACTGTGAATCAGTTTGATGGTGTCATTGCCAATATTACCGCATGTAATAATCTCAGTTTCAGTATGGAGGATCTTCCAAAGGATGGCTTGGACCATAACCGTGCTCTTCATATATCTGTAAAATGTCAGGAGGATACTTTAGCAAGAGTTCTTGTGGATACAGTATCTTCATTGAATGTTTTGCCGAAAGGACACTTGCTAAGTTATCTTATCAAGGGGCAGAGATGAGGCCCAATGCACTAATTGTGAAAGCTTTTGATGGATCAAGGAGGACTGTTATTGGAGAAGTAGACCTGCCAATCTTGATTGGACCACAGGTGTTCAAGATCACTTTCTAGGTTATGAACATTAACCCTAATTACAGTTGTTTGCTAGGAAGACCTTGGATCCATGTCGCTGGGGCAGTCACTTCTACCTTACACCAGAAGATGAAGTTTGTGGTCGATAATAAGCTGGTAACTGTGTCTGGTGAAGAAGATCTCATGGTCAGCAACCTTTCTTCCTTTAGCTATATTGAGGCTGATGAAGATGCTTTAGAAACTGCTTTCCAAGCCCTGGAGATAGCCAGTGTTGTCCTTATGGAAGTAGAGGAGCCAAAGGGGAAGGGTATTCCATCTTTTGCGTCGCTGAAAAGTACCATTTCCACTATCGAGGAAGGAAGCTATGAAGGTTGGGGTGATGTCATTGAAGCCAAACAGAAGCTAGATCGCTACGGGTTGGGTTACAAACCAACTCATATGAAGGAAGGAGCGTCAACCTCCGTCAAAGGACGTCCAAAGACCATTCGAGAGGTGTTTTCTAGTGCCGGCTATCAGATCAATGCAATTAATGGGGATGCTGAAGATGAAGATGTGGATCATTTGGTTTATTAGTGTGAAGCAGCTTTGGACAATTGGGAGGCAGTTGAGATCCCAGAATTTTTTCCACTGTCAAAGTAATTTGTAGTTTTTTAATGTTTACAAAGTTCCCTAGCTTCGCCCAAGGCTATGGGATCATTTTGTAGGACCCCTTCTCATTTTCAAGTTATTTAATCAATGAAGGCATTTTGTTAAATTCCTGTCTTGTTTTATTTACTGCTTTTTCTCTTTTCACTTTTAAAAGAAAATGGCAATCTTTCAAAACCAATAAAAAGTTTTTCTTGCATCTCTCTGTTTTCACTTTTAATAAAAGCAAATCATTCCCATATGCAGAACAAATGAAAACCCTGTTGAATCCAATGACTCTATATTCTCTCCTAACTTCGATTCGCCCATCTACCAAGCGGAAGATGAAAGTGAGGAAGATTGTGACATTCCCGAAGAACTGGCAAGATTAGTTGAGTATGAGCACATAGATCTTCAGCCATATAAGGAGCAGGTAGAGACCATCAATATTGGCACTGATGAAGACAAGAAGGAAGACAAGATTGGTACAACACTTGGGGCAGACGTCAGAGAAAGATTGGTCAAGCTTCTCAAAGAATATGTGGATGTGTTTGCATGGTCGTATCAGGATATGCCCGGTTTGGACACAAACATAGTTGTTCATAAGTTGCCGCTTCGACCAGATTGTCCTCTAGTAAAGCAAAAGCTCCAAAGAACAAGACCAGACATGGCTCTGAAGATGCGAGAAGAGGTCAAAAAACAGTTTGATGCTGGATTCCTCGTAGTTGCAAAGTACCCTGACTGGGTAGCTAACATTGTGCTAGTCCCCAAGAAGGATGGAAAAGTTAGAATGTGCGTGGACTATAGGGATTTTAACAAAGCTAGTCCAAAGGACAATTTCCCTCTTCCGCACATTGATACTTTGGTTGACAACACTGCTAAGTTTGCTGTTTTCCCCTTCATGGACGGATTTTCAGGATATAATCAGATCAAGATGGATCTTGATGATATGGAAAAGACTACTTTCATCACGCCATAGGGCACTTATTATTACAAGGTTATGCCATTCGGTCTCAGAAATGCAGGAGCCACTTATCAGAGGGCAATGGTCACCCTTTTCCATGATATGGTGCATAAAGAAATAGAAGTTTACGTGGATGATACGATTGCCAAATCACAGAGTGAGGATGATCATTTGAATCATCTCCTAAAGTTATTTGAGTGTCTCAGAAAGTTCCAACTGCGTCTGAATCCAGCTAAGTGTACCTTTGGTGTCCGATCAGGAAAGTTACTTGGTTTTATTGTTAGTCAGCAAGGAATTGAAGTAGATCCGGACAAAGTCATAGCAATTCAAGAGATGCCAGATCCAAAAACAGAAAAGCAAGTCAGAGGCTTCCTTGGAAGATTGAACTACATCTCCAGATTCATCTCTAACATGACTGCTACATGTGAGCCCTTACTCAAGTTGCTCCGAAAGAATCAAGCAATTGCATGGAATTCTGATTGTTAGGAGGCTTTTGAAAAGATTAAGGTTTACCTACAGGAACCTCCTATCTTAATCCCACCTACTCCAGGGAAGCCTCTCTTCATGTATCTGACTGTACTTGAGGGATCTATGGGTTGTGTATTAGGCCAATAGGACGAAATCGGTCGTAAGGAGCATGCCATTTATTACTTAAGCAAGAAGTTTACAGATTGTGAAAGCAGATATTCACTTTTAGAGAAGACTTGCTGTGCTTTGGCATGGGCGGTCAGACGTCTCAGGCAGTATATGATTTGTCACACTACTTTGTTGATCTCGAAAATGGATCCAATAAAGTACATTTCTAAGAAGCCTGCCTTGACTGGAAGACTTGCCTGTTGGAACATGTTATTATCTGAATACGACATCCAATATGTAACCCAGAAGTCCATCAAGGGCAGTGTTTTGTCTGATTACCTTGCTGATCAACCGGTTGAAGACTATGAACCTTTGAAATTCGATTTCCCAGACGAGGACATTATGTTGATAAAAGACTGTGAAGTTCCAGGTCTAGATGAAGGTCCCGAGCCAGGTTCTCGATGGAAGATGATGTTTGATGGTTCCTCTAATTACATGGGGTATGGTGTGGGAGTTGTTTTGATGAATCCTGATGGTGGATATACTCCTTTCACAATCAGATTATGTTTTGAATGTACAAACAACATCGCGGAGTATGAAGCATGTGTTTTGGGTATCGAAGCTACAATTGATACCAGAATCAAGATCTTTGAAGTATATGGAGACTTAGCTTTGGTAATCTACCAAGTCAAAGGTGAATGGGAAACCCGTGACGAGAAGTTGATCCCTTACTGAGCCTACATTGTGGAATTAATTAAATACTTTGATGAAGTCACTTTCCATCACGTTCCAAGGGCAGAGAATCAAATAGCAGACGCCTTGGCTATGTTGGCCTCTATGTTTCAAGTCAGATTTCTTAATGAGGCTCCACTCATTACAATCAAGCGAAAAACTACACCAGCCTACTGTCTGCTGGTCGAAGAAGAAACTGATGAGAAACCATGGTTTTATGACATCAAGAACTACTTGCAAATTCAGGAGTACCCAGTGTAAACACCCCAAATTTGCCCTCACCCATTCACACCATGGCTTGTGATCTCTTCATATGCATAAGTTCAATCATGGCATCTCATATTGCATTTGTGATTCACTGCATTGCTTCTAAGCCATCTGCATCTAGGGTTTGTGATCTGAGCAGTCCAAGAGCCATGTGAGCCACTCCAAAGGTCTTCAATCACTTCAAAGAGATCCATGTATGTTCAAGCATCATATTATATCCTCTCAAAGTCAAGAATGTCAAAAAATTACAAGAACTGGGAATGGCATGGAAGCAGAGCCAGGTTTAACTGCACAGATGACCTAGAATTAGGGTTTTGGTTTCAAAGGCCATAACTCCAAATTTTTTGGTCATTCTTGTTTCTATTGGTCTCTATATGGTATAGGGATCATGCATATCAATTTTCAGGAAGAAATTCAATGGGGAAGTCATCTGATCAAGAGTTGACTTTTTGAGCAAGTCAGTGCAAAATCAAGGCATCTGAGTCCCCCAATGACCCAACCAAAGGGTGTTCATCATCATTTTGATTGTGTATGATCTTTATTTGATCATAGAAGATGTTGGAAGTTCACAAAATTGAAGAATTTCAAGCCATTTGCAAAGTTGACTTTTTGGGAAAATGACTTGTAATGGAAACTTGCCATTTTGGGAAACTTTTTCAACCCTTGCTTTTTGATTCAAAAATGCTTCAAATGGGAAAACTTTGGTCATGAAAGTTGTAGAATGGATCATTCCCTTTTCAAAAAGTACAAGAACTCATTCTAATTCATTTTGGATCAAAAGTTATGGCTTGTCAAAGTTGGGAAAAATCACATAATTTCAAGTTTTCTACCAAAGAGGCAAAGTTGCAAAACCACTTGCCAAGACAATTTACCTTTCAGTCTCTTTGGGTCGAACTACGGTGTTCTGACTTCCTCATTGCACGAGAGGATACGTAGGCATAACTTAACAGTTATCGAACAAAAGTCTCTGTATATTCCCCCTCTTCCCAGCCTTATTCTTTAAGCCTCATGGTCATGAGCATTTCATTCCTGATCTCACACTGACACTTCATTTATACACTTTACCATTCTTTTACACTGACACTTGTATTCTTTTCCAGCTTTGATACACAAATTGCACTGACACAACCCCTTTAAAACACAAATCCTTTAAGCGTGGATCCCGTCGAGTACGACGGACAATCTGGGTGCTAATACCTTCCCAGGTTGTAACCAACCCCCTTTCTCAGTCTCTCTGGTTCGCAACCGTCTTATCCATATCTTTTCTAGGTCTATGCAACATTACCTTTCCTTCGGGATAAAAATGCCTAGCTGGCGACTCTTGTCTTTCTGAGTTCACTCCTATGTGTTCTCATCCTCTTTTCGCCGACCTTTCGCGTCTGTACCCCATTTGACTTAGCCTCATTTGGTGGGAGCGACAGCTTGGCGACTCTGCTGGGGACCCTTATACTGTAACCAGGGCTTCTGGTTCTTTTTGTGGGTTCCTCCTAGCGCTTGTTTGATTTGTGTTTACTGGGGTGTTATGTGCTAATCGTGTTTGTATATTTGTATTTATTTTTGCTTTATGTACAGTTATTTATTGCTTTCTTTACAGCTTTATATATCATACTGTCATATTGTCATCTGGCTGGATCTGGTTTTTGCTTTGGTGGGTGGGGTTCTATTGAGAGTTCAAGGTCCTATACCTGGGACCTGAGTGACACCTAGGCTAGAGTGGTTCATGTTCTTTCCCATTCCATTTCGGTCTGGTGCGGGAATATGAAACACGGTTCAGATGTGGGTTTCTTCTTGAGAACTCTGTGCTACAGATTTCCTGTAGTGCTAGGGCTATCTGGGAAGCCTGCTAAGTCTGGATGACCTTTATTATGACCTTCAAAAACTGAGGTGAATTAGAGGAGGATCTTTTATGGTTATTGTAAACACTGTACCTCCGGGTTAGAAGTGTTTACACTTCTCATAACTGATCCAAGTCTGAGGATCCTTGTTTTAGAACATCACCTGTGAGGGGGTTGGGCTGTTTACAGGTTTGCAGGAACCCTTGGCCACATCATACCCTGGTACTTGTTTTCAAGAATGCTTCACTTTGGACAGTTCTTGTGATTTAACCCTGGACATGTGACTCTTTATTTGAGTCCCCCACCTTGGTTACTGGACTTCTGAACCTCCATCTGGACTTATTGAACATACATGGGCCTTTTATATCAAGGCAGTAATCAGATCCAGCTTGATCACAAACCCTTGCATATCATTTGCATACATCATCATTGCATCATTTAACATTTGTTTATTTGTTTTTCAGGGTATCCACATCATATTTGGCTTGGTTTTGACCCCCTTCATCTGCATAGACCCTTGTTCACCAGTTATCTGCTTCAGCTATCTTCATCAGTTGCTTATTTCAACTACCTCCATCCTCATCACCATCCTATCAGTGGTTCATCTCCAGTATCAGTCATCATCATCAGCATCTGTTTTCAGCTCTTCATCAGCAGTCATGGCACCCAAGAAGAGCAACATTTCATACCATTTCTTTGAGCCTGTGCTGGCTGGCATCAGGCAGGTCCAGTCACTTATCACTCCAGACCACATCCCATTATTCAGAGAGCATTATGGAGGCATCCTTGATATGGTTATGGACTTGGACCCTTCTCAGAGGAGTTTGATCCACACTTGCCTACAGTTCTATGATCCTCCTTTGAGATGCTTCACTTTCCAGAATTTTCAGTTGGGACCTCTGTTGGAGGAGTTTTCATCATTGATTGGAGTACCTGTCAGGGGTGGTATCCCCTTCAACCCAGAGATGATTTCTCCCAGCAATGGAGAAGTGGCAAAAGCACTGCACTTGGAACCTATTTTGATTGAGCAGAACATGACCATAAAAGCAGGAATCCCTGGTTTGCATCTAGACTTTCTGACTTCTCAGGCTATCCTGAAGGCCTCCTTGGGAGAATGGAAAGCGGTTTGTGCATTGTTAGCCCTCAGTATATATGGGGTTATACTTTTTGCAGATGAGCCCAAGTTTATCATCCAGAATGCTATTCACCTCTTCCTTTTGAGGAACCCAGTGCCCACCTTGCTGGGAGATTTCTATTATTTTGTTCACCAAAGGAATGAGAAGCAGAGAGGGAGGTTGGTAAGGTGCTGTGCTCCTCTATTTCATACATGGCTGCTCAAACACTTACCCAAGACTGATGCTTTCCTAAATCCTCACCAACAGAAGAATTGGGCTAGAAGACTCATTGCTTTAACCCCGGATGACATCAGATGGTGCACCCAGAGCACCAAAGGCAGGGACATAATTACTAGTTGTGGACAGTTCCCCAATGTACCTCTGATAGGAGTGAAAGGTTGCATCAACTACAACCCTTTGCTGTTTAAGAGACAATTGGGCTATGCTTTGGTTCACCCTCCTAGAGTACAAGACTTGGTTGAAACCCTGTATTGTGAGATAAAGCCTAATCTAGCTGTTGTCAGACAAGCATCCTGGGCTTGGGACAACATCCAGACCAAAGGGATGGCCATTCTTGGGAGGTGCAATAATGTGGCTTCAGCTCAGTATTATGAATGGTCTCATGCTAGGGCTCAGATTTCTGGGATGCCTTTCACCATTGAGGATGCACCTGGACCATCCACAACACCACCTCCAACCACTGTCAGCCTGGAGGAATTTGAGAAACTGAAGGAGAGGAATGAGAATCTGTCTCAAGCTCTGAAGAAGACCCTCTGGGAAAGGAGTGATGGTCGTCTAGACATTGAGAGGTTGGAAAAGCTTAAGGTGGAGCATTTAGCCAGGATTGGGAAAGCAGAGGACTACATCAAGAAATCAAGAGCTGGAGAGCAAATTTTGAAGAATGCCTGCAAAGAGGCCCAGTTTCAGAAGGCTAGGAATGATCTTTATCTAAAAGAAAGTCAAGATAGGTGGGTCAGAATCACTGAAGCTCTCACTCAAGAGGATAAGAGAACTCAAGACAGGATTGAGCAGTTAGAGGCTATTGAGAAGAAACAACAGGAGGCTCTGCTAGCAGCCCAGAAGGAAATTTCAGAGTTGAAGCTTAGGGTTGGTTTGAAGAGGTCAAAGGACCAGGACAGACACAAGAATCTGACCACTGCTATTGCCACCAGAAACCTTCTCATCAGAAACATTACAGAGCATCTGGCTGGTCCTGTAGCTGAAGCACTTTTGAAGGAGGTTAAGGAGGATGAGTTTGGTTTAGATGTTTGACTACTTTGCTTGTTGTTATTTCCATTTGATGTACTTTTCTTTTATGTTGTATTTTGACCCCTCAGGGGCATATGTTGTAAAAACAAACTATGTATGATCCACCATTTGTAATATATTTGTTAGTTTGTTTCATTGATGTCTCTTTCTCTCAAGCAACATCAAAGCATCTTCCTCAGGGTCTGGAAAGGTCAAAACCAAGAGCCAAGCCGGATACCTTGGAAAATAAATAAGCATACTGCATTGCATGCTAACCTTTGATTTGTTTTGTAGGTTTTGTTTTGATTGTTACTAACTCTGTTGTGGTTCAGGAATTATTGCTCGCCGTCGGGTGTTCCCTCTCAACCGTCCGCACAGATATCCTACTCGCAACAACCTCCCTGGTATCCAGATGGATCAAGTACAACAAGATCTGACAGAGGTCAGAACCTAGATGGCTAATGAAAGGTTGGAAATGAGAAACCAAATGACCCAATTCATGGAGGTAAAGAATGGCTTGGCTCAAAGTCAAGAAAGATTGAGGGCATTGGTAGAAAGAAAAACCCCGGAAGAACCTCCCCTGGGAACTGGAGGAACGAGTAACAATGAAAGGGGTCAGCCTCATATTAACCCACCAGTATATGGGCCTCATCTACATCCGGAAGTTAACATCCCGGGTAATGTGCAAGGAAATACTACTGGAGGAAGAGTCTTACAAGAAGACCCCCAAGAAGAGCAGTTCACTGTGATGGGAGCTGGGGATGAAGTCTATGATAGGAGACTTGATGAAATTGCTGAGAAGTTGAGATCTCTGGAGTCTCAAAATTCCCTAGGGTTTGATGTCATGGATATGGGGTTAGTGGATGGGGTAAGGATTCCCCACAAGTTTAAACCCCCGTGTTTCGAGAAATACAACGGAACTTCCTGTCCACGAACCCACTTGCAGTCTTTTCTGGGGAGACTTAAAGCATACACCATGGATGAAAAACTGTGGATGTTTTACTTTGAAGATAGTTTGACTGGGGCTTCAAGGGAGTGGTACTCTCACTTGACCAGAGCTACCATCAGATGCTGGAAGGACCTAGCTGAAGCTTTCATCAGACATTACCAATACAATCTGGACATGGCTCCTAACAGAACCCTTTTGATGGGAATGTCTCAATCCTCCAGAGAAAGTTTCAGGGAGTATGCCCAGAGGTGGAGACAACTTGCTGCTGCTGTCCAGCCACCCATGTCGGAAAGAGAAATGGCCGACATGTTTATGAACACTCTGCAAGGAACATATATTGATAGGCTAGCTGCCTTTTCTTCCACCAGCTTCGCTGACGTAGTCATAGCTGGAGAAAGAATTGAAAGCCTTCTGAAGATGGGTAAGATTTCTGATAATGGTGCAAGTTCGTCAAGTAATCCCAGGAAGCCTTTTGTGGGACCTAGAAAAACCGGTGAGACAAATGCCATTCATGCCAACAGGGGCAGACCTCAGTATGTCCACAGATCAGTAGCAGCTGTCACTATTCCAACTCTGATTCCTCAGCAACCAACTTATCAACCACAACAACAACCACATTATCAGCAGCAAGTTCAGTATCCGCCACAAAGAACCTACAACAACAACAACAGCAATCAACAACAAAGACCTTTTCAGCAAAGACCATCACAGGCAAATAGGGTGATTGATCATATCCCTATGCCTTATGCTGCCTTATTGCCACAACTCCTGAAACTCAACTTGGTTGAATTAAGGACATTGGCACCTCCAGATCCTTCAAATCTTCCAAGAAATTATGATGTCAACGCCCGGTGTGCTTTTCATTCCAATGCACCTGGTCACAATACGGAAAAATGCAGGGCTTTACAAATGAAGGTACAAGACTTGGTGGATTCTAAAGCTCTCAACTTTGCACCCCCTCCAAGTGTCACCAAGAATCCCATGCCCAATCATGGAGGACCAAGAATCAATGCCATTGAGGAAGACAAGCCATCTTTCTTAATCACCAGTGTTGGACAGATTCGAACACCTCTGGTAGAAATTAAAGCTCAGGTTCTGGAGTGCCAGATGTTCCCCGGGTGTGAGCTCGGGTGTGGTTATTGCAACATTTCGGTCAACGGGTGTGATAATTTGAGAAGCGGCATAGATGGTCTTATCAAGAGTGGTATACTCCAGATCACAACATCAGTACCTGCAAATCCAGCAATCCCTTTAACAACAATTCCTGACTCTTCTACAACTTCAACAACAATCATTCCGACGAATTCATCGATATCATCAACAATGGCTCCGTCCATCACTTCAAGCCAGATGTCAACAACCATTTCTTCTATAACATCAGCACCCATTTATTCAGCAGAATCTTCTACAACGCCAACAGATATCTCAGCAGTCACCATTTACTACGACCCATCAAATGTTCCTCCAAACAACAACTTTCAACAACAAGCAGTGGCATCTCCTGCCAGGTCACCAGTCATCATTTACTACGATCTGCACACCATTTCAATACCCTCCTCTGCTGCAGTCAGTCTAGTTACTCTCACGGTACCTGGACCCGTTCCATATGAAAGCAGTAATGCCATCCCTTGGCATTATGGCTCTGACCTCTACTGCAATGGGGAGAAAATCACTTTGGATTCTTCAACCTCTTCTCCACAGATTGATAATGTTGGGGGAGGCGGAGGCTTCACCAGAAGCGGACGCCTTTTTGCCTCACAATTGCAAAGACCTAATGCCGAAGCAGAAGCTGCTGCCAAAGCAAAGGGAAAGAGTGTGGTATTTGAAGAACCGGCTGTCAAAGAAACTCAGAAGACATCTTTTGAACAAGATGTAAACGAGTTTATGAGAATCATAAAGAGAAGTGATTACAAGGTGGTGGATCAGCTTCACCAAACTCCCTCAAAGATCTCCATATTATCCCTGTTGATGTGTTCTGAAGCTCACAGGAATGCATTACTGAAAGTCTTGCACGCAGCATACGTGCCATAGGAGATCACTATTAATCAGCTAGAAACTGTGGTAGCAAATGTCAACACCAGTCATGGACTGGGCTTTACCAACGCTGATTTAACAACTGAGGGACGTAACCACAACAAGGATTTACACATCACTCTAGAATGCAAGGGTGCTGTCCTATCTCATGTACTGGTGGACATTGGGTCTTCACTCAATGTCCTACCAAAGAAAGCCTTAGTGAAGCTGGAGTATGATGGCTTGGCACTGCGTCCAAGTAATTTAGTGGTGAGAGCATTTGATGGCTCTAAAAGATCAGTGCTAGGGGAGATTGATCTGCCTGTGATGATTGGCCCGAAGACCTTTAAGATTACCTTCTATGTGATGGACATTCAGCCGGCCTACAACTATTTGTTGGGAAGACCTTGGATCCATGCCGCTGGCGCAGTTATGTCTACCCTTCACCAGAAGCTGAAATTCGAGTGGGAAGGCCAGATCATCACCATCTGTGGTGAAGAAGATATCTTTGTTAGCCATCTGGCTACGTACAAATACATTGAGATGGATGGAGAAATCCATGAAACTATGAGCCAGGGATTTGAGGCCCTGAACATTAATGAAGCATCTGCTGTACTGGGAACCTCCATGACGTCTTATCAGCAAGCCATGAAGGTTGTTGAAGAGGGGACTGCCCAAGGCTGGGGCAAGCTGTTGCCTGTGGAGAAGAAGGAGGACAGATTTGGGTTGGGTTACAAACCAACTCAACAAGATCAATCAGAGGCTGCTAAGAAGCCCAATTTTGTCAGCGGGGGAATGCTCACCCCGGATGCAGTGAACAACTTGGAAGATGAGTCGAAAGATGAACGCAACCTGGAGAGCTGGATACGTCCAAGGATCCCGGGGAGCCATATCTCAAACTGGTCTTCCCAGGAAATTATAAGGGTTACTCCTGCAGAGTAATTATTATTTCCTGTATATTTTAAGCATGCATCAAGTCTTGCATCTTGCCCAAGATGACAAGACTCATTTTGTAATCGGGCCATCTTGTAATTTTGTGCAAACAGATCAATCAATGAATATCGGACATCTTTTGCAAATGAGTCTTTTTCTTTTCCGCTCACTGTTTTTCATTTTTCTTTTTGTACAAAAATAAAATGGAAATGTTTTCAAAATGATAACTTTACTTCACTTTTTCTAAACAAAGATTAAAATCAATCACTAAAATGAACAATCTAAACCCTTGCAGAGAGTGCCTTTCAGACTGCACCGACAACAGCACAGCTATGGCTTCGTATGACTTTGACAATCCAATCAATCAAGCTGATGAAGGGGTTGAAGAAGATTATGAGCTTCCGGAAGAGCTAGCTAGGTTGTTAAGGCAAGAGGAGAAGGTTATTACTCCTCATCAAGAGGAGGTCGAAACGGTTAATCTTGGTACGGAAGAAAACGTGAAAGAGGTTAAGATCGGGGCCTGCTTACAAGATTCAGTAAAAGAACAACTGATCGACATGCTTCGTGAATATGTGGATGTGTTTGCTTGGTCTTATCAGGATATGCCAGGGTTGGACACCGACATTGTCATGCACAAGCTGCCACTGAAAGAAGAATGCCCACCGGTAAAACAGAAGTTGCGCCGTACTCGCCCAGATATGGCAATGAAGATTAAAGAAGAGGTACAAAAACAGTGGGACGCCGGTTTCCTTGCTGTAACTAGCTATCCACCGTGGGTTGCTAATATTGTACCTGTGCCTAAGAAGGATGGCAAGGTAAGGATGTGTGTGGATTACCGGGATTTGAACAGAGCCAGCCCGAAAGATGATTTCCCTTTACCTCACATTGATGTATTGGTTGATAATACGGCTCAGTTCTCGGTGTTCTCCTTCATGGATGGATTTTCAGGATACAATCAGATCAAAATGTCACCTGAAGATATGGAGAAAACAACTTTTATCACGCCCTGGGGCACGTTCTGTTATAAGGTGATGCCATTCGGACTGAAGAATGCTGGTGCTACTTATCAACGGGCTATGGTAACATTATTCCACGACATGATCCATAAAGAAATTGAATGTTATGTGGATGACATGATTGCCAAGTCCCTCACAGAAGAAGACCACCTGGTAAATCTGTTGAAGTTATTCAAGCGTATGAGGAAGTACCAACTGAAGTTAAACCCCAACAAATGCACATTCGGGATGCGATCTGGTAAGCTGCTGGGATTTATTGTAAGCGAGAAAGGGATTGAAGTTGACCCTGATAAAGTCAAAGCCATTCAAGAAATGCCTGCACCGAAGACTGAGAAAGAAGTTTGGGGGTTTCTAGGTAGATTGAACTACATTTCAAGGTTCATATCTCACCTTACTGCAACCTGTGAACCCTTGTTCAAGTTGTTAAGAAAAGAACAAACGGTCAGGTGGAACGAAGACTGCCAAAGGGCTTTTGACAAAATCAAGGAGTACATGCAAGAGCCTCCAATCCTTATGCCTCCAGTTGAAGGAAGACCTCTGATAATGTACTTGACAGTATTAGAAGAGTCAATGGGGTGTGTGCTGGGCCAGCATGACGAGTCTGGTCGAAAAGAGTATGCAATTTACTACCTAAGCAAAAAGTTTACTGACTGTGAACAACGTTATTCACTGCTCGAGAAAACTTGTTGTGCTTTAGCGTGGGCTGCTCGCCGACTAAGGCAGTATATGTTGACCCACACTACCTTATTGATATCCAAAATGGACCCAGTCAAATACATCTTTGAGAAGCCAGCACTTACCGGACGGGTTGCAAGATGGCAAATGATCCTCACAGAGTATGACATCCAGTACACATCTCAAAAAGCCATCAAGGGCAGTGTATTGTCTGATTATCTTGCTGAGCAACCCATTGATGATTACCAGCCTATGAGATTTGACTTCCCTGATGAAGACATCATGTTCATAAAAGCAAAAGATCATGAAGAGCCTATTCACACTGAAGGGCCTGACCCAGAAGAAGAATGGACTATGATGTTTGGCGGGGCTGTTAATATGAATGGTCGTGGTGTTGGTGCAGTACTCATTACACCTAAAGGAGTTCACATGCCTTTCTCGGCAAAACTCACCTTTAACTGCACTAACAACGAAGCTGAATACGAAGCTTGTATTATGGGTCTTGAGGAAGCCGTTGACCTCAGGATCAAAACTTTGACTGTATTCGGAGATTCAGCTCTGGTAATCAATCAAACCAACGGCAAATGGTACACCCACCAGGATCATCTGATACCTTATAGGGATTATACAAGGAGGTTATTGACTTTCTTTACAACAATCAAGCTCGAGTATATCCCTCGGGACAAGAATCAGTTTGCAGATGCGCTGGCTACCATTTCATCCATGATCAAAGTTCAAGCTGCCAACTTCGTGCCTCGGATTTCAATATCCAGACTTGACAGACCAGCATATGTGTTCTCAGCAGATGTTGTTAAGGATGATAAGCCTTGGTTCCATGACATTAAATGCTTCTTGGAGGATCAAACATACCCACCCGGGGCATCTTCCAATGACAAGAAGACATTAAGAAGGCTAGCTGGTAGTTTCTTCCTGAATACTGATGGTTCCCTATACAAGAGAAACTTTGATATGGTACTCCTCAGATGCGTTGATAGAACAGAAGCAGACTTGTTGATGCACTAAGTGCACGAAGGATCCTTTGGTACCCATGCAGGAGGGCATGCCATGGCTAAGAAGTTGCTAAGGTCAGGTTATTACTGGATCACAATGGATGCAGACTGTTGTGCCTATGCCAGAAAATGCCATAAATGCCAGATTTATGCGGATAAGGTGCATGTGCCTCCCAATCCTTTGAATGTGATGTCTTCACCCTGGCCCTTTGCCATGTGGGGCATTGATATGATTGGCAAGATTGAACCGACTGCTTCGAATGGCCACAAATTCATCCTGGTAGCTATTGACTATTTCACCAAGTGGGTCGAAGCAGCTTCCTATGCAAATGTTACAAGACAAGTGGTAGCCCGGTTTCTGAAGAGAGACATCATCTGTCGGTATGGGGTGCCCAAGCGAATTATTACTGATAATGGTTCCAATTTAAACAACAAAATGATGGCAGAGCTATGCCGGGACTTCAAGATCCAACACCACAATTCTTCTCCTTACAGGCCAAAGATGAATGGCGCTGTTGAAGCAGCTAATAAGAATATCAAGAAGATTGTGCAAAAGATGGTGGTTACCTATAAAGACTGGCATGAAATGCTACCGTTTGCCTTGCATGGGTACCGTACGTCAATCAGGACATCCACTAGGGCAACACCGTATCAACTTGTGTATGGTATGGAGGTAGTCCTACCTATTGAAGTTGAATTACCCTCCTTGCGGGTACTGATGGACGTTAAGCTGAATGAAGCAGAATGGGTCTGATCCCGATACGAACAACTGAATCTGATCGAAGAGAAGAGATTGGCTGCAATCTGTCATGGGCAGTTGTATCAGAAAAGAATGAAGAAAGCCTTCGATCAGAAAGTTAGGCTCCGAGAGTACCAAGTAGGAGATATTGTGTTGAAGAGACTCCTCCCTCCTCATACAGACCACATGGGCAAGTGGACTCCGAACTATGAAGGGCCATTCATAGTAAAGAAAGTTTTCTCCGGTGGAGCACTGATGCTCAGTACTATGGATGGTGAAGACTTCCCGTCCCCTGTGAATTCAGATGCAGTTAAAAAATACTTCGCATAAAATGACCCGCTGGACATAAAAACAGAATGTAAGTCCAGGCAAAAATAGGGCATCCCGGCGAGTCAAAAACAGAATAAAAGACTCGGGATAAAATAAGGGAAAATAAACAAAAAAATGTACACCCGCTGGGTTGAAAAGCCGCATTGGACAACTCAGGAAAAAATGGGTATCCCGATGGATTGAAAACCCGAAAGGGCGATCCATGCAAAATAAGGGAATAAGCGAACAACTGCATTCTGAATTCATCTGTATCACTCACAACTTGGTAAGCTTCGAAAGGTTCAAGCGTCGGTCAGAATCAGCCTTCTTCAGAAAGCAAGACGAGAAGAACGTCAAATGTCATACGAGTCATAGCAAAGGGAATCTCCCTGAAGCGTCGTCAACATTGCCAATACCTTTTATTTCTCAATTTGTAACAATCTCCTCATTTTAGGGGATTTGTTTCTTTGACTGTATTTGCCAATTCAGGGCACGTGAATTAATAAAATCAGATTTTTCAGTCATGTTTCGTCTCGTACATTTTCTTTTCATTTGCAAGAATGTCCGATGTCTTTAAGATACTGATTGCATAAATACAGATGCTTTTCTTCTAAAATACGTGCGTGCAGGAAATATACTTACTCCCGGGAGTGTCCAAACTCCTATGATGGAATCCGGTAAGGGGATACCTCGGGATTACTTGTGCACTTCTCTGTCTTTTCAGGATTGCAGGTGTTCAAAACACGACATGGGGCATGAAGCTTCATCCCAGCAAGCTGGAAAATCATTATCTACTCAGTCCTAACACCGGAGTTGCTTTCTCCCCAGCTGAGTTGCCATTTGTTATTTCCTCCTCAGCCAAGTACAAAATCCAGGGAACCATCTCCCCACAGAGTTTCAACTCCTATTCAGAAGGGCAATACCTGGAGATCTCACAACAGAGTGAAGAAAGCTTCTACAAACCCCAGCTGGGTCCCTCATTACCAAAGATAGGTCTACCAGTGACCTATATCCCCAAGCAGAGTCCCATATGTCAGATCTACCAATGATCTCATCCCCAGCTGGGATGTTCACTTCAAGCAGATCAACCAGAGATCTTCGTAGCAACGGGACCCGGATCCCGGATCGGTATCTTTGCATAATCATGGCATTAGCCTCATATTCTCCCCGCAAAGCGTAGCATTCCGTCTAATACGGAGCATTACGGCAAAAATCAAACATATTGCATAATCATAAGTCATGTTCTGAATCAAACACTTGTAAATACTGACAATCCGTCAGCAATATACAGAGAAAACTCCCCAAATTCCCCGGCAGAAAACCAGAGCATTTGCCTTACACTCACAAATACAGATACACACTCCTTTTGGCACTCGTCCGTGTCATCATTCCCCAGTAAAGTCGCCCGAACATTCTTTACAAACAGACACTTATATATTACAGATACTTCTTGACACCCGTCCGTGTCATATCCCCAGTAGAAAGCCAAAGCGTCCTCTTTGCACTCACAGATACATATATCCATACAGATTCCCCGACACTCGTCTGTGTCACCCTCCCCAGCAAGTTAGACACTTGTTGGTGTTTCACTCATACTTATTATTCCTGCTTCACTCATACAGATACTCGTTCGTATCTTGTATACATTACTTATACATCCTCAGATTCGACACTCGTCCGTGTTCGTTGTTAACCAGTTGGTACCCGTCTGTATCATCATCTCTGAACATGCGTCAAGCGTTTGTTTCTACCTGGTACTCGTCTGTATCATAGTCTTAGGGATGCTCGTCCGCATCTTTAATCCATACACATGTCAAACACTCATGTCTTCTTGAATTTAGACACTCGTCTGTGTCTACTATTCCCCAAAAGAATCCCCTCAGAATCGACACTCGTCTGTGTTCCTTGTTAACCGGTTGATACTCATCATCTCTGAACATGTGTCAGTATTTGTTTCTACCGATACTCGTCCGTATCATAGCCTTAGGGATGCTCGTCCGCATCTTTAATCTATACACCATACCCAAACACTGATACCTCTCTTTTCTTGGATGTAGACACTCGTCCGTGTTTATTTGTCCCGGCAAATCCCTGTGAACTATTTCCTTTCTATCTGACATTCTTCCTATGTCATGATGCCTTTTCGGCAGTCGTACCCTGCCAGGTGATCGTCCTTAACCTTTGGATGACTGTCCCTCATCCTTTCCCCAGCGGAGTCTCCATTATTGGGACCCTTTTCTATCCGACATTCGTCCTATGTCGTGATATTTAGCAGCCGTACGATGCTAGGTGATCGTCCTTCACCTTTTGATGATCGTCCTTCATCATTTTATCCGATGGCCGTCCCCATCGTTGATCTTGTTATCTGACATTCGTCCTATGTCATGATACCTTCAGAGCAGCCGTACCCTGCTAGGTGATCGTCCTTCACCTCTTGATGATCGTCCTTCATCCTGCTTGTCCGATGGCCGTCCCCATCGTCGACCTTTTTATCCGACATCCGTCCTATGTCGCGATCCTTTTGGCAACCGTACTTTGCCCGGTGATCGTCCTTCACCTTAGATGACCGTCCCTCATCTTATCCCCATCAGAGCAGCCGTCCCCTGCTAGCTTATCGTCCTTCACCTTTGATGACCGTATCTCATCATTTATTTTTTACCTATAATCCCCAGAGAATCTTTGTCACTTTACTTTGATGGCCGTCCCCATCATATTCTCTTATAGCCCCAGCTTGTCGGCCGTCCCCGTCATTGCTTTGTCTCCCGCATCTTCCCCAGCATGTTGGTCGTCCCCGTCATTGCTTTATCCCCAGCAGTCATCCTCTGCTCGACGGTCGTCCTCCATCGCCCGCACTTTATAGTATACTTTATTTTCCTTTACAATCTATATCCCTTTTCTTCTTCATTCTGTGAGTGCAAATTTTGGACTGTCTTCGGTATTCAACCACAAGTTATCTTGTTTGCCTGTTAAGCCGTTGCTTACATTCTACACAGCTAACTCATGCTTGAATAGGGGCAGCTGTAAACACCCCAAATTTTCCCTCACCCATTCACACTATGGCTTGTGATCTCGTCATATGCATAAGTTCAATCATGGCATCTCATATTGCATTTGTGATTCACTGCATTGCTTCTAAGTCATCTGCATCTAGGGTTTGTGATCTGAGCAGTCCAAGAGCCATGTGAGCCACTCCAAAGGTCTTCAATCACTTCAAAGAGATCCATGTATGTTCAAGCATCATATTATATCCTCTCAAAGTCAAGAATGTCAAAAAATCACAAGAACTGGGAATGGCATGGAAGCAGGGCCAGGTTTAACTGCACAGATGACCTAGAATTAGGGTTTTGGTTTCAAAGGCCATAACTCCAAATTTTTTGGTCATTCTTGTTTCTATTGGTCTCTATATGGTATAGGGATCATGCATATCAATTTTCATGAAGAAATTCAATGGGGAAGTCATCTGATCAAGAGTTGACTTTTTGAGCAAGTCAGTGCAAAATCAGGGCATCTGAGGCCCCCAATGACCCAACCAAAGGGTGTTCATCATCATTTTGATTGTGTATGATCTTTATTTGATCATAGAAGATGTTGGAAGTTCACAAAATTGAATAATTTCAAGCCATTTGCAAAGTTGACTTTTTGGGAAAATGACTTGTAATGGAAACTTGCCATTTTGGGAAACTTTTTCAACCCTTGCTTTTTGATTCAAAAGTGCTTCAAATGGGAAAACTTTGGTCATGAAAGTTGTAGAATGGATCATTCCCTTTTCAAAAAGTACAAGAACTCATTCTAATTCATTTTGGATCAAAAGTTATGGCTTGTCAAAGTTGGGAAAAATCATATAATTTCAAGTTTTCTACCAAAGAGGCAAAGTTGCAAAACCACTTGCCAAGACAAATTGTGCTATCAAAGGGACTTATAATCTTCATACAAACATAAACCAATGTCTAAAAATCAGTTTAGCCCAAAGAATTTTCCATTTCTATGCCTTGATTTTCACATAACCATAAGTCATTTGTCATGAAAGTGCAAAGAGGGATTTCTTGCAAATTGATTCTCAAAGGGTTTGTTTGACCTCTAGCTGGTTTCAATACATTGCCATGACTTCATGAGGCATCACACACCAAAATTCAGCAAAGTTTTCTCACATTCACATAACCAAAAGTCATGAAATGTACCAAGTGGTCAAGTTGCAAAAACCCTCCCAACTCATGATCCAAATGCAGCAGTCTTTCATGAACCATCCAAGGGTTATCCTTGACCCAAGCTGATGCAGTATAGGCCAAAGAATCATCTCTGCCACAGCCCATTCTGCAAGTACACAAAACTTGACTTTTGGGCCAATCATCCCATACCAATCCCACAGTGCACACCTGCTCTCCAGATTTGTTGGGATAGTTTATGGATCACCTAAGGATCATAAAACATAACATACACAAGCCTGAAACACACACATTGCAGCACACTCCAAAAACTGTCAAAACCTTTCCCTCTTCGAATCACACAACACAGCCATCAAACTTCACTAATTCCTTCACCAATCAACCAGAAATCATCCATAGAACATATCCCACCCCTCACAATGATCTGAAACAGCACACGCAAGAACCTCATTTCCTGCTACACCAGAACTGAACTACAAAAACTAGCCACTCTCAACTTCATTCAAGGGTTCCATCAACCTCAGGAGGATCAAGGGAGATCATTGGCACAAAAGGAAGGCTCTGAAAGTTCATTTTCGAAGGTCTCCAGCTCAGGTACAACCTAAGAACTTTTTTCTCAGAACTTCATTTTCTTGTTATAAATCGAATCTACATGTTGCACTGATCATCTGGATGTATTTAGTTTTGAAAATAAGTAAGAGATGACCATTTCATGTCACTCTGAAAGTTTGCTCGTGTTTCGTATTTGTCTTCGATTCAGGCTTGTTAATGAAAATAAATGAATTTTGGGAGAGGGGTTAGGTTTAGATTGGGGAGAAGATCATTTTTGTGGAAGAAATTGCATGTTTAGTGACCTGTAGCGAAATCTAGGGTTTGGGTTCGCCGGAGAAGACGACCGGAAGTCTTCTCCGGCCACCTGAATTTCATTAACCCTAATCTGTGTCATTAATGAACTTTAAATTCTGGCCGTGGATGCGTTTGACTTTGTTTGACCCGCGCGTGTTTGGATGGCCAGGATCTCTTCATTTAGCCCTAATCCTCAATTAACTTAATTAATTCAGTTTAATTAATTTTAAAACCAGAATTAGCCAGGTTTGAACTTGGGCCATTGGATGTGGCGCCAAGTCAACCTTTCCCAGCCCAGAATCAATCTGGTTCGTTCATTGTGCATACTTCTCATTATTTTAATTTTTATTTTCATTTTATTTGATTTATTTTGTACATTTAATTTAAAATAGCAAAAAACCCTTAAAAATTCTGAAATTTTTTGTCAAAGGTTTAATTAATTTTCAGAACACAAAAATATTTTTATTTTTATTTTTTGCATCAAAAATTATTTTTAAATCATTTAAAAGTTTATTTTTAATTAATTAATGAAAATTAATTAATTAAAAATGCTTTTAGGTATTTAAAAATCACAAAAAAATTCACATAGCATTTGAAAACATTTAGAAACATTGTCCCACTCTCAAACCAAATTTCTTTTTTGATCTTGATGCCTTTTGATAATTTTCTTTGGAATTAATTTCATTTCAAGGCCATATTTTGTTTCAAACTTCAAAAATTCATTTCTGCCTAACCATTGAGAGTTGGACAATGATTCTTTTTGCATTGCATCTTGCATAACATGTAGTTTGTAGGATAAAATTGGAATGAATTGATCTTGCATTTTCAATTTGTTTTGCATTTTTCTTGACAAGGTACCTTAAAACCCTAGTAATCTTAGGAAATTCACAACTCTCACTAGGTTAAGAGTTAGGTCCCCTCCTTTGGGCAGTGAGTTTGTATAGGTTTAGGGTTCCTTTGATTGCATTTTCAAATTTTTGTCATGTCTTTTGCTTCTGGTTTTGAATTTTGCTTTGTGTATTGATCATAAACCCTAATTTATGCCTTCCTTTGCATCCATCTTCCATTTGCTTGCATACCATGACTTGCCATGACCTTTTATGTATTCATTTGATTCATAATACATCTTAGGGCATATTAGAATCATGTTTGATCATTGCATCTTTCATCTGCCATGTTATATGTCCATTGCACTTCATAACATTTCATGAACATCCATGGTTCAAAGCATGCTTCTCTTGCACCCATATGTTTGTTTGATCATTCTCATGCTTTGCCTCATGTTTGCATCATCTCTTAGCATCATTAACATCATACTCATGCTTCTGGTTTTGGTTTGCATCTCATTTTGCATTGCATTTCATTTCTTTTGCTAACTTTTCAGGTGGTAAGTTGTTTGAGAGGTGAATTTGCCTTCACTTCTCACATTCTCTTTTCATCTCTTTCATACTTCCCTTGCTGAATTTTGTATGTGTATTGGATTGAGCTTGCTCATTCTTGTTCATCTTACCTTCTTTCTTCAAGCAACTTGTCTTCTTAAGTGAAGCAAGTTGTTTTGCTTCTCTTTGCTCCTTTCATCTGCTTCTCTCCTTGGTGGTTCTTTGAAGATCTTCTTGCAAGCCTCACAAACCCTAGGAATGACCAAGCATGATAACAATTAGGGTTTGATTAGTCCCCCACTTAGCTTTTACCTTTGTGTCTCTTTGAGTCTTCTCTTCTCATCTCATAATCAGGGACTAAACCCTAAAGGCTTTAAGGCTTTGTGATTAAACTTATGCCTGCATCCTTCTATTAGGATGGAGTGTATAACTTTAATCCTAAGTGTTAAACCCTTAATGTGTTTAAATCCTTTAATCAATTCACTTAATAACCATCAAGACATCAAGCTTGTAACTTGGGCCTTGCATTAGGGTTCTAATTCTTCCTTAATTGGTTAAGAAGGACTAACCCTAGTGTTAATGGACAAGTCCCCCTCAAGTTGTCTTACAAACCATAAAACTCACTTCTTAATCTTATCATTAACTAAAATCCATCTAATAAAGGCTTTGTTTTGTCATGAGGTTAATCCCTAATCATGGATTAAGTTGGGGAGTCTTCCTCAGCTTAAACATTCTCACATATTATCCTTCTATTAGGATGGTGTAATGAGTCAGTTAAATCCCTGATTATGGCTTAATCTCATTACTTAACACTAAACAAAAACAACAAAAAACATCTAACTAATCACAAGTAGGTTAATGATCTTAATCCTACATCATGGTGATTAAGTGTGAGGTGTTTACTTCACACTTAAGGTATTCTCATACCCCTAATCAGAGGGAGGATGTGATGAGTTTACTAACCCATTGGTTTAGGCTTAAGCTCATTATCTTATGACAAACTTGAAAAGGCAATAAAAGACTGAAAACTCAAAAACAAACAATAATCGCCTCCTTCGGGATTCTTTTCTCACCTCATTCACTCACAAGCGAGAACTTGCTTCTTCCGTCTAATGCAAGACAGTTTGCACCTGAGCCAGACAGGTCATACACTTGAGCATAGACAGGCAAGCAGTTCACAAGTCAATTTACCTTTCAGTCTCTTTGGGCCAAACTACGGTGTTCTGACTTCCTCATTGCACGAGAGGATACGTAGGCATAACTTAACAGTTATCGAACAAAAGTCTCTGTATATTCCCCCTCTTCCCAGCCTTATTCTTTAAGCCTCATGGTCATGAGCATTTCATTCCTGATCTCACACTGACACTTCATTTATACACTTTACCATTCTTTTACACTGACACTTGTATTCTTTTCCAGCTTTGATACACAAATTGCACTGACACAACCCCTTTAAAACACAAATCCTTTAAGCGTGGATCCCGTCGAGTACGACGGACAATCTGGGTGCTAATACCTTCCCAGGTTGTAACCAACCCCCTTTATCAGTCTCTCTGATTCGCAACCGTCTTATCCATATATTTTCTAGGTCTATGCAACATTACCTTTCCTTCGGGATAAAAATGCCTAGCTGGCGACTCTTGTCTTTCTGAGTTCACTCCTGTGTGTTCTCATCCTCTTTTCGCCGACCGTTCGCGTCTGTACCCCATTTGACTTAGCCTCATTTGGTGGGAGCGACACCCAGCGGATTCCACAACTCTAGACAAGAAGACTCTTAGAAGATTGGCATCCAAGTTTTTCCTCAGCAACAATGTGCTTTACAAGAGAAATCACGATATGGTTCTGCTCAGATGTGTGGACAAGCACGAAGCAGGCTTATTGATCAGGGAAATCCATGAAGGATCATTTGGAACACATGCCATGTCCAGAAAGATTTTGAGAGTTGGATACTACTTGTTGACCATGGAATCAGATCGTTTCAAATATGCCAGGAAATGTCATAAATGCCAGATTTATTCCGACAAGGTACACGTGCCTCCGACCCTTTTGAATGTTCTATCATCACCCTGGCCTTTCTCAATGTGGGGCATTGACATGATAGGGGAAATTGAGCCTAAAGCTTCCAATGGTCACCGGTTTATCTTGGTTGCAATCGATTACTTTACCAAGTGGGTAGAAGCAGCTTCCTATGCCAATGTGACAAAGCAAGTGGTCGCCCGCTTCATCAAGAACCAAATTACCTGCCGTTATGTAATCCCAAGCCAAATCATCACAGATAATGGGACCAATTTGAACAACAAGATGATAAAAGAGTTGTGTGGGACATTCAAGATTGAACATCATAACTCTTCTCCTTACCGTCCGAAGATGAACGGAGCTGTTGAAGCTGCGAACAAGAACATCAAGAAAATTATGCAGAAGATGGTGAAAACTTACAAAGACTGGCACAAGATGTTACCATATGCTTTACACGGATACAGAACATCAGTTCGCACTTCAACAGGGGCAACCCCTTTCTATTTGGTGTATGGGATGGATGCAGTTCTCCCTATCAAAGTAGAGATACCATCTTTGAGGATCTTGATGGAAACCAAACTGGAGGAAGTTGAGTGGGTCCAGAACATATATGACCAACTGAACCTCATTGATGAAAAGAGAATGACCGCCATGTGCCATAGCCAGTTGTACCAAAAGCGCATCAAGAGAGCGTTTGACAAGAAAGTCTGTCTCCGAGAGTTCAAAGAAGGAGACCTTGTACTTAAGAAAATCTTGCCAGTCCACAAAGACATGCGTGGAAAGTGGAGTCCTAACTATGAGGGCCCATATGTTGTGAAGGTGGCATTCTCAGGAGGTTCCTTAATCCTCACAACTATGGATGGTGAACAACTGAAACACCTGATGAATTATGATGCAGTCAAAAAATATTATGCCTAAATAAAGCATGATAGGTCGAAAACCAGAAATGGAGACCTAGGCAAAAACGGGTATCCCGGTGGATCATAACCTATGAAGGAGATTCAGGAAAAAGTTAGGGATACAAATATAAAAAAAGAGCTCGCTAAGTTGAAAACCCGAAAGGGAGGTTTAGGCAAAAAAGAGCGTCCCGGTGGATTGAAAACCCGGAAGGGCGGTCCAGGAAAAAATTAGGGACAAAGGCATTTGACTGTACCAGATGGTGTTTACCATTATCGAAGATCATTTACTTGAAGAAAAATCCAGTTGGTCTTGTCAGAAGCGAAGTGTTGAGCGGTCTTAGTTATTAGGGATTATAGTTGGTCGTTGGATTCACTGTAGACCTTTTCCCCATTGCCATTTTCAAATTGTAATTTTCCATGGAGTTTTGCTATTGGCAAGCTACCATTCTTAAATGAAATACAACCTTTGCCTTTCAGCTTCCTATTTTCTTTTGTTAAGCAAAATGTCTTTACTGAATTACCATTTAACTCTGAAAATGACAAATAGTTTAGAAAATTGTTTTTGGAAACACATGAAAACTTTCGAATTTCTTTGACTTTGAAAATACAAAAATCTTCTGTCTTCTAAAAAACCCTTGGCTTGCAGCAATACTCTCATGCCATTATTACAGATTTCCCTATAAAGGATTAAAAGCTGGTAGCACTTTTGGATGGATCCTTGGACCAAACATTGATTTCCAAGTTTGAAGACATCTCTCCCCAGCATCTTTCATATTGCTCGTCTAAGTATTGGCGTTGAGATCATACTCTCCCCTATTTTAATAAAACTCTCTGTCTCCCTTGAGTCAGCATTTGCATATCATGATCATTCACATCATACTCAATCATACGTATTTGACATATTCTCTTGTCTCTCCCCAGCTGTTGTCTGTCTGACTCCAGGTCCAGATTACTGTCAATTTTCATTTTTTGAAATCCGTTGTTGTGGGCACCCTGAAGTGTGGTTAACCAAAGTCTTATTCCAGTAACACTGGTATCCCCCGCAGAGGCCCTCATTGATATGTACCTTAGTACCACCAATATTTCTTTTAAAGCCCAATTATCATTGGCATAAATCTTTTAAGTTGTTTGCTTAGGATTTAAGGCTTTTTAATTCAACATGCATATGTGTTTTCCTGACGGTTCCTAAAGTTCTTCTTTGAACTCTTCATGTAAGGAATTTCCAGAGGTTAGTCGTTTATCTCGTTAAAACTCCAACATTTATTCTTATTTTCCAGCTGGTCACCTAGAGCCGTTTGATTTATCTTTAAAATGCTTCGCATTCTACTCCCAATATCAGTTGGTCACACAAGACCACTGCCCAAACACTGTGTTTGTTTTCTTTATCCTCGGTATCAACAGTTACATTTGAACCTGTTGATTTATCACTTGGGATTTTTTATCTGTTAATTTATTTCCCGACCGCCGCGTCGATGACTGTTATTTACTTCCTCAACCTCCGTGTTATTTTATTTCCCGACCGTCGTGTCAATATCTGTTGTTTATTTCCCGACCGCCGTGTCAATATCTGTTGTTTAATTCCCCAGCTGCCGTGTTGAGTTTATTTTCCCGACATTGTATCGACGTCTGCTATATTATTACCCGACCGCCGTGTCGATGTTTCTTATTTCATATTCCCGACCGCCGTGTCGATGTCTGTCATTTATTTCCTCATCGCCGTGTTGAGTTTTGTCTTCTCGATCGCCGAGTCGATGTCATTTCAATTATTTTTCTCAATCACCGAGTTGTTGTGTTCATATCCCCAGCAGTCCTCCTTGAACTTGCTTAGCTCGTCACTTCGGATAGTTTGTTCTCGTTCATAGTATTAGTTGGGCACATCAAGCCATTACGTTTTTACTTTGAACTAGTTTCTTGCTATTCTAAAGTGGCAGTCTGTTCATTAATCTTATGTCTGGACTTCTGTTTTGTTTCCCATCTTTTGTTATTCTTAGTACCAGCAGTTACACTTGAACCTGTTGATCTATCACTTTGAATATATCATGTTTCCGTCTTGTCATCCCCAACATATTGTTAACCCCAGTGGGTCTTCACCCTCATTTGCGTTTCTGTGGATCATCGTTGCATTTATCTTCATCATACCATATTCAGCATATTCATATAAAAAACAACATGCTAGGTTTCATTGCATCTCGCATATCATATCCCCAGCAAAACAAAGAGTCCCTCATAAGTTCATAGCATGTCATTGCATTTCGGGGCAAAATTTTCGGTTATTTCTATATTTAAATACCTTTCACTCCGATTTTATGAGGATTAATATCACTCATTCTATCTGGTAAAGTTATTTAAATAGGGGCAACTGTCACACCCCAAATTTTACCCCTAACTTTTCGCACTATGCATTCATTTCATCATTTACATGTTTGGTGCATTTTAGGGCATTTTGGAATTTGCAGCAGATTCCGGAAATTTTGTCCCATTAGTTTGTATAACCAGGGTTTCCCCTTTTGGGATTCAGTTGTTCATTCCTTCGGTTTTTATTGTTATTTAATTTTATATTCTTTTCCTTTTTCTTAAGTTTTCAATTTCTAAATTTAATTCTTAATTTTTATTTCATATTTTTAATTCACTTTTAAGTTTCTTTTTCCATTTTTTATTTTTCATCTCAACTCAGTTTCAAGTCCTATTGTCAAAATTAATTCCAAGTTTTTTTTCTCTTCTAAGTTCCATTTCCCTTTTATATTGTTTCCTATTTCTAAGTCACAAAGAATCAAGATGCAGGATGTGAATTCTAAAAGTCATTGTTTGGTTAAAGTGGTGGTTTAAGACTTTGTCTTTAGTTAATGGATTTTAGGTTGTTTCATTTGAATGAATATTTAAGTTTGGTGATTTTTAATCCATATGATAAAGGATGTGGAAAAGTGACCTGGAAATGATTTCATATTGGACTCACTTTTGGTGTCAAGATCAAGTCCAGTTTGGTCTACTTGCTTTTTGTTAACAAAGGATTCTAAGGTTTTCAAGTTTAGATTCAAGGATATTTCAAATCTCTTTTATTTGTTATAATTCGCAAATTTCATAAGAAAGGGAATTCAATGGATTAAGCTGCAATTTCTTTCGATTACATGGAAAAATATGCTGCAAATTGGATATTCATCGCAGTTTACAAATCAAAGTCCTTCGCTTGTGACGGTACGAGTTAGAGTTCACGATTGCCCAAATTTAAGTTGTATCATACAACCTTTGTTCATGTTATCTCTAAAATGTCCAAGTCTTAAAGCATAGAGTTTACTCCTCAATCCAAAATTCTATTTCTTGTGCCTCGCCAAACCATCATCTTGCACCCAATATTGCTCCCAACTCCATATTTATGTTCCTAATGCAAAAAAGGGGGAAACAAAAATCATGATATTAAGTACTTATAGTACTAGTCTGGTAAAAAAAGGATACTTAAGACCAAGGTTAAAACGCAAAGGACAAAAGCTTTCGAATTGAGGGCAATCTTAAGTTTAAAGTCAAAGAGTTTGAAATGGCAAAACCAAAATCTTTTTCATAAAACACTGAGGCCTTTCATATGTATGGCCCTAAGACACCTGCATCACAAAAAGCAATACTGTATTAGAAAGGTATCAGAAACCTGCAGAAATGAAAGAGGAATGAAAGTGACTTATCTATTCATAATCTGCAAACCATGTCATGGCCTGGGAACGAAGTACCAATAAGTTAAGGCTAATTTCACAGCAAGTATGGAAGTGGTATTCCTGCAAGTCCACAGAAGATCTGTGTTTTTTCTTTTACACCAATTCGTGAAAGAAAATTATCCCATAAACAAGCCAAACATGCACTGAAAACGACCGAACATCGGTATCTAACAAATGCTCGATTCAACACTCAATCAACAAGATACTACAAGTTCAATTTCAAGCAACACAAAACCCTAACTCCGCTTATATAAATTACTTTTCCATTCAACACAAAAGGAGAATTTTCACAAAAAGGAAACCGACCACTAAACCAGCGGCGACGCAAAAAAGGCCGCATCAGAATACAGAGAAAAAACAAAATCACAAAAACCCTAATCTTTCTACACTTGAAAGGGAGAGAAAAAAACAAAACAACAACAAGAGGTCCACTCAAATTTGAACGCCTCTGATTTTGTTTTACAAAAAAATCAAGATCTACCGAAATCCCACTCGACAACAACCATTCAACAACAACATTGACAGAAATGGAAGGAAGAAGGTGAAAAGAAGAAGAAACACGGTGAGAAGGAGAAGGGAAAATAAAAGCGAACCTGAGTATTCCAGACGGGAACTTCAAAGAGGTATACCTTTCCCATCATTTTTCCTTTTCATTTGTATTTGATAGATTTTGGGATTAGGGTTAGGGTTTTGCTTCTTTATCTTGGACATCCGTGACCTCCGTGTGCAATGAAAGTCGATGGCTGAGCACCATGGTAGAGATTCTTAGGAAGATTAGAGAAAAAAGGGTTTCAAGGATGCGTTTCGTTCTTCTCCTGTTTTCGCTAACTGGGTATTTGTTTTATGTGAGGATTTTATTTTAATAAGGATTAAAGTTCTCGCTTAAATGGAAATAACGGGTTTGTTTCCCAATATCTTGAATGATGGAGATTCAGTGGGCGGTCATTTATTTGTTATTGGTTTGAGCATATTGTTTGGCATATTAAATATTGTTGCATTTGGTTTTAAAGGACACGTTAATAAAGATCAAGCAGGTAAGTGAAGGGTTGTCCTTCACATTATTCAACACGCATCTGTTTTCTAGGTTGCACCATTAATGCCTGCATATTTAGTTTTTTTTTGTTTTTTTTTCTTTATTCATTATATCATAAGGCATATATTAATGGGGGGTTTAGAAGATAAATTGGGTCGGTGGATCAAAACCAGGAATTGTGAGGATTTGTTTCCCTTTGGGCTTACATTCCATTACCAGCCCATTTTTCGTTTTTTTAGTTCAAAAGTTAGTTAAAACCTTCAATGAGGATATCAAATGGAAACAAAAAATATATAATAACACTTTTCTCGTTTTTTTTTTCTTACTTTTCCTAAAATTAAAGAAATACAAGAAGAATGTTTTTTTATTTTATTTTTTTTATTTATTTAAATTGATTTATTATTTAAAACTTGATTTCCTTCTTTCCTATTTAGTGTTTTTGTCATAGTTGTTTTAAATAAATGATATCTCCATAAATTGCTTGCTTTCTCGTGTTCGATAAAGATATAGTTGATTCTGTTTCTTCTTTTGGTTGTATATTAATGATATTCTATGCTTGTTTGACCTATTCTCACCCTTCGGTCATGAGTTGCTAAGTAAAAAAAATGCGCATATTAAAACTAAACATTTTGGTCCAACGCCAAATGAATTCTTATGCTTACATTTTGCACACACGTAAGTTGATCACTACGTGATCGCCATCCGCACGATCTTTACGTGTCATAAATTATTTAACAAGGAACTGAACTTCAGAATCTAGCATTTTGTGGGTTCTTTAATGAGCCACTCTTGAGGCTAGCCTTCGAGTTGTGTCTCATTTACTCCTTCGTTTCTAAAACATTAAACCTTAATTTATCCAAAACAATCAACTCTTAATTAACGTAGAACTAAACTCAGGAATCTAGCATTCCTCGGGTTTTTGAATTGAATTACTGTTGGGGCTAGCCCTCGATTTGTAATTCATTTGCTCTTTCGTTTTCAAAACGTAAATTTCTAATTAAAATCGTGAAAGAACTAAACTCAGGAATCTAGCATTCCTCGGGTTTTTGAATTGAATTACTGTTGGGGCTAGCCCTCGATTTGTAATTCATTCGCCCTTTCGTTTTCAAAACAACGTAAATCTTAAATTAAAATCGTGGAAGAACTAAACTCAGTAATCTAGCATTCCTCGGGTTTTTGAATTGAATTATTGTTGGGGCTAGCCCTTGATTTGTAATTCATTCGCCCTTTCACAATGAGAATACAACTTAAAACATACCAACATACGCAAATCACTTTACAATTAATCAACGAATAACTAAAATCAGGAATCTAGCATTCCTCAGGTTTTTGAATTGAATTACTTTTGGGGCTAGCCCCCGATTTGTAATTCATTCACTCTTTTGTTTTCAAAACAATCACGTCTTAATTCACAAATCAAATAACGACTAACTGAACTCCGGAGTCTAGCACTCCGCACGTTCTTGAATTAAATCACTCCTAGGCTAGCCCCACGCGACGTGGTTTATTCACCCTCTCGTTCCTAAAACACGGAAACCTTTAAATAAATTATACGAAGAACTGAACTCAGGAATCTAGCATTCCTCGGGTTCTTGAACTGAATTACTCCTGAGGCTAGCCTTCGGGTTGTAATTCATTCACTCTTTCGTATTCAAAACAATTCAACAACCTTAAAAGATTAGACATGATTCATCCCCATAGGAAGATATTCCTTCTATCCCCATAAAAACAGATCAAATCTTACAGACAATTATTCTCAAAGGAAGAATGTGGCATTGCTTGTCGATACTCATATTCGAGTTTAAAGCTTCTTTCGATTTTATTTCTCAAAGAAAGAATGTGGCATTGCTTTTCGATCCTCGTATCCAAGTTTAAAGCTTCTTTCGATTTTCTCTTCCTCAAATGTTTGTGGTGTATTAGGCGAGATATCTCCCTTTAAAGATGACAACTTGTCTCTTTTTTTCAAATACAACTTAAAACTTACCAACCAATACAAACTATTTTCCATAATTAATCAGCGAGTAACTGAACTCCGGAGTCTAGCACTCTGCATGTTCTTGAATGCAATCACTCTTGGGCTAGCCCCACGCGACGCGGTTCATTCGCCTCTCGTTTTAAAACACCCTTAACAAAAGTCAAATACTTTTCTAAAAACGAACATTGTTTAAATCTTTCTATCTCGCAAAAAAGCTAGCGCTTCAGCCTTCCATCGCGAGCAGATAAGCCAACGTTTAGCAGTAGAAAGCATTTCAAACAATCGTTCAATTAAAAAACACAAACCGTAGTCGCACGAACTGCGAAGCTCTGACTTTCCCATTGCACAAGGGAATACGTAGGCATGGGGAGTTTAATCCTTCGCGAGCACAATAATAAAAAACTTTAATCTTTTCCCTGTAACATTAATAATAATTTAAAAACTTTCTTTTCCTTTTAAAACAAACATATTAATAATTATTTAGAAGACAAATACTTAGATCAACATTTAATCGCAAAGTTAAGTTAAGAGGTTCCCGTTGAGTACAACGGACGTGAGGGGTGCTAATACCTTCCCCTTGCGTAACCGACTCCCGAACTTAGAATTTGGTTTCGTAAACCATTTCTTATCCTTCCTTTAGGTTGTATCTATATCTTCCTTTTCTTTAATTAGAATAAATAGAATTAGGTGGCGACTCTGTTGTTTTAAGATCGTATTTATTTCGAGGTACGACACAGTGGAAGTAGAAACAAGCCCCCATTCTTCTCCGGAGAATATTTTGATTTCTGGAAAATCAGAATGAAGGCACATCTTGAAGCCCAAGGAGAAGGTATACGGGAAGGAGTTGAAAACGGTCCACATAATCCGATGAATGTTATCAATGGCGTTGGAACCGCGAAGTTGAAAAACACTTATGACGAAGATGATAAGAAAAAGATTCTAAATGAGAAGAAGGCAATCAACATACTCCAAAGCGCTCTTAGTATGGATGATTTCTTTCGCATATCTCAATGTAAACCGACAAAGGAAATTTGGGACACCTTGGTAGAAACACATAAAGGAACCACCGAAGTGAAGAGATCGAGGCTAAACACACTAAGTCAAGAATATGAGATGTTCCGCATGCAGTCCGGTGAATCTATAGTTGCATTACAAAAGAGATTCGTCCATCTTACAAACCATTTGATTGCTCTCAGAAAAACATTTACAAATGATGATCTTAACCTCAAAGTCCTAAGATCCTTAACAAGATAATGGCAACCGAAGGTGACCGCTATTTCGGAAAAGAAGAGTCTCTCAACGATGACATCCGCGTCTCTATTTGGCAAACTTCAAGAATAGGAATTGGAACTTGGAAGGCTCGAGAAGCACGAAAGTCAAGAAAAGAAGTCCAAAGGAATTGCCTTGAAGGTTGACACAAAAGATGACAAAGATGACGAGACCTCCGAAGATGAGAATTTTATGCTTCTTGTAAAGAAGCTTGGTAAGTTCTTTAATAAAAATAAAAATTCCTCTTATGCTAAAAAGAATAGACATTTCAGGAATAAAGAAACATCCACATCAATACAAAATGTTACATGCTACGAGTGTGGGAAGCAAGGTCACATAAAGCCGGATTGCCCGAAAATTGCATAGAAAGGAGGATTCAAAGGCAAGAAGGAATTCAAGAACAAGAAGGCTTATGTTTCTTGGGACGATAATGAGATAATTTCCTCGTCGGAATCGAAAAGCGATGAATGTGCAAATATGGCTCTAATGGCTTCACATCACTCCGATGAAGAAAACGATGAGGTTAGTAGCAAGTTTTCTATTTATGATTGAAATTCTGTAATGAGATGTCCTAAGAGATGTTCCAACACTTAATAGGACATTTAACCAAAACTTAAACAGCAGGAAAAATAAACAACACAGATGTTTGTTAACCCAGTTCAGTGTATAACCACACCTACATCTGGAGGCTACCAAGCCAGGAGGAAATCCACTATTAGTAATATTAATTCTAGACTTAAACCACCCTGTTTAATCTATCACTTAATACTTACCCAATGCAATTTCTACCTAAGACTCACTTAGATAAGAGTACCCTACTCACTCCCCCTCAATCACCCAGTGATCAAGTTTACAAGTTTACTGAATTGAAGACATCCTTCAAACAAAACAGCTTGATCTTACTTAACAGTTTCAATCAAGTCACAAATGCACTTTTGCTTAAAAGCTCATAAAGTGGTACATAAAAACAACCTGCTATTAAAACACTAGACACCCTATTTAGTCTTCTGAAATTCGTACTCAATTCTATGAGTTTCTGTTGATTAAATAGGTATCTGAATTTTGGGCTTTCTGTAGAATGATCCAGCCCTAATGTGCAGCAACTGTCACCTTGAATTTAGGGTTTGTTACCTCCTATATTCTAGGTGCATTAGGTCTTCTGTTTTAATCTGAATCTTCAATTTAAAACTCCCTACAGATGTGCCTTGTTCTGTTTTTATCCAGCATTAATTAATCCCAGATAGTTCTCCTTAAATATCTCTGATCTGTTAATCAATAATTAATTCTGGTAGCAGGTCTGAGATGTCTCAACATCTGTTGGGACATCCTGAAAAACTGAACTTAATTTATTCACACAATGTCCCAACATCTGATGAGACATCCTGAAATAAATTCACATACTCTGTTTGATAATGTCCCAACATCTGATAGGACATTCTGAACTGAATTTAACATTTCTTGTTTGGTCAAAAATTCTGCCAATTCTTAAACATCTACAAACTCCCCCTTTGGCTAATTTTTGGCTAACATCTTTCCTGGTTTTCAGAGTGCAGCAGAAGATCTTTTTATCAGAGTATATCATTACTTTTCTGTTGATTCTTATTTGAGATTACTCCCCCTCAAACAAATATGAGTCCAGTCTTGTTGCAACAGAAATACACACTGATTCAGTTCAGACAGAAACAAACAGATTTCATTCAAAAATTAAACAGCAGTACAAATTTGTTGTTGTTCTCCCCCTTGGTAGACACAAAATTAAGGGCCAAAGAACTATTATCCAGAATTACAAATTATTGCTGTCATTACAAATGCCTCACATACACAGATCACTCAGATTCATCACTCTCAGTAGCTTCCTCCACTTCAGTGTCTTCATCTTTATCAGCTTCACTGTCTTCATCAGATGCAGCTGTCTGATCTTCTTCACTTTCCAACCTCTTAATTATTTCCTCCAGCTTCTTCTTTCTAGCTTCAAGCTCTTTGCAGGTGCACTTTAGCTCAGCAATTAATTCTTTCTTGGAGATTGGATTCTTAGCAGTGGAGGGACCAGCAGATGTCCCAGAAGGTGCTTCAACATCTGCAGCATGGTGACTTAGGAATAATTTGTAATGAAAAGCCAGGGGGCTCTCTCTCTTGCAGACAATGTCCTTCTCAGTTAAAATTCCAGGGTATTGACTTAGAACAATACCACACAGCAATGATGGAAAAGCTATTGGTAGCTTTGTTGCAGTAGAGATGGCATGCTTCATAGTCTTATCAAAAATATATTCTCCATAATCCATCTTGGTTTGAGTCCCCACAGCAAAGATGAATCTGGCCAGACCAGTTGAGATTGATGAAGTGTGGTTGGTAGGCACCCAGTTTGCAGTTCCAATCCTGTTAAGCATGGCATACTTTCTAGTAAGCATGCTCACATAGAGCTTTCCCTTCACAGGCCAAGCTTTGACCTGATTTGCAGTGATCACCTTACAGATTTGATTATCTGTTTTCCCTAGCTCATTGGGTCCATCTGTGTCCCTTCCTAGATACTGATTAATGATTTGGGGAGTGAACTCAACACACTTACCTCTTACAAATACCTTTCTGAACTCTGAGGACTTACCATTTGAGCAATCCTCCTGAAGATTCACAATGAACTCTTTGACAAGAAGTTCATAGCAGGAAGAGAACTCTGAGACTGTCTTGAATAGTCCTGCAGCAGAGATTAGGTCAATGAGTTCTGTGCACTCAAGTGCATTGCTGCTCAGTTCTCTTTCCAGGGCAACCCTTCTTTGGAACACATACTTCCATCTGTTGACACTAGATACACGATGAAATGATATGTTGTCCAATGGAGCTTCTGGAACAGCAGTTGAAGCTCTTGCTGATGTTGGTCTTTTCTTGGGAGGAGATGTTGGGACATCTGATTCAACATCTGAGTCTGATGGTGTGACAGCTTTTCTCTTCTGAGATTGGACTTTGCTCCAGGGTTTTGTTGGACCAAAGGTAGCTTTAGCTTTGCCTTTCTTTGGACTAGCCTTCTTAGTCTCAGGGATGACAGGTTCAGCTCGTATCTTTCCTTTCCTGGACCTTAGTCTTTTAGCAATGCTGGGTTTCACAGATGATATGATCTCTGCATCAGAATCCTGTTCCAGATTGACTATTGGAGGGGATTGAGCAGTCTCCTCATCAGCTTGTTGATCAGTAGAAGATTGATCTTCATTTGAGTCTTTAGCCTGTTCCATAGAAACTTCTTTATCACTTTCACTTGAGACCTCTTTCTTGTCCTCAGTCTGTTCAGTATCAGCATCAGATGAGTTTGCTTTCTCATCTGCATATGTTCCAACATCCGTTGGGACATCTTGTTCTGCAGCAGTGTTCTTTGTATCTTGAGCAGGTTCTTCTTGAGATGCAGGAATGGTGTTCAAGGGAACAGAGATTCCTTTCACTACTCTTTGTTCAGAGAAAACTTGGTTGACAATCTCCTTGATGGAATCATCAACATATTTGGAGTAATTAACATGTGAAGGAATTTCTTTAGCTTTGCTTCTGATTTGATCTTTACCTCTTTTTGGTGTTCTTGCCTTCTTAGTATGAGAGGCATTTCCCCTGAGCTCGTCTAATGGTGTTGATTGCATTGGCACCATAGAAATAGGAGTGGCATGAACCACGTCTTCCTGGTTGAGAACTTCTTCAGCTGTTTTAGGGTTTTGAGACATTGTTGAGGAAGATGAATGTGCAGCTTTAGGGTTTAAGATTTCTGAAGGATTACTAGTTAATGTGATTCGCTTGTGATGATGTGATGAGACTCTTGATAGCTGCTTATAAGGAATTACTAAATAAGTAGCCGTTACAGTCCAAATGATTAGGAATGAAATTCCCAAGGATCTAGTCCAGACTAGCTTTGCCATCTGGAACTTATGCCATGCAATGTCATATGACATGTTGGCACATCTCATTAACTGCTAGATATCACATACACAGATTCCAAGTTTGCCCCTTAAGTTCTCAAATTGTGTAGCATCCAATGCTTTGGTAAATATATCAGCTAATTGCAGATCTGTAGCAACATGCTCCAATGAAATCACCTTCTCTTCTATAAGATTTCTGATGAAATGATGTCTGATATCAATATGCTTTGTCCTGCTATGTTGAATGGGATTCTTTGATATGTTGATTGCACTTAAGTTGTCACAGTACAATGTCATGACATCCTGTGGGACATTGTACTCAGTGAGCATCTGCTTCATCCAAACCAACTGAGAACAACTGCTACCTGCTGCTATGTATTCAGCTTCAGCTGTAGATAAAGATACACAATTCTGTTTCTTACTGAACCAAGAAATCAGATTGTTTCCTAGAAAGAAGCATCCTCCTGAAGTGCTTTTTCTGTCATCAGCACTTCCTGCCCAATCAGCATCACAGAAGCCAGTGAGAATAGGTTTGCAACCATGAAAGTACATTATGCCATAGTCACACGTACCATTAACATATTTAAGGATTCTCTTGACTTGATTGAGATGACTGACTTTTGGATCAGCTTGATATCTTGCACAAACTCCTACTGCAAATGCAATGTCTGGTCTGCTAGCAGTCAAGTATAACAAGCTTCCAATCATGCTTCTATATAAACTATGATCTACATTCTCACCCTTCTCATCTTTAGTCAGCTTTAAATGTGTAGGAGCAGGAGTTCTTTTATGAGAAGCATTTTCCATTCCAAATTTCTTCACTATGTTCTTGGAGTACTTGCTTTGTGAGATGAACATTGAGTCTTCCATTTGCTTAACTTGCAGACCAAGAAAATAGGTTAATTCACCTACTAGACTCATTTCAAATTCAGCTTCCATCTGCTTGACAAAATGTTTGACCATCTTATCAGACATCCCACCAAACACAATGTCATCAACATATATTTGTGCAATCATGACATTTCCTTCTTCATCTTTAACAAACAGGGTTTTATCAATCCCACCTTTTCTGTATCCTTGCTTGATAAGAAATGTGGTAAGTCTTTCATACCATGCCCTTGGAGCTTGCTTCAGACCATAAAGTGCTTTCTTGAGTTTGTATACATGATTTGGACAGCTTGGATCAACAAATCCTTTAGGCTGTTCTACATATACCTCTTCATTAAGATAACCATTAAGAAAGGCACTTTTCACATCCATTTGAAATAGCTTGAACTTTAAGATACAAGCAATTCCCAACAGTAGTCTTATTGATTCAAGCCTTGCTACTGGTGCAAAGGTTTCATCAAAGTCTACTCCTTCAATTTGAGTGTATCCTTGAGCCACAAGTCTAGCTTTGTTCTTTGTAACAATTCCTTGTTCATTTGACTTGTTCTTGTACACCCATTTTGTACCAATCACATTTATGTCATTTGGTCTAGGAACAAGATTCCACACTTCATTCCTTGTGAATTGACCTAATTCCTCTTGCATAGCACAAATCCAGTATTCATCAGTGAGAGCCTCCTTGATGTTTTTAGGTTCTATTTTGGACACAAAACAAGAACCTGAAATCACTTCTCTTGATCTAGTGCTCACACCTCTGTTGGGATCACCAATTATTAAATCTTTGGGATGATCCTTCTGTATTCTGATGGAGGGAGGTTTACTGGATTCTTCTGTCCTTGTATCAGATTGAGTGCAGTTATATTGATCATCCTTTTCTTCAGCTTCAATCTTGATATCAGCAGATGTTCCAACATCTTCTGGGACATCTGTAGGAGCATCATCAATTATCACATTTATGGACTCCATGATAACCTTGGTTCTAGAATTAAATACTCTGTATGCTCTGCTGTTTGTAGAGTATCCAAGGAAAAACCCTTCATCACTTTTAGGATCCATTTTTCTCCTTTGCTCCCTGTCTGCCAGAATGTAGCAGTTACTTCCAAACACATGAAAGTACTTAACAGTGGGTTTTCTGCCCTTCCAGACTTCATATATTGTGGACAAAGTTCCTTTTCTCAAGGTAACTCTGTTATGGATATAGCAGGCAGTGTTCATGGCTTCAGCCCAGAAATACAGAGGTAGCTTTTTAGCATGTATCATAGCTCTTGCAGATTCTTGAATAGTTCTATTTTTTCTCTCAACAATCCCATTCTGTTGAGGAGTGATAGGAGAAGAGTATTCATGATTGATTCCTTCTAAAGAGCAGAAATCTAAGAATTTTTGATTCTCAAATTCCTTTCCATGATCACTTCTAATTCTGATCACACAGCTGGATTTTTCCCTTTGTAATCTTTGACATAATTCCTTGAATACATCAAAGACATCTGACTTTTCTTTAATGAAATTTATCCATGTATATCTTGAAAAGTCATCAACCACCACATATGCATACCTCTTACCACCAAGGCTTTCAACTTGCATAGGTCCCATGAGATCCATATGTAACAATTCCAAAACTTTGGAAGTTGTCAGATGTTGGAGCTTTGGATGGGACATCTTGGTTTGTTTGCCTATTTGACATTCACCACAGATTTTGCCATCATCAATCTTCAGTTTAGGGATACCTCTTACAGCATCCATAGATATGATCTTCTTTATGCCTCTGAAATGAAGATGACCTAGCCTTTGGTGCCATAGTTTTACTTCTTCTTCTCTAGCTAGAGAACAAGTTGAAGTGGGGCTGAAGTCTAGTGGCTCCCACATGTAACAGTTGTCTTTAGACCTTGCACCTTTCATGATAACTTTTTGCTCTTGGTTAGTCACTATGCATTCAGTTTTTGTAAAGTTTACACTGTATCCTTGATCACATAGTTGACTTATGCTGATCAGGTTAGCAGTTAAACCTTTAACAAGCAGCACATCATCTAGTCTTGGAACATCTTGACAATCCAAGGTTCCAACTCCCTTGATCTCTCCTTTAGCTCCATCTCCAAAGGTAACATACCTGGATGAATGTGACTTTAAGTTTACTAGCAAATTCTTCAATCCAGTCATGTGTCTTGAGCATCCACTGTCAAAGTACCAGTCTTCTTTAGCTGATACTTTCAATGATGTATGTGCTATGTATGCAGTACTTTTCTTTGACCAGATGAGTTGAGATTTCTTTTGATGCCTCTGCTCTGAGTGTTGTTCAGCTGATCTCCAAGCTTGATTGTTGATCTTGTTCTTGTGTATGTGGCTTTGATCAGTCTGAATGTCAGCTTTTGGTCTCCAAACTGTCTTGATTACTTCTGTCTTTTGCTTAGGAGGTTGCTGATTTCTATGCAGCACTTTCTTGGTACCTTCTACTTTCTGCTTGGAAGGTTGCTGACACATCTGATTTGGATATCCATGTAGCTTATAACAGTGAGGTTTGATATGCCCAAATCTTCCACAGTGATGACATCTCCATCTTTGATATTTTTTCTTCATTTTGTTCTTTCCAGAATGTTGAGACATCTGTTGGAACATTATGTTTGTCTTTGTGTTCTGATGTTGGAGCATCTGTTGAGACATCTTGTTTGACTGTATAGTTTTTGAAGTAGTTTTGCTAGAGCTTGTTTCATCTCTGTTATATCCCAGTCCACTTTTGTCCCCTGAATGTTTATTATTGCAGAGAATAGCATCCAGTGTATTTGAGCTGCTGTTCATCATTCTAACAGATTTGGACATATGTTCCAGCTTAGAATTGAGAAGAGTTACTTCACTTTTTAAGGTATCAATGATTACTTGATCACTTGCTTTTTCTTCTTCTAGTACTTCATTCTGCTTCTTTAGCTTTATGACCTCACTGCATACTTCAGTACTTCTCTTGTACAGATCCTTGAAGGCTTGCTCAAGATCTGCATAAGTAAGCTCTTCACAGCTGGAATCACTGTCATATTCACACAGTCCAGCTAAAGCAGCAATGTGCTTAGCTGATTCTTCTTCTGAATCTCCTGAGTCTTCATCAGACCAGGTCACAGAGAGTCCTTTCTTTTGCCTCTTTAAGTAGGTAGGACATTCAAACTTGATATGTCCATATCCTTCACATTCATGGCATTTGACTCCTTTATCTTGACTGGTCTTTTCAGCATACTTTACTCTTTTGTTAGCATCATAAGGTCTTCTGTTCTCAGAGTTTGTGTTTCTTCCACTAGGTTTGGATTTTCCTTCCATTCCTCTGAGAATCTGTTTGAATTGTCTTCCAATCAATGCAAGGTTTTCTGATAAGCTTTTATCATTTGCTGGTTCATCATCTTCTTCTTCATCTGTATTTGAAACCAAGGCAATGCTTTTGTTCTTTTTAGCATGTGTGTCATTCATTCCCATCTCAAAAGTTTGAAGGGAACCAATGAGTTCTTCAGCTTTCATGGAGCATATGTCTTGTGCCTCTTCTATTGCTGTGACTTTCATGTCAAATCTTTTTGGCAAAGATCTGAGAATCTTCCTTACAAGCTTTTCATCAGTCATCTTTTCTCCCAAGGCTCCAGAAGTATTGGCTATATCCAAGATGTTCATGTAGAACTCATGAATTGATTCATCTTCCTTCATTCTCAAGTTTTCAAACTTGGTGGTGAGAAGTTGAAGTCTTGACATTTTTACTTTTGATGTTCCTTCATGAGTTGTCTTGAGGGTATCCCACACATCTTTGGCCAGCTCACAATGATGCACCAGTCTGAAAATATTTCTATCAATGCCATTGAATAAAGCATTTAGGGCTTTTGAGTTGCCTAGTTCTGAATCTTCTTCCTCTTTACTCCATTCTTCTTCAGGTTTCAGAACTTTTGATCCATCTTTGGTGTCTTGGACAGGATGTTTCCATCCAACATTTACTGCTCTCCATGCCCTGTTGTCAAGTGATTTTAAGAATGCAATCATTCTTGGCTTCCAGTAGTCATAATTAGATCCATCCAGAATAGGTGGTCTATTTACTGACCCTATATCTCTGTCCATGTTACAGAATTTGTTTTCCCTAGATCTCACCCAGTATAAACAGGCAGGGTGCCTGCTCTGATGCCAATTGAAATTCTGTAATGAGATGTCCTAAGAGATGTTCCAACACTTAATAGGACATTTAACCAAAACTTAAACAGCAGGAAAAATAAACAACACAGAAGTTTGTTAACCCAGTTCAGTGTATAACCACACCTACATCTGGAGGCTACCAAGCCAGGAGGAAATCCACTATTAGTAATATTAATTCTAGACTTAAACCACCCTGTTTAATCTATCACTTAATACTTACCCAATGCAATTTCTACCTAAGACTCACTTAGATAAGAGTACCCTACTCACTCCCCCTCAATCACCCAGTGATCAAGTTTACAAGTTTACTGAATTGAAGACATCCTTCAAACAAAACAGCTTGATCTTACTTAACAGTTTCAATCAAGTCACAAATGCACTTTTGCTTAAAAGCTCATAAAGTGGTACATAAAAACAACCTGCTATTAAAACACTAGACACCCTATTTAGTCTTCTGAAATTCGTACTCAATTCTATGAGTTTCTGTTGATTAAATAGGTATCTGAATTTTGGGCTTTCTGTAGAATGATCCAGCCCTAATGTGCAGCAACTGTCACCTTGAATTTAGGGTTTGTTACCTCCTATATTCTAGGTGCATTAGGTCTTCTGTTTTAATCTGAATCTTCAATTTAAAACTCCCTACAGATGCGCCTTGTTCTGTTTTTATCCAGCATTAATTAATCCCAGATAGTTCTCCTTAAATATCTCTGATCTGTTAATCAATAATTAATTCTGGTAGCAGGTCTGAGATGTCTCAACATCTGTTGGGACATCCTGAAAAACTGAACTTAATTTATTCACACAATGTCCCAACATCTGATGAGACATCCTGAAATAAATTCACATACTCTGTTTGATAATGTCCCAACATCTGATAGGACATTCTGAACTGAATTTAACATTTCTTGTTTGGTCAAAAATTCTGCCAATTCTTAAACATCTACAATGATAATGATGCACCATATGTAATAGATGAACTTTTAAAAGAATGTAAAACTTTGTATAAAAGTATTTCATCCCAAAAGAAACGAATTTCATCTTTAGAAGAAAATAATATTGCTTTGGAAAAATATATTGAAAGTGAAAAGCAAAAGTTGATGGATGAAAAACAAAGTCTTGTATGTAAAAATTGTGAGTCTTTATCTTTCCAAATGGTTCAACTTAAAAGAGTTTTAGAAAGATATGAAAAAGGTCAAATTGGCTTGGAGGAAATTCTTAGGCACCAAAGGTATCCTAATGATAAAAGTGGATTAGGATATTCTAAGTTTTCCAAACCAAGCACAAATGAGACTATTTTTGTTAAAGCAAGTAAACAAGTTGTTAAAGAAAAGGCAAACAATTCTAAAAGTGTGCATCAAAGTCATAGAAAGAAAAGAATTGTTAAGAAAAAGAGTTATGTTCCTAGATATAGAAGTCATTTTCAACCTACTTGTTTTTATTGTGGAGCCAAAGGGCACACACTTAATGCTTGCTATGTGCACAACATTGGCGTTGCTAAAGGGCATTATGTGTGGGTTGAAAAGGGTACTAACTATCAAGGACCCAAAGCAATTTGGGTACCTAACAATACTTGATCTTGTTTTGTAGGTATGCTTGAAGACAACTTCGAATCAATGGTATCTTGATAGCGGTTGTTCAAAGCATATGACGAGCGACATCAACAAATTTTCAAATCTATCTTTAAAGGCCAAAGGATATGTTACTTACGGTGATGATAATAAAGGAAAGATCCTTGGAGTAGGAACCGTTGGTGCATCTCCATTTACAATCATCGAAGACATTCTTTATGTTGAAGGCCTTAAACACAACCTACTTAGCATAAGTCAATTGTGTGACAAAGGGTTCCAAATCAACTTCACAAAGGATGAATGTTTGATAGAACATGAAGTCACCCACGACATTTTGCTAAAAGTTAAAAGAATAAATAATATTTTTATGATTTCATTTGATGACTCTTCCTTGAAGGTAAAATGCCTATTGGCAAACAACAACGAGGCGTGGCTATGTCATAAAAGGTTCACTCACATTCATATGGAGCACTTGAACAAGTTAATAAAGCATGACCTAGTTGTTGGTCTACCAAAGATAAAGTTCATCAAGGATAAGTTATGCGACGCTTTCCAAAAGGGAAAGTAAACCAATACAACTTTCAAGTCCATGAAAGTGGTATCCACATCAAGACCACTTCAATTGTTGCATATGGATCTCTTCGGTCCATCAAGAATGAAAAGCTTCAGAGGTAACATTTATGCTTTAGTTATTGTTGATGATTTCTCTCGATATACGTGGACATTGTTTTTAGTGCAGAAAGGTGATGCTTTCAAAGCATTAAAGAAGTATGCAAAGCAAATACAAAACGATAAGTCACTCACTATAGCCTCCATTAGAAGCGATCATGGTGGAGAATTCCAAAATTCATCTTTTGAAGATTTTTGCGAAGAACATGGAATTTCTCACAACTTTTCCGCACCAAGGACTCCTCAACAAAACGATTTCGTAGAAAGGAATAATAGGTCATTGGTGGAGCTTGCAAGAATAATGCTTAGCGACTCAAATCTTCCATGTACCACTCTTCTTGAACCATCAAAGGCCCTTACCACCATATCACTTGGTCTTAACACAACATCTTCAGGATTGAGCTTGTCCAGAACCTCTTTAGGGAGCACATTCAATGAAGAACCATTGTCCACTAGTACATGAGACAAAGTAGTGCCCCTACATTCAATGGAGATATGCAAAGCTCTGTTATGGTTTCTATTGGCAGGAGTCAGATCAGTATAAGAAAAACCCATACCATTATCACTAGTCAGATGTGCAACACAATTCTCAAATTGATCTACAGAAATTTCATTTGGCACATGAGTAGTCTTTAAGAACTTGATTAAGGCTTTAGCATGGGCCTCAGAACACAACAGCAAAGATAACATGGAGATTTTGGAGGGAGTATGCCCCAACTGGTCAACAATATCATAATCACTCTTGCGAATGATCTTCAATACTTCTTCCATCTGTTTAGAAATATTTTCAGCATTTGGTGCCTCAGTTTGCACAAGTTCAATCACAGGACCTTTGCCCCGAGCCTCCGTACTTGGCCCAGAGTTAGAGGTATGAGTTGGAGTGGCTGCACTTTTTGAGGTAGCTTGAGGGGAGAAAACTCTTCCACTTCTAGTAATCTTACTAGATCCAGCAATGTTGTCAACATCAAGGTTGTTATCAGCAACAGGAGGATCAGCCAGAGGTTCTTGCTTGACACCATGGATATACACATCAGAACCATAATTCCAGGGTATAGCTTTATCAGAGGTATAAGGAATAGGGCCAGGAGTGGCAATGATCATTGGAGCTACTCTAGCTTCAGCAACAGTATTCACAGGGCCTTCAGCAGTAATCTTCACTGGTCCTCTGGATGTAATCCTGACAGGACCTTTAGATGTGATCCTGACAGGACCTTTGGAGGTAATCTTCACTGGAACTTTATCAACCATAGTTACATCTTCAAGCTTCATGTTTCTAGTCAAATCTTCACACATACTTTCCACAGCAGGAGTTCTCTCAAACAATATAGTGTAATTGTCCATGAGGCACTGAATTCCATCCTTCAACCTCCAGCAGCTATCAAGTTTGTAGGCACAATAGAAACAGTCTTCATTGCAACCTGGAAAGAAACCAGCATGCATCAGCTTCTTCTTGATAATGGATAATGGTGTAGTCAGGTCAGCTACTGAGGAAACATAGGAAGCTTCATCAACAACATTAACAGTCTTCTCATGATTAGGCATAGGAGCAGTGATCACATTTAGGATCCCAGGAGGGTCAAATTCAATTTCCCAAGCTTCAATCATGTCTTGAATCTTGTTTTTCAACACCCAGCAGTTGTTGGTGTCATGTCCCGGACTATTGGAATGATATGCACATCTTGCATTAGGATTGTACCGAAGAGAGGAAGTATTAGGATTCTAAGGAGGATCCCTTAAAGTAATTAGCCCCCCTTTCAACATGTGTTGCAAGGCTTGGGCCAGTGACATGTTGATCTTGGTGAACTGTCTTCTAGGCTTTTGTTGATTGTTTTGTTGTTGCTCTGGTGCTGCAGGGGAAGGGTTGGAGATGTGAACTGCTCCCACAGATTAGTGACTCTTGTTATGACTATGTTGACCATACACTGCATTAGACTCCTTCTTTCCACTAGGGGGCTTCTTAGTAGTGCTCGATGAAGAGGCACTCACCTGTATCTTACCACTTCTTATACCACTTTCCACACATTCTCCGGTCATTATCAGCTCGGTGAAACCAGATGACGAGCTTCCAATGAGGTGACTATAGAAAGGACCATTTAACGTACTCATAAACATATCCATCAGTTCCCTGTTAGTCAGAGGAGGTTGAACTCTGCCAACCAGGTCTCTCCATTTTTGGGCATACTCTTTGAAACTCTCCTTAGCACCCATAGACATGCCTTGGAGCTGCATGCGAGTTGGTGCTAAATCAGCATTATATTGGTATTGCCTATAGAAGGTCTCAGCAAGATCATTCCAATCACGAATATTCACACTTTCAAGTTAATAGTACCATTCCAATTGAGCTCCAGATAAGCTCTCTTGGAAGAAATGAATCCACAGTTTCTTATCAGCAGGATGTGGTTGAATCCTCCGGACATAGGACCTTAAATGCAGTTTAGGACATGAAACCCCATCATACACCACAAAAACAGGAACCTTGAAACCAATAGGTATAACCACTCCAGAAATTAAACTCAAATCTTCAAAATCAAGCCCAGAAGATTTTTGTAGTTCCATAGCATTCATTCTGTCTACCAACATCTTGTACTTCTCCTCACTAGCAGGATCATGATAATAGTTTGCCTCAGAATCAGAATCTTCCACAGTATCATGAAGACTACCTCCCTCTTTCTCAGAATTCTCAGACTCAGAATCCTCAACCGCTTCCTTTGTCTTGATAGGACCTCTGAATCTTCTTCCTAGGTTGATAAGGCCTCCTGATTTTCTAGTCTTCTTTTTCTTCTTAGCCAGCAATGCCTTCAGCTCATCTTGTCCCTTGGACAAGTTCAGGATCAGCTCTTGAAATTGTGCATTTTGAGCCTGGAGATCCTTGACAGTTTGTTCGAGAGCCATTTCTGCTGAAATAAACAGCAAGAAGATAAGATACATGTTCATAAGAAACCTGTGATGCAATGATATGGTATGTAAATGCATATGCAATGTTTTCAAGGACCGCAGGATTTAAATTTGTTTAAACAACCAGAAAGTAAACTTTTATTAGTAATCAAATAACTTGTTTTCCTCTTGGGCTTACAACAAAAATGAAATGAATACAAAGATGGGGTTTTAAGTCTCCCATGGACGTTTCCTCTTTGTGTTGAGGTATGAGTTGAGATTCCGCTCCTCGTGAAGTTGTCTTGTTAGCTCCAGGATTCTTTCTTGACTAGATTTGAAATGAGTCTCAAAAGTATCCCTTTGTTCCTTCATCTGGATCCAGGATCTTTGCAACTCTTCCATGTCAGTAGGCATGTCTGGATGAAGAATGATATAAGGAGTATCTCCTTCAGCAACAGGCTCCATGGTAACTGGCAGGATAGCAGGATATGGCATCATAAGAGTCTGAGCACGTGCTCGTACCCATCTGAGATAAGGTTCTATAGGAATGGAGTACTTTGGTTCCAGAGTCTTGCTATCAACCTTGTTCACCTTGCCCCAAGCTCGTATCAACCTTTGACGGTAACCTTGCAGATCGTTGTCATAGTCGAACACAATACCCTGAATAAGCATGTCATGAGGACCATCACCCCGAGCATAACCAAACTGACGTAGAGCTAAAGAAGGGTTGTAGGTAATTCCCCCTCTTATGCCAAGGAGTGGCACATTAGGGAACTCCCCACAACGGTCAATGATAGTAACATTCTCCATAGATCGAGAGCACCAATGAATATCTGAATGAGAAAGTGACATAATCCTCTTGGACCACCTGAACCCTTGTTCATTCTTCATCACTGATCGAGGAAGGTGAGAAATAAACCACCTAGACAATAGAGGTATGCAGCACATCAGAGTTCTTTGTGCCTTCGTAGTACGGGTATGGAGAGAGTGTAAGATGTCTCCAAGTAATGTAGGCACTGGATTACGAGTCAGAAATATGTTGATGGTGTGTACGTCTATGAACTGGTCTGGATTAGGGAACAACACTAAGCCATAGATCAATAGGGCTAAGATCTCTTCAAAAGCATCATAACTCATAACCTTCAGGAACACTTGAGCTTTCTCCATTAATACCTTAGCAAGGATACCCTTAACTCCACTTCTTGTTTCTAGGACAATGTCTGATTTCTTCAAATGTAAGGCTGCATCAATGGCTTCAGGTTTATGCTCTTTCTCTAAGCCTGTGAAGGGTCTTTGATCAAGGATAGGTATACCCAGTAGCTTGGAGAACTCTTCCATTGTAGAAACCAGCTGATAGTCGGGGAATGTGAAGCAATGATGTTTAGGATCAAAGAACTGAAATAGGACATTCATCATGTCTTCATTGAACCCTGAAGTGACTAGATCCAGTAGGTGACCATGCCTCTTGATGAATTGGGAGTTTTCAGAAACTTGAGAGACCAATTCCTTAAGCTTAGGAGGTATTCCTACAAAGTTGATATGGATAGTATTCCTACGAGCAAAAGCCATGACCTGCAACAAAGAACAAAGATAAATCCTTTGGTCCTTGAAATGGTTAGTGAAAATGCTATGCTTATGATGCATGATGTAATGATGTTATGCTCAATCACAAACATGTGGCACACACAAACAAGTCACACAATAGCCCTAGGTTTGAAGGCTTGCATGAGGTTTAAAGGTAAGTACCCTCCCCTGAAGTTAGTTGGTTCATCTTGTCCTACCAAAGTAACCGGGTTGTAAGGGATCTCAATATCATTGATCCTTCACAAGGGTGGTTGTTCAGTAGGCAACTTACTTGCCAACCAAAACCCTCCAAGTTTAGGATCTCAATGAGTGTAGCATCGAGTATCAACCAACTTCAGTCTTCACAAAAGCCGACTATCTCACTACTTTCTAAAGGCCAAGATGGGATGACTAGGATTCTAAAAGTCAGTTAGTGTATTGACAACATATGGCAGACTCATATTATCCTTAACTTACTTAAGAAACATAAGCACCAACCAAGAAGTCACACTAACTATGGCCACCAGATCAACCATATCGGTATACGCCATACAGTTTCCTTGGTCTATTGCCATTTACCAAAGGTACACTAGATCCGGGTTAGGATCTTTCACACAAAAATCCCAACAAGTAATATAAAGCAAACAATTTAAGTGATCTAATTCCTAAGGGTACCCCTCTTTTATTAAATCCCCAGCAGAGTCGCCAGTTCTGTAACACGGTGGGAGAACTGACTTTCGATAAATGTTGCGGATAGCAAGAGTCGCCACCGACTTTTATTTTATCCATAAGGAAAGGACATAAAAGAACAGGAAAAACCTATTTTAAAAGACTTAGGTTCGGGGGTAGGTTATATAAAGGGAAGGTGTTAGCACCCTTTATATCTATGGTTATCCATGGGCTCTTAGTTACTTAGCCCACTTTAAATTGTTTTGAAAAGGTGTAGTGTGTGATTAGAAACTTTCTAAGTACTTTGTAATGATCCTCATATGGATGTATTCAAAGCCTTGTGTTTTTGAAAATTATTTGAAAAGTGGGGTGTAAAGAGTGTTTTTGAAAAATGAGCAAGCAACTGAGAGAAACCTACCCTAGATTAAGCCTTTCATGTTCTCGTATGTTCTTTCAATGGTAAGACTATCCCTATTATTAAGGAATAGGTAGTCATTACCTTGGATGTATTAAGGGACATGTGTAGGGTCATCTGGATATAGGCAACTGTAGGGTGTCTTTAGCAATTCGTAGGGACTTATCATCTTTTATTCGAAGGGACAAGATCATTTACCGTAGGCAACCTCGAAGGGACTTGATCTTTAAAACTGTAGGGACTTGATGATATTTATGAAGGGACTTGCTTAAGACACCCTACTTGACCTTTTGAATTAGGCAACTGAGAGGCAACCCTAGGAAGTGCAAGATGGCGATCTTAGATCGACTTACGTGTGTGCGTGTTTATTTTCAAGTATTTATCTTTTTAAATTAATTTTTCTAAGTTAATTTTAATTACAAATAGTTTATCACACCCTAGAATTACTAACCACACAATAAAGATATTTACAATAAAAATAAATAAGAGAAAATAAACCTACAAATATTACATGGCTTTAGCAGTTACATAATAATAAAAATAATAATGATAAATATAATAATAGTAATAAATAAGCAATTAATTAAATATTAGTAATAATAAAATAAGAAGGGTTAGAAAAATAAATAAACAAAAGAAATAAGAATTTAGCAAGAGAAATCAATATTTAGAAAAGTTTTAGAAATTAATTAAAAAAAACAAGTTTAACAAATTATTTATATGTTAAAAAATAAGGATTAATAATATAATTAGGGTTTAGAAAAATTAAGTTTAATATTTAGGGTTAAGATAAAAAATTAGGGTTGACAAAAATAGGGTTAGTATTTAAATTAAGAAAATTAGGGTTAATTAATTAATCTAAACCTAATTAGTTAATTTATTTACAAATTAATTAGGATTAATTTCATGAGATATATATATATATATATATATATATATATATATATATATATATATATATATATATATATATAATTAATTTACAAGTTATAAGAAATTATTTCAAAAAAATAAAGTTATTATGATTTATAAACAAAATGTTAATTAATTTAATTGGTTAAATAATTTAATAGGTTAATTATTAATTATTTAGAAAAAAATTAAGAAAGAAAGTGAAAGAATAAAACCAGGGATCAAAACTGAAAGAGCTAGGGTTTGAACCCATGCTCTTGTCCTTCACAGCAGCCCTCCCTATCCACCAGGCTACCAACACGCATGTGATATTACCTGCAACAACTATATTATAACACAAAGCTATCAAAAAAAACAAATTATTAAAAAACTGAAGGCTGGACTCGAACCCACGCCCTCTCCTTCACTGATCTTGCCTTTATCCACTGGGCTACAGGAGCGCTGGTATTAGTAATTCACAACAAAACATAATATAATAAAGTTAACATAAAAGGAATTAATTTGAAAAAAAATATGTTGGAGGTTGGGTTTGAACCCACGCCCTCTCCTTCAAAACTTCGCTCCTTAACCACCAGTCCACATGCGCGTTTGTGATATCTATATGAAACAAATAAATAATAAAACAAGTTAAAATTTGAATTCCTGAAGCGCGAAATTTGTTAGGGATTTTGCTACGACCTTGGTTTCATAGGTAAACCTGCGTTTTCATAAACATCATAAACATGTACGATTGGTCCAAATTGAACACACAAATCAATTCCCCATATGTTTTACAGTTTGCCTATGTTGTCCAAACAGTTTTACACGGTCTAAATTAAGAGTTCCCAAATTGAGACTTCAAACCCTAACAATGGTGATTCTCGGTACCTGCACGAAAACTTCAAACAAACCAGCCAGCAATGATGTATAGAACACTATTAATAACATGCAATCATCAAAAACCATTTAAAGATCGAGAATCTATGTATTCGAAAAATTCAAGAATGCACAAAAAATGTGAATCGGTATATGCGTATGAACACGTTTTTGATGATAAGAATGATTGGGATGTGTTCAGTAAGTGTCAAAGAACATATTTCAACCTTAAACTTGCTTTGAAACCAACCCAAAAACAAAAACCGAAAACATGTTTTTTTGTCAAATTTTGAAGTTAGTGTATCCTCTAAACAGCTGCAAAATCGTGTCCCCTTGTGTTGGTTCCCTTTTCTACTTATAATGGAGGAAATTTAGGTCAAAAGTGAATGGATTTTTGGGCTTTGTAATAGTTACTTGATCATGAAGTTTCATCCTTTCAAATATTGAAAAATATCTCATCAAACCTTTCCCATTTAGGCTAGCACGATTTTACATGATGCCAATCAGTTTTAAATGATTTTTAAGATTTTCTAGAAGAAGAATCATGTCCAAATATTGATTTTTATATTTTATTTAGATTTAATTTGATTTTTAATGGATAAAATCAAAATAAATAATAAATAAATAATAAAAAATCAGAACTTTGTTGCTTTGGGCCGTGCTTGAGGTCTTTGTATGGATTGGATCACAACATTGCAAGCCCATTTGGAAAAATTTGGTTTTAAGGCCCCATTGGCTTCATATACCTCCCAAAAATTTTCCAACTTTGAAAAGGCATATCTCCCTCAATTTTAAGTCTATGAGGGTGTTCTTGGACATTTTGGAAAGCTTAGAGAGTCCTCTAACCAACATCATTGGTCTCATGTCCATATCTTTTACCATTTTCAAGTTATTCCCTTTGAAAGATGTTGACTTTTTGTTAACTTTTGAAATGACCTGTAATGTTTTGGGTCATACCTTTCAAATAAAGCATTTTTAGGCTTGGCTTATGAGACACAAAGTTGTAGATAATTCAATTTCCTTCAAAATGAGATTTGTATGGGAAATTTTTGATTAAGCATGTGAAAGTTATGGCTGGTCAAAGTTCAGTTGACTTTTCCTATGAAAACCCTAATTTAGAAACTCCTGATTCTTGATGATCTGAAATCTCCTTGATGAATCATGATCAACCATTGATCAAATGATGAATTTTACTTCATATACTTGACGTTGTCAAAAAATCATAAATTTTGACTTTGGTTTGACCACATTTGACCTCAGTTTGACTTTTTAAGTGCTTTGACTGTTTTTAGCCTATCTGATCATCTGATTGAGCAAACCTTTTGGGAAAGTCTTGAAACTTGACATAGGGATTCTTGAAGACATATAGGATGATATGAAGCTCACTTGAAGCCTTGTAAGTCCATTTAGCCTGATGAAACTCAAAACTCCCTGGTTTAGGATGCATTGCTTAGGAGGATGCTTTGTCTGAGGGAATTGTCAAACTTTCTGACTAATTGTGAACCTTGTGAACATCTTGGGACACCTTAGTACACAATGTCTGGTCTAGGTGAGGGCAGATTTAGGGGTGCAACAACTTCAGAATCAGAATCTTCCACAGTCTCATGGAGACTACCCCCCCTCTTTCTCAGAATTCCCAGACTTAGAATCCTCAGCCTCGTCTTTTGTCTTGATAGGACCTCTGAATCTTCTACCCAGGTTTATGAGACCCCCTGATTTTCTAGTCTTCTTCTTCTTCTTATCCAGCAGTGTCTTCAACTCATCTTGTCCCTTGGACAAGTTCAGGATCAGCTCTTGGAATTGTGCATTCTGAGCCTGGAGATCCTTGACAGTCTGTTCAAGAGCCATTTCTGCTGAAATAAACAGCGAGAAGATAAGATACATGTTCATAAGAAACCTGTGATGCAATGATATGGTATGTAAATGCATATGCAATGTTTTCAAGGACCGTAGGATTTAAATTTGTTTAAACAACCAGAACGTAAACTTTTATTAGTAATCAATAAACTTGTTTGCCTCTTGGGCTTACAACAAAAATGAAATGAATACAAAGATGGGGTTTTAAGTCTCCCATGGACGTTTCCTCTTTGTATTGAGGTATGAGTTGATATTCCGCTCCTCGTGAAGTTGTTTTGTCAGCTCCAGGATTCTTTCTTGACTAGCTTTGAAATGAGTCTCAAAAGTATCCCTTTGCTCCTTCAACTGGATCCAGGACCTCTGCAACTCTTCCATGTCAGTGGGCATGTCTAGATGAAGGATGATATAAGGAGTATCTCCTTCAGCAACAGGTTCCATGGTAACTGGCAGGATAGCAGGATATGACATCATAAGAGTCTGAGCACGTGCTCGTACCCATCTGAGATAAGGTTCCATAGGACTGGAGTACTTTGGTTCCAGAGTCTTGCTGTCAACCATGTTCACTTTACCCCAAGCTCGTATAAACCTTTGCCGATAACTTTTCAAATCGTTGTCGTAGTCGAACACAATACCCTTAATAAGCATGTCATGAGGACCATCACTCCGAGCATAACCAAACTGACGTAGAGCTAAAGAAGGGTTGTAAGTAATGCCCCCTCTTATTCCAAGTAGTGGCACATTAGGGAACTCCCCACAATGGTCAATGATAGTAACATTCTCCATAGATCGAGAGCACCAATGAATATCTGAATGAGAAAGTGACATAATCCTCTTGGACCACCTGAACCCTTGTTCATTCTTCATCACTGATCGAGGAAGGTGAGAAATAAACCACCTAGCCAATAGAGGTATACAACACATCAGAGTTCCTCGTGCCTTCGTAGTACGGGTATGAATAGAGTGTAAGATGTCTCCAAGTAATGTAGGCACTGGATTATGAGTCAGAAATATGTTGATGGCGTGTACGTCTATGAACTGGTCTGGATTAGGGAACAACACTAGGCCATAGATTAATAAGGCCAAGATCTCCTCAAAAGCACCATAACTCGTGGCATTTAGGAGCACTAGATCTTTCTCCATCAACACCTTAGCAAGGATACCCTTAACTTCACTTCTCGTTTCTAGAACAATGTCTGATTTCTTCAGATGTAGGGCTGCAACAATGACTTCAGGTTTAGGCTCCTTCTCTAATCCTGTGAAGGGTCTCTGATCAAATATAGGTATACTCAGTAGCTTGGAGAACTCATCCATTGTAGGAACCAGCTGATAGTCGGGGAATGTGAAGCAATGATGTTTAGGATCAAAGAACTGAAATAGGACACTCATCATGTCTTCATCAAATCCTGAGGTAACCAAGTCAAGTAGGTGACCATGCTTCTTGATGAACTGGGAGTTTTCGGAAACTTGAGAGACCAATTCCTTAAGCTTAGGAGGTATCCCTACAAAGTTGATCCGGATAGTATTCCTACGAGAAGAAGCCATGACCTGCAACAAAGAACAAAGATAAATCCTTTGGTCCTTGAAATAGTTAGTGAAAATGCTATGCTTATGATGCATGATGATGTTATGCTCAATCAAAAACATGTGGCACACACAAACAAGTCACACCATAGCCCTAGGTTTAAAGGCTTGCATGAGGTTTAAAGGTAAGTACCCTCCCCTGAAGTTTAGTTGGTTCATCCTGTCCTACAAAAGTAACCAGGTTCTAAGGGATCTCAATATCATTGATCCTTACCAAGGGTGGTTGTTCAGTAGGCAACTTACTTTCCAACCAAAACCCTCCAAGTTTAGGATCTCAATGAGCGTAGTATCGAGTAACAACCAACTTCAGTCTTCACCAAAGCCAGTTATCTCACTACTTTCTAAAGGCCAAGATGGGACGACTAAGGTTCTAAAAGTCAGTTAGTGTATTGACAACATATGGCAGCCTCATATTATCCTCAACTTACTTAAGGAACATAAGCACCAACCAAGAAGTCACACTAACTATGGCCACCAGATCAACCATATCGGTATACGCCGTACAGGTTCCTTGGTCTATTGCCATTTACCTAAGGTACACTAGATCTGGGTTAGGATCTTTCACACATAAGAGCCCAACAGATAAGTATAAAGCAAACAAGGCAAACAATTTAAGTGATCTAATTCTTAAGGGTACCCCTCTTTTATTAAATCCCCAGTAGAGTCACCAGTTCTGTAACACGGTGGGAGAACTGACTTCTTATAAATGTTGCGGATAGCAAGAGTCGCCACCTACTTTTATTTTATCCAAAAGGAAAGGACATAAAAGAACAGGAAAGACCTATTTTTAAAAGACTTGAGTTCGGGGGGTAGGTTATACAAAGGGAAGGTGTTAGTACCCTTTATATCCATGGTTATCCATGGGCTCTTAGTTACTTAGCTCACTTTGTTTGTTTGCAAGAGTGTAGTGTGTGATTAGTAAAAATTTCTTTTAAGTACTTGGTAATAACCCTCGTATGGGTGTATACAAAGCCTAGTTTAGAAATTGTGAGATGAAAAAGTATTTTGAAATGTGTGAGCAAGTAACTATGAGGTACCTACCCTAGATTTAAGTCCTTCATGTTCTCATATGTTCTTTCCATGGTAAGAATATCCCTATTATTAAGGAATAGTTAGTCATTACCTTGGATGTTAAGGGACAAGCGTAGGGCCATCGTATGGTCATAGAAAGCAACAAGTAAGGGTGTCTTTAGCAATTTGTAGGGACTTATCATCTTTTATTCGAAGGGACAAGATCATTATCGTAGGCAACCTCAAAGGGACTTGATCTTTAAAACTGTAGGGACTTGATGATATTTATGAAGGGACTTTGCTTAAGACACCCCATATTCGAGGGACTTGACCATATTTAAGGCAACTGAGAGGGGTAACTTAGGAAGTGCAATATGGCGATCAAAGATCGACTTACGTGTGTGAGTGTTCATGTTCAAGCATTTATCTTATTAAATTAATTTTCTAAGTTATTTAATTACACAAAGTTTATGCACACCCTAATGTTACTAACCATACAATAAAAATAATTATAAAAATAAAGCAAAAATAAACCTATTACATGGCTTTAGCAATTACATAATAATAATAAATATAATGATAAACATAATAATAAGAATAAATAAACAATAATCACATATTAGTAATAATAAAATAATGATAAGAAGGGTTAGAAAAATAAATAAATAAAGGAAATAAGAATTTAACCAGGCAAAATTAATATTAGAAAAGTTTTAGAAATTAATTAAAAATAAGTTTAATAATAATAAACAAATGACAAATTGTTTTTATTATAATAAAAATAAAGATTAATAATATAAATAGGGTTTAGAAAAATTAGGTCTAATATTTAGGGTTAGATGAAAATTAGGGTTGACAAAAAAAATTAGGGTTTTGTTAATTATAATTATACATTATTAATTTATTTACAAAAAATACATAATAATTATATATATAAACATATTATAAAATAAATACAAACAATTTATATTTAAGAAAATAAAATATGATTTTTTTTGAAAATATAAAGTTTTTTAGGAAAATATTATGGATTATTATTTAGAAATTATTTCAAATATATTGAATTAAATTAAAATTGAGAAAATAGTTAAAAAAAATAAGAAAATGAAGAAAAGTACTAAAAAGATAGGACCTGGGATTTGAACCCAGGTCCCTTACCTCAACCACAACTCTCAAAACCAGCTGAGCCAGCATGCGCTGGTGAACATATAATGAGCATTAATTCTTTTATATTGAACCTGCAAAAACAAATCAATTATGAAAAAAAAATGTGGGAACCTGGATTCGAACCCCTGCCCATCAGCCAACAACCAAACACTCCAACCACTAAGCCACATGGGGCGCGTCTGCAAGCTAATCACCAATTAAACATAATATATTAAATCAGTTGAATAATGGAAAAATAAACAAAAGGACTGGTCTCACCCAGTTTCGAACCCAAGACCTTCACTATACAAGCCAACACCTCAGCCACTAGGACGTCCATGCACAAGTGATAAAGACATAACAAAATAACATAAAATTATTTAAACAAATTCAAAAACAGATTTGTGCGCGGAAGAGTCATCTTCTTCCCCAGGATTTCGTAGGTTTTCCTGCGAATTTAGGTAGGAATTTTCCTGCGAAATTTCCTGCATTCAAAACCTGCAAATCTCATATTATCACAAGCACGTATTGTTTCATCAAATTGATCACATGGTCATGATCCACAACCATCACACAGTTCATTTACAGCATTAGAATGAATTTATAATGGCTAAATTGGGAAACCCTAATTTTGGTCCAAGAACCCTAACAATGGAAGCTTTGGATTTAGGTCATGGTTCTTCAATCTCTTTGCCCAAAAATGATCTAAACATCACGACTAACAAGAATATATGGTTAGAATTCATTATCATCACACAAATAATCGAAATCGAAAAAAATAAAAACATGAACAAGCTTGATTCGGTTTATGCAATATCTGATGATTTGGATGCTGCAAATGATTCAATTAGGTTCAATGTTCATCCAGGGATGTACTGCAACCTTCAAAACTTCTTGATATGGCCTCCAATTGAAAATCCGAATGTCACTTTTAGTGTGAAAATTTGAAGTTCAATGGTGTTCTTGGAGGCTCTTAAAATCGTCCCTAATGCAATGGTCTTCTTGTGTTTATGTAGTAGAGTGAATTAGGTCAATAATCTTGTGGATTTGTGGGCTTTATGATGTAGCTTGATCATGAAGAAATCAAATATTTGAAAATCACCAAAAATCAAATCTAACAATGCCAAATTGATCAAGCACGAATTTGGATGTGATCAATCAACTTTAAACAATGTTTATGACCTTCTAGAACAAAAATCAAATTTAAATATTGAGTTTTCATATTTTATTTTAATTTAAATTGATTTTTAATGGATAAAATCAAAATAAATAAAAAATAAACTATAGAAATATGAATGAATAAGATTTAATTCATGCATGATGTCATGGTAGAGATTGGGTCATAAAAATGCAAGCCCATGTGGAAAGAATTGGTTCTAAGACCCCATTTGCTCAATAAACCTCTCAAAATTTTCCCAACTTCACAAAGGCATAAATCCTTCAATTTTAAGGCTATTAATGTGTTCTTGGAAATTTTGGAAAGCTTAGATAGTCCTCTAACCAACCTCTTTGGTATCATGTCCATATCCTTTACCATTTTCAAATTATGCCCTTTGAAAGATGTTGACTTTTTGTTGACTTTTAAAATGACATATAATGTCTTAGCTCATACCTTCCAAATGAAGCATTTTTGGGATTGGATTGTGATACAAAAAGTTGTAGAGAATTCAATTTCCTTCAAAATGAGCTTTGGATGGGAAATTTTTGATGAAACATGTGAAAGTTATGGCTGGTCAAAGTTCAGTTGACTTTTCCTATGAAAACCCTAATTTAGAAACTCCTGATTCTTGATGATCTGAAATCTCCTTGATGAATCATGATAAAACCTTGATCAAATGATGAATTTTAATTCATAAACTTGATGTTGGCAAAAAATCATGAAGTTTGACCACAGTTGACCTCAGTTTGACTTTTTAACCACTTTGACTGATTTTTGCATATCTGATCTTCTGACTGAGCAAACCTTTTTGGGAAAGCCTTGAAACTTGACATAGGGATTCTTGAAGACATGTAGTATTTTATGAATCTCACTTGAGGACTTGGAAGTCCATTTAGCCTGATGAAACTCAAAACCCTAGTTTAGGGTGCATTGCTTAGGAGGATGTTTTGTCTGAGGGAACTTCCAAGCTTTCTGACTAATTGTGAACCTTGTGAACCTCTTGGGATACCTTGTGAACCTTGTGAACCTCTTGGGACACCTTGGTACACAATGCCTTGACTAGGGGAGGGCAAATTTTGCTTTGCAACACCGTCCCTCATCATTATTTCATTTTTGGGTCATTCTTGTTTCTAATGTTCTTAATATGTTATAAGGATCATATGTACCAAGTTTGATGAAGAAATTCATTGTGGAAGTCATTTGTTCACTGGGTAACTTCTTGAGCAAGTTAAGTCAAAATCAGGGCATCTGAGGCCCCCAACAATGGAACCAAAGGGGTATATTCATCAAAATGAAGTTCTATGATCTTTATTTGATCTTAGAAGAGGTTGGAAGTTCACAAGATTGAAGAATTTTGAGCCATTTGCAAACTTGCCAAAAATGGAAATGACTTGTAATGGAAACTTTCCATTTTGGGAAAGTTTTTCAACCTCCTCTTTCTCAACCAAAAATGCTTCAAATGAAAAATTCTTGGTCATGAAAGTTGTAGATTAGGTCTTTACCTTTTCAAAAAGTACAAGAACATGTCTTGATTCATCCTAGAACTTAAGATATGGAATTTCAAAGTTGGCAAAAATCCTAAAATTTCAAGTTTCATGTCAAAGAGGGATTTTGCAAAATGGCATGTTCGAGCATTCTAATGACCTCTAATCAACTTCTACACTTCATAACATGCCTATGTGAATTCTAAACATTAGAATTGGCCCAAGAATTTGAAATTTCCATGACTCGATTCACAAGAAACTTCAAAGAGGGAATTTTGCAAAACCTATGGTATCCCTTCATCTAAGTGATCCAGCTGCATAAAATTGATCCAAGGGCCATCCATGAACTCAGCTGAAGCCAAGACACCCCTAAAGTCAGACCTGCACCATGCCCATACCTCAAGTACGCAAAGTTGACAATTTTGCATTTCCTCCCATACCAATCAAACTGAGCCACCACCCACTCATTGGCCAACCACAATCTCTTATGCAAACCCTAAGGACCTCATTCCATAACACATTGAAGCTTGAAACACTTGAGAGCTCAGAATCCACAAAATTATCAAAAACCTTCCCTTCTTCGAAACTCAAAACACAACCATCAAACTTCAAAACAAACTTCACCAATCATCTTTAAATCACTCATAGAACACAAAACATCCCTCACCATAGCCTGAAACCCCCAAAATCAGAAATATGATTTTTGAGTTATCAGAACCAAACATCTCAAACCAGCCAAAACAAACTTGTTCTAAGACTTTCAGAAGCACAAAGGGGGTCATTGGAGTGGTTTTGCACAAAAGAGGAGGTCAGAAAGCTCCAAACTGAAAAGCTTCAACTCAGGTATACCTCAAGAACAAATTTTCCAGAAACCTTCTTTTAAGTTTTAGAATGATTCTACATGTTCTCTAGATCACTCTGATATGTTTAGTTTTGAAAATGATTGAGAAATAAGCATGTATGGTTGTTCTGAAAGTTTGCCCGAAAATTTTGTTTGATTCGATTCTTGTTTATGATGAAATATAAATGTTAAATGATGATGGATTCTTGTTTGGGGAGGGTAGTAGATCATTTCTGGAGCTTTAGAGGTTCTAATTTGACCTAGGGAAGAAGTTGGGATTTTGAGTGACCGGAGAAGATGACCGGAGCTAGCTCCGGTCACCTGAAAATCATTAAAACCCTAATTAGGGTTAGTTGCCCAGATTGATTTCCCACCCTTGGATCTTGTTTAGGTTAGCGCGCATACGGCTCAGATTAGTTCACTTAAGTTAATTTCTGATTAATTAATTTAATTAAAATCATTTAGCCAATTTGAATGTGGACCACTGGATTGTGCGCCAAGTCAATTTCCACCATTTTGTTCAAATCTCAGCCATTGGATGCGCTGACTTGCATTTTAATTCATTTTTATTTCATTTTTTTCTATTTCTTTTGCATAATTATTTTAAAATAGCAAAAATCTTTCAAAAAATATTTCCTTTTGCATTTTTGTTTCAAATATTTTTCTTAACCAGAAAATGATTTTTATTTTATTTTTTGCATATAAAATTATTTTTAAAATATTTAAATGTTATTTTTAATTAATTAAAGTCTTTTAATTAATTAAAAATACATTTAGGTTTCTAAAATTCACCAAAAAAATCATGAATCATCCCTTTGCATTTAGAAACATTTTCAAACTCTTCACACAAATTTCTTTTTCGGTTTGATCATAACTTAAGAATTTTCTTTGAATTAAGGGTCATTTAAATCATATTTTTGAACCCTAACTTGAAAAAATCTTTTCTGCCTAACCAAGAAGAGTTTGAAGATGATTCTTTTTTGCATTGTTTTGTGCATAACATGTAGTTTATAGGTCATTTGTCTCATGAATTTATCTTGAATTTTTGAATTGATTTGCATTTTTCTTTGAGGATCACCCAAAAAACCCTAGAAACTTAGGAAATTCATAACTTTTGAGTGGTAAGGCTTTTAACCTTCTCCTTTGGGGTGTGACCTAGTATGGGATTAGGGTTTATTTGAGCTTGGTTTCAAATTTTTATCATGTCATATGCTTATGTTTTGTTCATTTGCATCTTGCTTGTCCATAAAACCCTAATTTCTTATGTTCATTTGCATTCATCTTGCATATGCATCCATACATGAACTTTCCATTACATTTTTTGCATTCATATGTCATCTTAGACATCTTAGGACATGTTAGAACCATTCTCAATCATTTCTTCATCCATTTGCCATGATTTGCATTCATTTCATTCCATTAACTTTCATGAACTTTCAAACTTCAAAGCATGCTTACATGACATCTCATCTTTGTATGATCATACATATGCACTTTGTATGACATTGCATCATCTCACATGACATTCTCATTGCATAAACACTTCTGACTTTGGTCATTTCATCTCATCTCATCTCATTTCATTTTATTTCTTTATGCTTTGTACTTTATGCATTCATGCTAACGTTTTTAGGTGGTAAGTTACTTTGAGAAGTGAATTTGCCTTCACTTCTCATTTCTCTTTATCTCTTTCATATGCATCTTGCTGGTTTCTTTGAAGTGAACTTGTTCACTTGTGTTCATTCTCTCTCACTTTCTTTATTTAAGTTACTTATCTTCTTCAATGAAGTAAGTAACTTGTTTCTTCTGCTTCTTCCTCCTTTCATCTGCTTCTTCCATTGGTGGCTTCCTTGAAGATCTTTCTCAAGCCTTACAAACCATAGGAACATCCAAGCATGATAATAATTAGGGTTGTGATTAGTCCCCCTTAGCTTTTACCTTTGAGTCTCCTTGAGTCTCTCATCTCATCTTCATAATCAGAGACTAAACTCTTAAAGTTTTAGGACTTTTGAATTAGGGTTATGCCTGCATCCTTCTCTTAGGATGGAGTGTATAACTTTAATCCTAAGTGTTAAACCTTTAATTTGTTTAAATCTCTTAATCAAATCATCTTAATAATCACTAAGACTTTATCTTGTAACTTGGCCCTTACATTAGGGTTCTAATTCTTCCTTATGGTTAAGAAGGACTAACCCCAGTGTTTAATGGACAAGTCCCCCTCAAGTTGTCTTAAAAACCATAAAATCCACTTCTTAATCTCATCCATTAATTAAAATCCACTTAATAAAGGCTTTGTTATATAATTAATTTAATCCCTAACCATGGATTAAGTTGAGGTATCTTCCTCAGCTTAAGTGTTCTCATCTATTATCCTTCTATTAGGATGGTGTAATGAGTTAACTAATATGTGATTAGAGATTAAACTCATTATTTAACACAAAACAAAAAACCCAAAAACATCTAAATAATCACAAGTAGGTTAATGATCTTAATCCTACATCATCATGGCAATTAAGTTGAGATGCTTATCTCATACTTAAGTGGGCTCATTATCCCTAATCAGGGAGGATATAATGAGTTTACAAGCCCTTGATTTAGGCTTAGGCTCATTAACTTATGCAAATACACCCAAAACAATAACAAGACTGAAAACACAAAAAAACAAACAATAATTGTCTCCTTCGGGATTCTCTTCTCATCACCTTCATTCACAAACGAGAACTTGCTTCTTTCGTCTAATGCAAGACAGTTAGCACTCGAGCCAGACGAGTCATACACTTGAGCATAGACAAGCAAGCAGTTAACAATCAATTTATCCTTCAGTCTCTTTGAGTCGAACTACGGTGTTCTGACTTCCTCATTGCACAAGAGGATACGTAGGCATAACTTAACAGTTATCGAACAAAAGTCTCTTTGTCATCCCCCTCTTTCAGCATTCTTTAAAAGCCTCAATCTTGAGCATTCCACTCTTTTTTTGCACTGCCACTTGAACATTCTTTTCCAGCTTTTGCACACAGATAGCACATACCCTACCCTTTTAAACACAATCTTTTAAGCGTGGATCCCGTCGAGTACGACGGACAATCTGGGTGCTAACACCTTCCCAGGTTGTAACCAACCCCCTTTCTCAGTTTCTCTGGTTCGCAACCGTCTTATCCATCTCTTTCTAGGTTTATGCAGCATTACCTTTCCATTGGGGTAAAAATGCCTAGCAGGCGACTCTATTCAGTTCACTTCATTTTCTCCTTTCGTCGACCGTTCGTGCTTGTACCGGGATGCAAATCTTCGGGAGCGACAGTAGTTTGTTTTACTATCCACTTGAAGATGACAAATTCTTTTCACTTAATAAAATGAATTATAACCCACCCTTTTTACTATTTATACCACAAACTACGGGGTTTTGATCTTGCACTGCACTTTGTGGGTACGTAGGCATGAGGTGGTAAACCTCTCCAAACACAAAAATATAAAAAAATAATAATTCTTTTCTCATCCCTCCACTCATATTTTTACAAACCATTTTCAAACCAAAAACGGTAAATTTTTCAAAGGGCTCCCGTGGAGTACCACGGACATTTTAGGTGCGTAAAACCTTCCCATTGTGTAACCTATCCCCTTACATGTTTCTCTGTTGGGTTTCTTTAGCTTTTTGCTTTTAGATTCATTAGGATTTATTCGCTTTTTTTTCCTTTTCCCCTTGGAATAAAATAAAATCGCTGTGGCGACTCTGTTTACTTTGAGTTAAGTTAACCAATAGCTTACACTCATGTTTTTACCGCTACAGAAAAGTGGCGACTCTGCTGGGGAGTAATCTCTAAGTGGATTCGGCCTACTTTGATTTATTTACTGCTTTGGTTTGATTTGTTTGTTCTGTTTCGGTTTTGGTGATCCTCTGTGAGTGAGATAGAATCTAACCCGGATCTGAGTTGAACTTATGATAGGACGACGATATTCGAAGCGATAAGCGATGGAGTAGTCCAAATCTATATCAATTTGATAATCTCCACTCGGTTAGGCTCTCTTGGATTATTAATGTCATGATGAGTAATCATACATGGCATTATTTTCCGACCTTGAGCTGATCATACTAAGGACCGTAGAACCCTTAACCCATCCAAGCCAATTTAGGAACGTAGTGTGGAAACTATCTGAGTGTAAACCTAAGGTGGTTGTCACGCGATACTACACTCGGACGAGGTCTATTTTAAGAATGTTATCGGTTGGGGAGTAATCCAACGTACCGATAATATTCTAAAGATGGTTGTTAACTTCGGGCACCTCTGTTAGCACCCTTTTGGTTTTCTACAGGTACAATGAAGACAAAACTTTAGTACTTACCTATGTGGGTTGGTGTTCTGTTACCTTGACTTCATGCTCGTGACTCGGAACCTTAAACCGTGTGCTTTGTGTGATCTTGTTTGTGGTTGCTTCATACATTCCATTATACATTCATGAGCATTATTTTTGCGATTTCAAGGGACTCATAAGATACTATTACAAAATTTCAGATGTCTATTGTTATGAATTTTGAAAGGAGGAACACAAAGAAGTACACCTTCAAGAATCTTAATATAGTGGAGTTGAGAAAGCTAGGAGCATTGGTGGTTGACACCCAGGAGTTCCAGAAGTATTATGGAAAGCTATTGTTTATTTTGGATACCGATGTACCAGAGGGGATTCTCCCTACCTTAGCTCAGTTTTATGATCCATTGCATCATTGTTTCACCTTTCCGGATTATCAGCTTGTGCCAACCTTGGAGGAGTACTCTCATTGGATGGGTTTACCTATTTTGGACAAGGAATTTCTTTTCAGTGGTTTAGAGAAGGAGCTTACAATCAAAGTTATCGCCAAAGCCCTTTTTCTAAAGGAGTCCGATCTTAATGAAAAGTTTCTTCCAAAAGGGAGTGTCCGTGGTATTAATGCCAAGTTCTTAATAGGGAAAGCTTCTACTTCACTTAATTTGGGTCATAAGGATGCATTTGAGGCTATTCTTTCTTTGCTCATTTATAGGATTGTCTTGTTTCCTAACTTAGATGGTATTATGGATGTGAATGCCATTCAAATTTTCTTGAAGAAGAATCTGGTACCTACTTTGCTTGGAGACATGTATCATGCCTTTCATTATATGACCTCCAAAGGTGATGGAGAGATTGTGTGTTACGAGTCTCTTCTCTATAGGTGGTATATTTCGCACCTACCAAAGTCCAACATCTTCAAGGATAATAGAAAGAAGCAAAGATGGTCTCAAAGGATTATGTCTCTTTATCATAAGGATATGACTTGGTATTGTCCCCATTATGATACTAGAGTGCTTATTGATAGTTGTGGAGAATTTCCTAATGTACCTCTTCTTGGTACACGTGGGGGAATTAGTTACAACCTTATTCTTGCTAGGCGACAGTTGGGATATTGTTTGAAGGACGTACCAAGCAACCTTTCCTTATCCCGTTTCTTCTTTCTTAATGGTACATATCATGTAGAAATGAAGAAAAGGATTGCTCATTCTTGGCATGTGGTTCATCGGAAAGAGAAAGGTCAATTGGGAAGACAACATCTTGCTCCCTCTGAGTGTTACATCCAGTGGGTTCAATCTAGGGATTCCAAGCTCAAGATGCCTTATCCACCCGAGGAGCCTTGTTTCCTATATTACCATTGTCTGCTTTTCTTCCTCCCAGTGATGAGAAGGTTACTCTTCAAGAAGAGTTGGACAAGATGAAGAAAGAGAAAAAAGAATGGCTACTTGAGAAGGCTACGATGCAAGAGCAACTGAAGGAGAAGGATGATCTCATTGAGTTACTTGAGCGACATGTTACGAAGAGGCCAAGAGAGGATTTACTTTCCTCTAGTACTCCATCTACCATTCCTCCTACGTCCGGTGCTTGGAAGGCCATTGTTGACCGGTTGGCAAAGGATAAGGAAGACATGGAGAATCGGTACAAGAAAGAGATTAAGAGGATTCGCATGAAGTACCAGCCGGGATTCGGATCTTCTTCGGATGTGATCCCCTAGGTCTAGTTTACTTTTTCTCTCATGTATTAGGATTGTTGAGGATTGTACTTCAATTGTAATCCTTACTTTGATTTTAATGAGAATGAGTTTTTTTTAAGTACTTCAAAAAGTGTTTCTTTATAAATATTGCAATTTATCTTATAGTCCTTTGAAATCTTTGCATTTTGCATACGCATACCATGCATCATACCCGCATTTGTCTTGCTTTTTGAGTGTTGTCCGGGGTACTTATGTTGTTTCTTGGTCTTCATTCAGTCCTCCTGTCAAGTTGACTCACAAAGTTGATACTCGAGCTAATCGGAAGAAGATGTCAGAAACCTTACAACAAGAGAATCGCGAGCTGCACGAAGAAGTTACATATCTGAGGGAAAGTTTGGAAAGAGTTACTGCCATGATGGAAAGCTTGATGGCTGCTTAGAATCAGCCACCTCCTCCAAATTCTCCTGTTCAAAATACAATCATCTCTGAGATTGTTACTGCATCAATTCCTACTGAGATAGTTCTTTCTCCTCGATATTGCATGCATGCTAGCACACCGTGGGGCATGCCAGTTGATTTCATTCCTGCTGGTTATCATCATCCTCCTCCTGAGACTACTGCATTTAATACTCTTCCTCCAGTGATGACTACTGCACCGCCTGTGATGCACACTATTCCGCACCATGATGAAATGATTTACCATGCTGAGCCCAGTGAAGGCGCTGGTGTGATTGAAAGACTTGATGATTTTCAGGGTCGTTTTCATGAGATATAGAAGGAGATGAGAGCCTTGAAGCATAAGTATGTGTTCGGAAAAGATGCTTATGATCTCTATCTGGTTCCTAATGTCAATGTTCCGTACAAGTTCAGGTTGCCTGAGTTCGAGAAGAATAAAGGTAGCACTTATCCTCTGAGTCATTTGACTATGTATGCTAGGAAGATGTCTGCTCAGATAGACAATGATAAGTTGTTGATTCATTATTTCCAGGATAGTCTGACTGGTGCATCTATGAGATGGTACATGAGTTTGGACAATAGCCAAATAAATACTTTCAATGATCTGGGAGAGGCTTTTGTTAGGCAATACAAGTATAATGTTGATATGGCACCAGACAGAGATCAGTTTCGCGCTATGTCACAGAAGGACAAAGAAACTTTCAAGGAGTACGCACAGAGATGGCGCGAGCTAGCAGCTCAGATTGTTCCTCCTCTAGAAGAGAAAGAAATGACGAAGATCTTTTTAAAGACTTTAGGCTCTTTCTATTATGAGAAAATGATAGCAAGTGCTCCTTCTAATTTCATTGAAATGGTGAATATGGGGATGCGTTTAGAAGAAGGTGTTCGTGAGGGACGGTTGTGCCAAAAGAGTAGTGCAGGCTCGAGTTCTAAGAGGTTTAACTTTGGTAAAAGGAAATAGGGTGAGACTAATGTTGTGTCTCGTGAAGGTTACAGAAGAACTCGTGGTCTTGAGAATCGTCATCAGCAGCATGTAGCTTCTGTAAGTCCGGTGATTAATGTGACTCCAACTGTACCAACAGCTCCAAAGTATCAGTCTCGTTATCAATAAACTTTTGTGCAACAAGGCGGTAATCAACAGGTTCATGCTAAGCCGAGTTTTGATCCCATTCCAATGTTGTATGCGGATTTGCTTCCTTCTTTGATTACAAAGAATCTTGTGCAAACACGTTCTCCACCTCCAGTTCCAGAGTCTATCCCATGGTGGTATAAGCCAGAGGCTCACTGTGCTTTTCATCAAGGTGCCCCAGGGCACATGTTGAGAGTTGTTATCCATTGAAGTTTGAAGTGCAGAAATTGATAAGGAGCAATGTTTTGTCCTTCAATGATGTTAATCCAAATGTGAAGACAAATCCGCTTCCGAAGCATGGTAATGCGTCTGTGAATATGGTTGATGGTTGTCCTGGTTTATTCAAGATTTATGAGGTCCGCCATATTCGAAAGTCTTTAGTTGAGATGCATGCTTTCTTAAGTGAATATCACGATATTGATCACGATATGCTGGTTGTTGCATTTGCTCGGTGAACCCTCGTGGTTGCGTGATTGTTAAGAGAGACATTCAAAAGATAATGGACGATAAGTTAATTGAAGTGACAGCAAAAAGAGATGAGTATGAAAATGAAGTGAATGTTATTGTGCCTCGGTTTAATATTCCTGAGAAGGTGGTTATTTCTTTTGATAGCCGCAAATATGTTGTTACTCAATTGGTGATCAATTTGCCTGGTCCAATGCCATATGAGTATGATAAAGTCGTTCTGTATCGGTATAATGCTACGATGATAGAAAATGGTAAGGAAGTTCATATTCCTTCTCCAAGGTCTGTGGTTAGCATTGCTAATGTGACAAAGGTTACTCGAAGTGGTAGAGTTTATGCTTTAGATCCTCCAAAGAGAGTTGAAGATACAATTGCGAGTAAACAGATTATAGATGTTGTTGCCCGATCAGGCCATTTCGATGATAGTGAAGATGAGGTGTTGAAATTAATAAAGAAGAGCGAGTACAATGTTACTGAGCAGTTGTTGCATAATCTGTCGAAGATATCAGTTTTATCACTCTTGATGTGCTCTGAGGCTCATAGGCAGTCTTTGCAGAAGATTCTTGATCAAGCTTATGTTGACCATGATGTGACTGTTGATCAGTTTGATAGTATTGTGGCTAATATAACATCGTGCAATAATCTGAGTTTCTATGATGATGATTTGCCTGAAGAAGGAAGAAACCATAATTTGGCTTTGGATATTTCAGTGAATTGTCAGGAAGATGCTATGTCTAAAGTGCTGGTTGATACTGGGTCTTCTTTGAATGTGATGCCAAATTCGACTTTGTCAAGGCTTGCGTACCAAGGTGCTCCCATGAGACATAGTGGGATTATTGTGAAAGCTTTTGACGGATCAAAAAAGAATGTGATTGGTGAAGTTGATCTTCCTATTCTGATTGGACCGTTTATATTCCAAATTACTTTTCAAGTATTGGATATACGTTCTTCTTACAGTTGTCTCCTTGGAAGACCCTGGATTCATGAGGCAGGAGATGTGACATCTACTCTCCATCAGAAGCTGGAGTTTGTGAAAGATGGGAAATTAGTGACTATTGTCGGTGAAAAGGCGATGCTAGTGAGCAATTTGTCATCTTTCTCCTATATTGATGCTGAAGAAGAGGTGGGAACTTCATTCCAGGCTCTTTCTGTTGTTGATAATGCTGCTAAGAAGAATGTCATGCCTATGTCTTCTCTCAAGGATGCTTTGCGCGTACTCGAAACTGGTCGATCTGACAGTTGGGGACGAATTATTGATGTTGTTGACAACAAAGAAGGATTCAGTATTGGTTTTACACCAGGTGTAGCTCTCCATGACCCGAAGACTATTCAGGGAGGATTCCGAAGTGATGGGTTTATTAACGATCATTCCGCTGCTACCATCATTGAAGATGATGAAGATGAAGAAATGCTTGACTTTGTTACGCACAGAAAGATTTGCAAGAACTGGATTGATGTTGATATTCCTTCTATTGTTCATGCTTCAAAGTAATTTGTTTTATTTTCTTTCAAAAAAATCCTTTCACTCTGCCCAAGGTGAAAGTGATGTTTGTTGGGCTTTGTTTCAAATTTTATCATCATCAATAAAATATTATTTTGTTATTTCCATATGTGTTTTTCCTTTTTGCTTTATTCTGAAAAATGGTAACATAAAAAACCCAAAATAAAAATAATTGTTTGTCTGCATGATGTTTGCACTTTTGTTCATACTCTAAAATAAAAATAAAATCATTGTGCAGATTGATTGATAAACCCATTGAAGACAATGATCTTATGCCCACTCCCAATTTTGAATTCCCTGTGTTCAAAGCTGAGGAAAAGGATGTTGAAGAGATTCCTGATGAGATTTCTCGATTGCTTGAGCACGGGGAGAAGGTTATTCAGCCTCATGGAGAGTCTATAGAGATAGTCAACTTGGGTTCTGAAGATGATAAGAAAGAAGTCAAAGTTGGAGCATTGCTTGGTCCTGATGTTAAGAAGAGGATTATAGAGCTTCTTAGAGAATATGTTGATGTGTTTGCTTAGTCTTATCAAGACATGCCAGGTCTTGATACCGATATTGTGGAGCATAGATTGCCGCTGAAGCTTGAATGTCCACCTGTGAAGCAAAAGTTGAGAAGAACTCATCCTGATATGGCAGTAAAGATCAAAGAGGAGGTTCTAAAGCAGATTGATGCATGTTTTCTTGTGATATCTAATTATCCTCAATGGGTGGCCAATATTGTGCCTGTTCCAAAGAAAGACGGAAAAGTCCGAATGTGTGTTGATTACAGAGATTTGAATAAAGCCAGTCCAAAAGATGATTTTCCATTGCCACACATTGATGTGTTGGTAGATAATACGGCTAAGTTTGATGTGTTCTCCTTTATGGACAGATTTTCCGGTTATAATCAGATAAAGATGGCACCCGAGGACATGGAAAAGACCACATTTATTACACCATGGGGAATATTCTGCTACAGAGTGATGCCCTTTGGATTGAAGAATGCTGGTGCGACATACCAAAGAGCTATGACCACACTTTTCCATGATATGATGCACAAAGAAATTGAGGTATATGTTGATGATATGATAGCTAAGTCGAGGAGTGAAGAAGATCATGTTGAACATTTGCTGACGTTGTTTCAAAGGTTAAGGAAGTTTAAGCTTTGTTTGAATCCGAACAAATTCACATTTGGTGTACGTTCTGGAAAGTTGTTAGGTTTCATTGTCAGCCAAAGAGGAATTAAAGTTGATCCTGATAAAGTGAAAGCTATTCAGGAAATGCCTGCTCCAAGAACTGAAAAGCAAGTAAGAGGATTCTTGGGCCGTTTGAATTATATTTCGAGGTTTATCTCTCGCATGACTGCCACATGTGCTCCGATCTTCAAGTTGCTTCGGAAAGACAAAGGTTATGTTTGGACAGATGATTGTCAGAAAGCGTTTGAAAGTATAAAAGAATATCTACTTGAACCTCCTATTTTGTCTCCTTCGGTGGAAGGTAGACCATTGATTATGTACTTGATTGTGCTTGAAGATTCCATGGGTTGTGTGCTTGGTCAGAAAGATGAATCTGGAAGAAAAGAATATGCAATTTACTACTTGAGTAAGAAATTCACTGATTGTGAGTCACGGTACTCCATGCTTGAAAAAACATGTTGTGCCTTAGCTTGGGCTGCACAACATCTTCGCCAGTATATGCTGAATCATATAACTTGGTTGATCTTTAAAATGGATTCGATCAAGTATATATTTGAAAAGCCTGCTTTGACTGGGAGGATTGCTCGTTGGCAAATGTTATTGTCAGAATATGATATCGAGTACCGAGCTCAAAAAGCTATAAAAGGTAGTATTTTGGCTGACCATTTGGCACATCAACCGATTGATGATTATCAGCCAATAAAGTTTGATTTTCCAGATGAGGATGTGATGTAATTGAGAATGAAAGATTGTGATGAGCCTTTGATTGAGGAAGGGCCGGAGCCTGGATCTCAATGGGGTTTAGTTTTTGATGGCTGTAAATGCACACGGAAGAGGAATTGGGGCAATGATCATTACTCCCCATGGTTTACATATTCCTTTTGCTGCAAGGTTGACTTTTCCTTGTACCAATAATGAAGCTGAGTATGAGGCCTGTATTATAGGTCTTGAGGAAGCTATTGATATGGGGATTAAGAATCTTGATGTGTATGGAGATTCTGCCTTGGTAATCAATCAGATCAAGGGTAAATAGGTAACTCATCAACCCCACTTGATTCCTTATAGATATTATGCCAGGAGGATATCAACTTTCTTCACTAAAGTTGAGTTTCATTATGTGCCTCGTGATGAAAATCAGATGGCAGATGCTTTAGCAACTATAGCTTCTATGATAAAGGTACACCAATGGAATGATGTTCCCATGATCAGAGTAATGCGGCTTGAAAGACCAGCTCATGTGTTCGCAGTTGAAGATGTCCATGATGACAAGCCTTGGTATCATGATATTAAATGTTTTCTCCAGAGTCAGGAATACCCACTTGGGGCATCCGATAAAGATAAGAGGACTTTGAGGAGATTGGCAGGAAATTTCTTCCTGAGTGGGAATGTGCTTTATAAGAGGAATTTTGACATGGTCTTGCTCAGATGCGTGGATAGACACGAAGCAGGCATGTTAATGAAAGAAATTCATGAAGGATCTTTTGGTACTCACGCTAATGGGCATGCAATGGCTAAAAAGATGTTGAGAGTAAGTTACTATTGGTTGACAATGGAATCTGATTGTTGCAAGTATGTGAAAAAGTGCCATAAGTGGCAAGTGTATGCTGATAAGATTCATGTGCCACCAACTCATCTCAATGTAATTTCTTCCCCGTGGCCTTTCTCTATGTGGGGAATTGATATGATTGGTATGATTGAACCTAAGGCTTCGAATGGACATCGTTTTATTCTTATGGCAATTGACTACTTCACCAAGTGGGTGGAAGCGACATCGTATGCTAATGTGACCAAGAAAGTAGTGGTTCGGTTTATCAAGAATAACATTATATGCATATATGGTGTTCCGAATAGAATCATTACTGATAATGGTTCAAATTTGAATAATAAGATGATGAAAGAGCTTTGTGAAGAATTCAAGATTCAACACCATAATTTTTCTCCTTATAGACCGAAGATGAATGGGGTTGTTGAAGCTGCGAATAAGAACATTAAGAAGATCATTCAGAAGATGGTTGTGACATACATGGACTGGCATGAGATACTCCCTTTTGCTTTGCTTGGGTATCGTACATCTGTCCGCACTTCAACATGGGCAACCCCTTTCTCACTTGTTTATGGTACAGAAGCAGTGCTCCCCGTCAAGGTTGAGATCCCATCAATGAGAGATCTGATGGAAGCCAAGTTGACTGAGGCTAAATAGTGTCAGAGTAGATTTGATCAGTTGAATTTGACTATGGAAAAGAGAATAACAATTTTATGTCATGGTCGGTTGTACCAGCAAAGAATGAAGAAAGCTTTTGACAAGAAGGTCAAACCTCGTGTATTCAGAGAAGGCGACCTTGTGCTCAAAAAGATCCAGTCTTTCATTACAGATTCTCGGGGCAAGTGGACTCCAAACTATGATGGCCCATATGTTGTCAAGAAAGCCTTCTCTGGAGGTTCATTAATTCTTGCAACTATGGATGGTGAGGAGATCACTCGTCCTGTGAATGCGGATGCAGTCAAGAAATACTTCACCTAAAAAAATAAAAGAACAACTCGCTAAGTTGAAAACCCGAAAGGGCGGCTTAGGCAAAAAATGAGCGTCTCGGTGGATTGAAAAACCCGAAAGGGCGGTCCAGGCAAAAATTAGAGAAAAAAACAGAAATAATTATCCCGGTAGATTGAAAACCCGAAAGAGCAATCTAGGCAAAAGTTAGGGATCATGGCAAGTAACTGCATCGACAGATTGGATCACTTGTAACGACCGAGGATTTCAAATTCTATCCCTCATAAGAATTGCCCATCAAAGATTCTTATTCACTCATCCTTGATTGAAGTTTCGGGCACAATGGAATTCAAAGTTGATAGGGAGAATTGTGATCATTGTATTTCAATGTAGCCATTTTCCATGTATTTACCATTTTTCAAACTTGTAATGATCTATGGAGTCACACCATTTGCTGACTACCATTCTATCAATAAATTTGAGCTTTTATCCAATTGTTTGAAACTCTTTATATTGTTTCTATTTACAAAATTTCAATTTATTGTTGATGATGATTTTTGAAACAAATTTAATAAATTTAATTTTTGAAGATTATAGAAACATTTTCTCTTAATTTGTGAACAAAGAAAGGATATCAATAGTGATTCCAGGGATGGTAAAGTCTGGATGTGTATAACTTGTCTCTCCCAAAGCAGGGTTTGATCCGTTTATGTCCTTAAGGAATTTTTGATTGGTCCTGGCATGTTGATATTAATGGTGTTTTGTGCCCCACCAGCATGAGCAAGGATTGTAAATACTCTTAATTTTATTCCTTTCCCCCAGAAGAGTTGTTGGAAGATATATCCTAGAAAATCCCCAGCTGAGTTTTGATCTCTTTCTCAGCAGTTTACCCTTGACTTGAGAGGCCTTGGAAATCCCCGGCTGAGTCTTTGCTTCTCAGCATAAGTTGGTTGCATCCCTCAGCAGAAGTATTGGTATAACAATCAATTTAGAGGTTTTCTTTCACCTGTTGGTGGGTATTGATTTAAAATCCATTGTAACTGTGATTTGCTATGATGTTAACCTCTGGTATCCCCCGTGGGTCGAAAAGTCCAAACGTTCAGTGATGAAAGATCTTCATAGATCCCCAGTAAGTCTGCGTGTGATGGTTTCCAGCAGATTTCTATTTTATCTTTAACAAGTTTTACACTCTTTCCCCAAGCAGAGCAGGAGTGGCGTAACTCCTTCCCCAAGCTTAGTAAGAGTGGCATGAATCTTTCCCCGAATGGAGCCGGAATAGTATGATGATTATTCCCTGCAGGAGTTTGATTAAGAACATTTATGTCCCCAGCATGGATCGTGGAAGTATTCCCCATCCCCGACATATTTTTACCTCTCCTCAACAAGGTGGTATTCCTATGCAGAGTTGATGATTGATGTTTGATACTCCAGTAGGCTATGCTTTCTTTGCATCACTGGTAGATCTTTACTCCGTCTCCTCATCCAGATATATGAAGATATTCGTCCCCATCAGGGTTTAATAGGGACATTCCCCGACATATTATCCTCTCAGAGTGGAATTTTCAGATGTTATCCTTTTATGAATTCTTGAAGATTGATTTGTGGACTGGATCCCTAGCAGTTGTTTTCCCCAGTCTTAGTTATGCCTTGTAGTAGGATTTTATTCCTTTGATGGCTTTTGATTTTCCCCTGCAGGATTTCGAATCGAATCTCCAGCATGGTCCCCGACCTTATTGCCCTGGTTAGCCGAGTATCCGGTTGTTGTGGTGTTTATGTCACCCGTTGCTTATCTTTATGTATGTTTTCTCAGCATATTCATACGCATATTCATACGCATAAGCATAACATGGTTTGCTTGCATTCTTTCGCTTATCTTTGTTCCCCGCTCTTTGGTGTGATTTTTTCCCACACAGTGTGTGTGTGGTTTTCCTCTAAAGTTTAGAGTGTCAACCCTTAAGTAGAAAATGTTTATCCTTTCTATTTCCCCACTGAGTTTGCTTCTCGTGGATGATTTTGATTCAGTTTCCTCCCCAGTTTATTATCTGGATGGAACTTCCCCAGTTGAGATATTTCCTCCTCGGGATGAGTCTTGTTTGACCGTTTCTCTCCAATTTGTTCTTGGATTGAATTTTGGTCCCCTTTGTGAGTAATGTTTGCTTTGGAATTAAGCTATCATTGTTTGATAGTGGGCAATATTTTCTCCAGCTTGAGTATATTACTTTGGAATTAAGCTATCAATTTTTTGATAGTGGGTAATATTACCAAATTAATCAAGCTCTTTTGCTTGTACTTCTACCTAGTAAATCCGGTAGTTGAGAGTTCTTCTTTTTACCCAGTAAAAAGGTAATAAAAGTTGTTCCCCTTTGTTGTGCTCCAACCCAGTAAACCAGGTAGTTGAGAATTTCTCTACCCAGTAAAAAGGTAATTGAAGTTATCCCTCTTTGTTTTGCTCCTATCCAATAAATTGATAGTTGAGTCCCTTGTTTTCCTACCCAGTAAACCGGTAGTTGATGATTCTGTTTCAACTCGGTATTCCCCCATTTTTGGACTCGAATACTTTGATTGGTTATTGTTCCCTGAAAGAGTGTTTACTCTTTCTTGTTGAACCCTGTTACCTTGATTATGTCATATTTTCTTTCCCCATGTGGAGTCGGTTATCCAGTGATTTATTTTCCTGGTAACCCTTTTGGTGTCTTTTGTTTTCCCCGGCGGGATATTTCTTTTGTGTCCCCAAGCTTTTGCTTTCCTCTGGTGGTCGTGTTTTCCCCACAGAGATCTTGGGTTTTCATCTCATATCATATCATATCATGTTCTCTTAGGACAAAAATTTGGGTTTTCTGTATTTAAGTCTCTCCCATCTTGCAGAGACGAAGATGCCAATCTTCGTATCTTCAGATTGAAGAAACTTAAATAGGGGCAGCTGTTGCACCCTAATTTTTGCCCTAAGTTTTCTTCGCATTTTCATATACATTTTGCATACAAACAAGATCGCACTAGTTAATCGGTTATTCTCGGGTTAGGTTTATGCCCCATGGGGATCATCGTTGTGTTTAATTACTTTATTTGTTTATGTTTACTAACCATTAATCAAAATCAAAAAAAATATTTTGTTTCCTTTTACTAACCTTTTTTAGGAAGAAGAACAATTGAAATGCCAAAAATAGCAGCCCTGCAGCTCGAGCGAAATTTCACAGACAAAAGTCGAAGATGATCCGCAAATAATTCAAAATTATCAGATCGAGGATTTCCCAAGTTAATTGATTCATTCAAAGGATTTCCAAGGTTCATGTGTTCATTTCTTCGAAGTACAAGAAGAATCGGGCCGAAACAACCAAGCAACCATGTTTGAAAAAAAAATTCAAATTTCAGCTTGGTTAACTGGTTAACCAAATGGTTAACCGGTTAACCAAATGGTTAACCGGTTAACCAGTGCGAAATATGAATTTTTTTTCAAATTCAGCACCCTTAGATCATTGATTTAATTGGAATATTCTAGATCCACTGGTTTCTGATTTCTCTACATCACTTTGATCATTTCCTACCATAAACCCTCATTAATCACCACTCTTTTCCATTTCCCACCAAAATTCCAATTACCAAACCTAAATTTAAATTACCAAAGCAAGCTCCATTCCACCAAATTTCCATACCTAAGGCCTTTAAATAGGACCACAATTGCATTCATTCCACAAGCTTTTGATAGCCACAAAACCTCTTGCAAATTACTCCCCCAACACCAAAATTCTCAAAAGCTCACTTTCTATCTTTTGAAGTTATCAAGAATTCACATTGAATTCTTGATTAACTTGAGCTAAACCTTCATCCTTTAATTCTTTTGTTCATCCATTTCAGTATATCTAAGCTTGTGTTGGTCCAATTTGAAGAAGAGCTTTTGGTAATTCATCTTACTCCATAAACCCATATTCACCATCAACATTTAAGATGTAGATTCTTGGTGCCTTTGTTTCTAGATCCTTTAGATCTTTATTTGTTGTTTGACTGCAGGGATTCCACTGTATTTTGGTTTTAAAATTCGTGCAAATTCAGATCATGATCATCCAATGTTTGAGAAAAGGTTTCAAAATGGATCATGCTGAATTTTCTGCATTTTTCAGCTTCTGGTACAACGTTAACCGATTAACCATTTGGTTAACCGGTTAACCATCTTCAAAACAACGGAAATTATTCAAAATCTGCTTGCGTTAACTAGTTAACCAATTGGTTAACCGGTTAACATAAGTCAGAATGGTGTTTTTGGCTTGTTTCAAGCCCCTTTTTGGTTCCTCTTTCTTCTTCTTCTTCCTCCTTTTTATTTTTACCTTGGGAAGCACTTTTGGGAGTGATTTCTCCTTCAATGAACTTTGGGTGTATATTAGAGTAGTTAATGTTCATTAATTCAAAACTACCTTCAAGTGTATTATTCAATTCATTTAAGGTATTTTGCATTAGTGATACATTGTCATGCTTGAATCCACCAAGAAGAGTGATTGAACTTAAGGATGGAAGAATACCATAAGCGCGACTCAATTTGGTATTCACCTTTAGTTTTGTGCGGTATCGCGTCCGGATAATGATTTACGTATCGTTTATCTCGCATGCATTAGCACTAACATTATGTACCTTAATTGGTGGTGGCCGGCCCCATTTGTAGGGTAATTACTTCGTAAATTACTCGGCGATTGCTTAACATAGACCTAAATGTGTCCCAACTTCGGAATAAAAATCTAATTGGGTACTTGCACTTTCGTGGACCGGATCTCTTGTTGACCGCGTAATCCCAAAGTGGTTAATCATATTGTATTAAGAATCGAGACTTATGAATGTTTGATGCGTAGGTGTTTTGGGTCTCCCAATTGCCTTTCAAATTTCATTGAATTCGGTTCGGTTTGCCTTGATTAATCTCTATAGTGTAAAATGCTAAGCATATTCGGTTGCCTTCGATTTTGGTTACTCTTTCTTTTTGGTTGTGGTTGATTAAGTTCACCATACCATTATTATGTAAATATTATTATACTATTACTACTATTAATATTTTAGACTCTTGCACTTTAATTTCTTTTTGTTACTAACATTTAATTTATTGCACTTTTATTGCCTTTATTCTATTTTGCTTTATTCATCCATATCATGTTTATTATTTGTTCTTATTATTTTAATTGTTGATTTTTCTTTTGTCCATTTGGATACCAAAAAAAAATATTAATAAAGGATTAAACTTCTAAAAGACTTGTGACTTTAATTTGTGGACTTTTGGTTACTATCCTTGACATTGGAATTGGAGATTTTTGGACTTAGATTTTAGGATCCCTTCCCCTTGCTTTGATCTTCATGAAGTTGGATTTAGCCTTTATTTGGCCATTTGCTAGCTCATAAGGATGGAACTCTCATGCTCATAATTTGGAATGTCATCAAGTTTGGTTAGATATTTCTTCTCTTATCTCATTATTTTCTTTTTATAGGATAGTCCCTTCATCTCCTCTCATTCTTTAATTTTCAAAACCTTCTCCCTTTTTCAAAGGATTCCTTTTTTAAAAATCATCACCTCCTTAATAAACCAAAAACCTTGACTTTTGTCAAGTGGCTTTTACTCTTTTTTCTTTTCTTTAAAAATCAATGAATCTAATCATGTTGACCTTAATTCAAAAAAATAAAAAGAATCAAACTCATTCAAGTTGTTTTGTGCGTTTGTGCACTTTTGTTTATTTTCTTTAAAATAGTGCCAATTATGAGTCATTATTCTTTAGTCGGGTGTAAGTATCTCAATCTCCATGGTTGTAGTTTGATGTAATTGAGTCTCTTGTCATTTATGAGGGTTTAGTGGCATACTCGTTGATTTTATCCGAGTTGGCGCCTTCCCCATAATGATGTATGAGTCCATGCCTTCATTCTCATGGTAGTTTGTTTGACCATCCACTTGAAGATGACAAATTCTCTTCACTTAATAAAATGAATTATAACCCACCCTTTTTACTATTTGTACCACGAACTACGGGGTTTTGATCTTGCACTGCACTTTGTGGGTACGTAGGCATGAGGTGGTAAACCTCTCCAAACACAAAAATATATATAAAAAAATTCTTTTCTCATACCTCCACTCATATTTTTACAAACCATTTTCAAACCAAAAGCGATAAATTTTTCAAAGGGCTCTCGTGGAGTACCACGGACATTTTGGGTGCGTAAAACCTTCCCATTATGTAACCTATCCCCTTACCTGTTTCTCTGTTGTGTTTCTTTAGCTTTTTGCTTTTAGATTCATTAGGATTTATTCGCTTTTTTTTCCTTTTCCCCTTGGAATAAAATAAAAGTATGGTGGCGACTCTGTTTACTTTGAGTTAAGTTAACCAATAGCTTACACTCATGTTTTTACCGCTACAACTATTACGTTTGACGGGGCAGTTAATTGCAACGTTCGTGGGGTTGGTGCAGTGCTTATTACACCTAAAGGGGTTCATATGCCTTTCTCAGCAAGGCTCACCTTTTTCTGCACTAACAACGAAGCAGAATACGAAGCTTGTATCATGGGTCTTGAGGAAGTCATTGACCTCAGGATCAAAACCTTGAGTGTATTTGGAGATTCAGCTTTGGTAATCAACCAGACCAACGACAAGTGGTACACTCATCAGGAGCATCTGATTCCCTACCGTGACTATACGAGGATATTATTGCCCTTCTTCACAAACGTTAAGCTTGCATACATCCCTCGAGATGAGAATCAGTTTTCAGACGCTTTGGCTACCATTTCATCCATGATCAAAGTACAGGTCGCCAATTATGTACCTCAGATTTTGGTATCCAGCCTGGACAAACCGACATATGTATTCTCTGTGGACACTGTCACTGATAACAAGCCTTGGTACCATGATATCAAATACTTCTTGGAAACTCAGACATACCCACCTGGGGCATCGTCAAATGATAAGAAGACATTAAGAAGGCTAGCCGGCAATTTCTTCCTCAATACTGATGGTTCTTTGTACAAGCGAAACTTCGACATGGTCTTGCTCAGATGTGTTGACAAGAAGGAAGCAGACTTACTGATGCACGAAGTACATGAAGGTTCTTTCGGTACCCATGCCGGAGGACATGCAATGGAAAAGAAGTTATTAAGATCAGGTTACTACTGGATCACAATGGATGCAGACTGTTGTGCCTACACCAGAAAATGCCACAAATGCCAGATCTACGCAGATAAAGTGCATGTTCCTCCGAATCCTTTGAATGTAATGTCTTCACCTTGGCCCTTTGCCATGTGGGGCATTGATATGATTGGAAAGATTGAACCGAATGCTTCAAATGGTCACAGATTCATCCTGGTAGCCATTGATTACTTCACCAAATGGGTTGAAGCAGCTTCGTATGCAAATGTCACAAGACAAGTGGTAGCTCGATTTCTGAAAAGGGATATCATCTGTCGATATGGAGTTCCCGAGCGAATCATTACTCATAATGGTTCCAATTTGAACAACAAGATGATGTCAGAACTTTGCCGGGACTTCAAAATTCAACATCACAACTCTTCTCCTTACAGGCCAAAGATGAATGGCGTTGTTGAGGCCTCTAATAAGAATATTAAGAAGATTGTGCAAAAGATGGTAGTGATAACGAGAAATCGTATCGTTTTATTACTATGTTTCAAGTCCGATTTATCGCACATTTATCGTATTAACACCCGATTCTTCGAGTTTTCTATGTCATATTGCAGGTATAACATTTTTTGAGCTAAATCATGAGCCAAAGATCAAAGGAACAAAAACAAGCATGAAAAGAAGAAGAAGAAAGGAATTCTGCAAATGCTGCATAATTTGTAACAACCACGATCGTTACCAAGCTGTCACGACCGTGACGCCCAACGTGGGACACTCACGATCGTCACCAAGCTGTCACGACCGTGACGCGCTTTAAGTGGGAAAAATGAGCGTGACGCCTTTGTCACGAATGTGACAAAGGAAAATAGGGTTACTTGGAATGAATTAGTCATGAAACGTGCAACGTGAAGTCAAAAGTGTCCCTATTGTTCCACAGACTCAGTAATGCATGATTCACTGGATTCTCTCTTCAAACAACGAAGCCCACACAATGGATTTCAACTGCCCAAGCCCAATATGATTTTCTATAAATAGCTTGATTACGAATTAGAAAGTACAGAGTATTATTTTAGCATTTCTCGCGGAAGCTCTGCCGTATTTTTGTTGCACCCTATTTTATTATTTTTCCAGCAATTGTTTGTTTTCCTGTTTCTATATCCCAACCAAACTAAATAACAATTTCCAACATTAGGAAATTGTTATTATTAATTTCTTTTCAGTCTTCAGAAATTCGTTTATTTTATTTTCGATTCCGGTTCCGCACTCCGAGCTTACCAGACTATGGAAGAAGGAGTTTTACAATTTTTATTATTCAGGTTTTTATTTATATTAAGTTATTTATTTTATTTATGTTAAGAAATTGTTTTTATTTTATAATGCATGTTTTATTTAATATCTGTCTGTTTCTGCATCTGTCTGGTACAACAAATATGAGTAGCTAAACAATTTAGGCGGTATGTAATTAAAATAAACCAACTCGGTAAAATCAAATCTAGGCTAAAACAATTAAGAACTTAAATTCTGGCTGTGACTTTTTATTATTAAAATTAATCTTTTCGTTACGAGAGTAAGAAAAGTGTAATAGGTTAGGTCGAGACCACGAGAGTGTGAGATTTTAACCAGATAGCTAAAGTTAGGCATTTGATTTAAATACAGCGAGAGCGCTTTAAAATGAATTAGACTTATTAAGTTTTCAAAAATTATCTTCTAAACACTTATGGGCTAGCGAGAGCAGGCATAGGGCTTTAGGAGTAAGATCTGAGATAAGACCACGAGAGTGTGAGTCAAGGGTATTTAAACTGATAATCTCTACAGAATATTAAGTGAACCATCCTTATAAGCTTAGGTTAGATTGACCCGCATAGGTTAACATAATTACATACCGACCGCCTTCTTATTATTTCATAAAAACTAAAATTTAATTCCCGTCTTTAATTCTTAAAAACCAAAATCGTGACAAATATCCACCTTAGCTAAACTAGTATACCCTCTAGCACTAAGTGATCATAAAGTCCCTGTGGGATCGACAATCTTTTATATTACTTCGATAGGCGCTTGCAGTTCAGATACCGCTAGACACATATTGCGTTTCGCGCCCCATCAAGGTAGTCACCTATAAAGACTGGCACAAAATGCTACCATTTGCCTTGCATGGGTACCGAACCTCTATCAGAACATCTACTGGGGCAACACCATATCAGCTTGTGTATGGTATGGAAGTTGTCCTACCTGTTGAAGTTGAACTACCCTCCTTACGGGTAATGATGGATGTAAAATTGGATGAATCAGAATGGGTCCGATCTCGATATAATCAATTGAGTCTGATTGAAGAAAAGAGATTAACATCCATCTGTCATGGGCAGTTATATCAAAAGCGAATGAAGAAAGCCTTCGATCAAAAAGTCAGACCTCGAGAATACCAAGTGGAAAAACTTGTTCTGAAAAGACTTATTCCTCCTCATATAGACCACAGGGGAAAATGGACGCCAAACTACGAAGGCCCATTCATAGTAAAGAAAGTTTTCTCTAATGGGGCACTGATGCTCACTACTATGGATGGCGGGGATTTCTTATCTCCTGTGAATTCAGATGCAGTTAAAAACAGAATGTAAGTCCAGGCAAAAATAGGGCATCTCGGCGAGTCAAAAACAAAATAAAAGACTCGGGCAAAAATAAGGGAAAAATTTTATTAAAAAAATGTGTACACCCGCTGAGTTGAAAAGCCACATCGGACAACTCAAGCAAAAATGGGTATCCCAGTGGATTGAAAACCCGAAAGGGCGATCCACGCAAAATCTGGGAAAAAGCAAACAACTACATTCTGAATTCGTCTATATCACTCACAACATGGCAAGCTTCGAAAGGATAAAGCGTCGGTCAGAATCAACCTTCTTCAGAAACCAAGATAAGAAGAACGTCAAGGTCATACAGGTCATAGCAAAGGAAACTCACTGTAGTGTCAACTTCAACATTTCCAACACCTTTATTTTCTCAATTTACAACAATCTCCTCCTTCCAGGGATTCGCTTCTTCACTGTTGTAGATGTTTAGAATTGGCAGAATTTTTGACCAACAAGAAATGTTGAATTCAGTTCAGGATGTCCTATCAGATGTTGGGACATTATCAAACAGAGTATAAGAACTTAATTCAGGATGTCACACCAGATGTTGGGACATTGTGTTAATGATTTAAGTTCAGTTTTTCAGGATGTCCCAACAGATGTTGTGACATCTCAAACCTGCTACCAGAATTAATTAATGACTAACTGATCTGAGTAATTTAAGGAAAGTTATCTGGAATTAATTATGGATGAACAAAAACAGAATAAGGCGCATCTGTAGGGAGTGTTGTTATGAGACTTCAGCATAATCAGAAGAACTAAATCACCTAGAATCTAGGAAGTAACAAACCCTAATTCAAGGTGGAAGCTGCATGCGTTTTAGGACTGGATTAACCTACAGAAAGCCCAAAATTCAAACACCTATTTAAGCAACAGAAACTCTCATAATAGAGCACGAATTCAAGAAGATAAAATAGGGTGTTTTGTGTTTTAATAGCAGGTTGTTTTATTGTACCACTTTATGAGCTTTTAAGCAAAAGTGTATTTGTATCTTGATTGAAACTGTGAAGTAAGATCAAGCTGTTTTGTTTGAAGTATGACTTCAATTTTATTAAACTTGTAAACAAGATCACTGTGTGATTGAGGGGGAGTGAGTTGGTACTCATATCTAAGTTGTGTCTTAGGTAGAAATTGCATTGGGTAGATATTAAGTGAAAGATTAAACTGGGTGGTTTAAGTCTAGAATTAATATTACTTATAGTGGATTTCCTCCTGGCTTGGTAGCCTCCAGATGTAAGTGTGGTTATACACTGAACTGGGTTAACAAATTACTGTGTTGTTTAATTTTCCTGCACTTTAAGTTTTGGTTAAATTTGTCAAGTGTTGGAACATCTCATTCGACATCTCATACCTGATCACAGAATTTCAATTGGCATCAGAGCAGGCACCCTGCCTGTTTATTCTGGGTGAGATCTAGGGAATACAAATTCTGGAAACATGGACAGAGATATAGGATCAGTAAATAGACCACCTATACTGGATGGATCTAATTATGACTACTGGAAGCCAAGAATGATTGCATTCTTAAGATCACTTGACAATAGGGCCGGGAAAGCAGTCAACAATGGATGGGAACATCCTGTCCAAGACACCAAAGATGGAGCAAAAGTGTTGAAACCTGAAGAAGAATGGAGTAAGGAGGAAGAAGATTCAGCACTTGGCAACTCCAAGGCCTTAAATGCTTTATTCAATGGCATTGATAGGAACATCTTTAGACTTGTGCATCACCGTGAGCTGGCCAAAGATGTTTGGGACACTCTCAAAACAACTCATGAAGGAACATCAAAGGTAAAGATGTCAAGACTTCAACTTCTCACTGATGGGCTAAAGACGTGTCTACTTATGCGTCTAGCGGTATCTTACTGCAAGTGCACAGCCTATCGAAGTAATATTTAAGATTATCGATCCACAGGGATTCTATGGTTACTTAGTGCTAGATGAACTTCTAGTTTAGCTAAGGCGAATGGTTGTCACGATTTTTTGTTGATTTTAGAATATTAAAGGCGGAATTAAATTTAAGTTTTAATTAAGTAATTCTAAGACGGTCGGTATGTAATTATACTAACTTAGGTGGGTCAATCTAACCTAAGCTTATTTTAGGTGTTCACTTAATCTATTCGGTAGAGATTACTAATTTAAATACCCTCAACTCACACTCTCGTGGTCTTATATCAGATCTTATCCCTAAAGCCCTATGCCTGCTCTCGCTAGCCCATAAGTGTTTAGAGGTAATTTTTGGAAACTAAGTAATTCTAATTTATCTTAAAGCGCTCTCGCTGTGTTTAATTTAAATGCCTAACTTTAGCTATCTGGTTAAAACCTCACACTCTCGTGGTCTTGACCTAACCTAATACTCTTTTCTTACTCTCGTAACGAAAAGGTCTTTTTACTTAAAAAGTGTCAGCCAGAATGTTAAGTGATTAATTATTTTTAGCCTATGGTTATATTTTACCGGTTAAGTTTGTTCTAACTACATACCGCCCTAAGGTGTTTAGCTACTCATCGATGTTGAACCAGACAGAGACAGAAAATTAAACAATAAAGTACTCAAGGCAGAAAAATAAATAAACATTATAAATAATTAAATTGCAATATAAATAAAACCTGGTTAACAATATTAGAGCAGACTCCTTCTTCCACAGACCGGAAAGCTCGGAGTTGGCGAAATCAAAAATAAACGAATGCTGAAGGCTTAGAAAAAATAATAAACGTATAACAATTTCCTGATGTTGGAAATTGTTATATGGCGGGTTTGGATACAATAAAACAGAAAAATAATGCAGAAAATAAGAACGGGTCGTAAATCAGTTCGGCAGAGCTTCCGCAGGAAATTGAATAGAAAAATGCTCTGTACATTCTTCATAAAACTGGTGCTATTTATAGAACTCTAATTGGGCTGGATTTTTGGACTTTAGTTGGAATGGGCCTTGCTGAATTTGTGGAGAAAATGTAGGTAGTGGCAACAAAATAGGAAACCACTTCTTCACGTAATGCTTTCACGTTGCCTTGGTCAAAAACCTAGAATATCCTTTGTCCCGGTCGTGACAATGCTTTTACGGTCGTGACTTGTGACTTTTAAGTGTCACGGTCGTGACACATATCTCACGGTCGTGATGCTTCATTTTGGGGTGTCACGGTCGTGACACCCTTGTGACGGTCGTGACTGCTGCAAAATATGCAGTTTTGCAGGAAGCTTCATTTCTTCCTCTTTTTATGATCGATTTTGTTCCTTTTTGTCTTAGTTCATGATTTAGCTCCACATAATGGTGTACCTGCAAAATGGTAAGAAAAACTCGAGAAATCGAGTGTTAAAACGACGATTATTCGATAAAACGTTAATGAAACCTAGCAATATAATCGATACGTTTTCTCGTTATCAAACTTCCCCAAACTTAAACCCTTGCTTGTCCTCAAGCAAATAGTCGGTTGAAAATCGGCGGACAAGATGTTATTCACATATACTCATAACAAATCAAACGAGGGATCGTTTTGTCGGATAATCCGATACTTTGATAGAACACTACCGATACACTAATGACGCAAGCAACAAGCTATGTCGTCGACTTCCTGTTAAATGAGCCAATCGGCAATTACTTTACGATTTCACCAAAAGTTTTTCGATCTTATTTCGCCCGGTTTCATTCTAGCGCAATCACATTAAGCCCTTTGCCTTAGCACGCACGTAGTGGAGTAGCCGGTTAGCGACTTTGATCCTTTTTTAGCACGGGGTCTGGTACACGATTGTGGTAACCCTACATTTTGTATCCGATTTGGAGGTTGTGGGGGATCGAGCCGTAGCACGCCCTACCGAGTTCAGAACCAGTACCTCTGAACCAACCCGCAATGGACTCCTTCTCATATTTCTCGTTTCTTGCATGCGACCGTGTACTTTGGTGCAATTTCTTTTCATTTTGCGTCGAGATATGAAGGATCATTATTGATTAGGCATCAAACGCTTATATTCATCGACTCCCCACGTGGTTTGTGTTCAGACGGTGCTGAATGCTAGTATAAACTACTCGGGGTTACTTTTGAACTGAAACTAGAAGTGTACTCGTAATGGTAATCGGGATAGAATCGCTTAAGTAGGAAGTCAAAGGTGTCAAGATTGTATTGGTCTTGTTTAATCGTTCTCAGCTTCCTATTTACGATTTCGTAGGTAAGTCGGGTAATGCGAATAATTAAAAAAATTTCGGTTATGGCTAAGTAAGCGGGAAAATTCGAAACTAAAGAAAATATCATAAAGATTTTGCACGCTTCATTAACTTGCTAAAGGGAAAATACAATGGAATTGAAAATACAACGAAATGGAAAAATGCGAAAAGGGAAAAATATGGAAATGAAAGGTACCTCTCCCACACTATATCAGACATTGTCCTCAATGTTGTGATATAAATGCGGTTAAAGTACAGTACAAACTACAAAAACGAAAAACAAACACAAGAAAAACTAAACTATGGCTACTGAGGACCGCGGGGTCGGCTTCTGGTGCGGAAGCGGCGTCTGGAAGGAGTCGCTTCAGGATCAGAACCGGTGCTGGTGGTCCCAGTGATGTCGATACGCAAGGCGTCTAACTCGCTGAAAATCTCGTTAAACCTCTCGTTAGTAGCTACCTGGTTTGCCGCAATAGTGCCGAGTAGAGCGTCGTACTGCTCCTTCTGCCTGCGCTCCAGTGCGGCATTCATCTGGTTCTGCTGATGAATCGCACGGAGGACATCCTCAAGAGTGAAATCTGGTGCAGTAGGTTGTCGGGTAGATGACTCTGGTATATCCTGGACAGGCTCACCTGCATCCATAGCGTCCTGCATCTCATCCGCAGGGAGATCAGCCTGATCATGGATAGGAGCGTGGTCAGCAGCATCAGGTAGAACAAAGAGCCAGTAGGCTCGGCTGTATGGGTCGATGCGGTCGCGGGACGGCATAATGATATGATGAAATACTGTGCCATGGACAACAGGGCTATACCTGCCATCCTCTCGCTGTGCAATCAGGTGAGCGGACCTGCAATAACTCTTGGTGAGGTATTCTGCGGCTAGGTGAGGCTGATCTGCGACCAAGTTACCAAGCCCCAACTGAATGGCCAGGGTGGTGACAATGCCGCCAATGAAGAACGGAGTGGATCCTCTGTGCGCAATAGCCTGGATGTGGTAAAGCATGAAAGGGGCAGCATTGATCGGCTCGTCATTAAGAGCACAATGCAAGAATAGAAGCTCCTTAGAGTTGAGCTTATGGTTGCTTTCTCGAGTGAAGATGGTGTTGCAAATGACTCGGTGGAAGTAGCGGATGGCCGGATTGTGAATGTGCGTAGCGTTGAGGCTTTGGAAGGCGGATGCACGGGTGTTTGTTAAGTCGTGCCATAGAGTGAAAGCTTGTTCACTGAAATTATCGGGCACGCGACGGTGAGCTTCAGTTCCGTGATCGAAGCCTAATAACTCGGCGATCCTGTCTTGCGAGAGGTTGAACTCTTGGCCATGCAATCTGAATTTTGCAAAACCGGTGAGCTGACTCAGAGAACCGGTGCCGGTGATGTAACTGAATGAACTTAAGAACTCCAGTGTCAGAAGTTCGAAGGTTGGCTGAGGTTGACTGCAAAGGTCCCAGAGCCCGACTTTTCGGAGCAGGTTCGTAACACTGGCCAGCATTCCGAGTTCCCTCAAACACACAGTGTCAATGTAACGTGTAGGTTGCACACCGCGGCTTTGGAATCGGAGAAATCGTTCTCTCTGAGTTTCTCCAGCATCACCTTCTCTAAAAGTGATAGTATCCATTGCATGCAAGAGCTTAGAGTGAAGAATGAAGATTTTTGAAGTTTTTGTGAAAAATGGTAAAATGAAAGAAAAATTGATTCGGGATAAATAATGGAGAGTGAGAATGTAGTAGGTTGTGATAATGGGTGGTTAATGAGATTAAAGATGGTAAATGGGGGGTTACGGAGGTTATGGAGAAGATGGGTAGTTTTTTAGGAAGTTATGGAGAAGAAGAAGAAGAGGCACGAAGAGAAACAGTTCTGTTTCTCACGATTTCTGGTATAAGGGTCGTCACGGTCGTGACAGGGGTACGACGATCGTGAGACTCAAAAAGAGCGCGTCACGATCGTTATGGGGCAGTGACGACCGTGAGGCTTGCTACGTTAAATAATTTCCAGAAAAACACTTTCTTTCTTATTTCACATATTCTATATTAATGCATTTTCTTCACTAACACTCATAACAAATTATAAACACCATATAGTATATAGTTTCAACACAGTACTTCAATAAATTGCAAGGCATGAGGGATTTGTATATATAATGAATAAATGCAAGCATAACAGTACATAAAGTGAAAAATACATAAATTGCTAAAAATGGAGAAATTTTGGAATTAAAGATGCATTGCATAAAGTAATTGAAAATGAAATTACATAAACGGAAATTTGCGGTAAGAAATTGTTGCGAAAAATAAATCTAACTAGAAACGAAAACAATGGGAAAAATAAACTAAATCACTTATAACATTATCAAAAGCGTTTCTTCAAGTCTTCGATGGCGGAATTCAAGTGATAGAACTGTTCGCAGGTTATGTCAGTCAACCCTATAATATCCAATCGCATGCTCTTAATGTCTTCTTTAAATAAGTTAATGTCAGTTTGGTAAGCATTGAGAGTGTTCATGATGTTTTGCAAGTTGTTAGCATAATCTTCGTGATTCACTTCAGGGGTTTCATAAACTTCTTCAGTGTGGCCAATGTCGTGGTAACCAGGAGGCGTCTCAGGGTCAGTTTCGACATCGGTCATTGTATCATCTTTTATCTTGTAAGACTGAGGTGTTTCAGGAGTGGGTGGATAATCAGGTGGGTTTAACTCATAAAGCCAGTTATCCTTATTGTGAACACTTACTCTAGCATGGTTAGGCAATGTGAACAGGGTTACTACCTCGTTCCGGATTAGGTACTCAAAAGGTGGATGTCCTAAATTCCTTATGATATGTCTATTAAAGCAGAAGTTAAGATCCATAGGACGGATGTTACCTAAACGGTTGCACCTGTGCAATTGGTACCTAAGTCCTAAAGCATCAGCAATCATGGTTACAAGACCTCCTACTAAGATAGGTAATTCAGGTTCTTCTTGGATACGGGTGAAGGTTTGCATCATGAAAGGTACACCATTAACAGGCTGTCCGTTAGTGAAACATGACATAATAAATATTTCATCTTTAGAAACTCCGGTAATGTTTTCTTCTTTTCCAAAGAATGTATGGGCAAGGAATTTATGGAAGTAACGGAGAGCAGGATTATGGATCTCATCATTATTCATGCCATTTGGTTCAGGGTGGTAGTTTCCGGTTAAAGTTCCCCAAAAGAAATCTAGCTCAATATCCATCAATTCTACCTGTGTGGTAGTAAAAGCAAATGGTCCACTAGGGAATCCTAACAAGTCAGCTAGTTCTTTATGGTTAAAATCATATTCTATTCCAAACAGGCGGAAACTAATAAATCCTTTCCTAAATCCAAAACCGCGCTCAGGTAAGTAAATTAAGGAGCTAAGGAACTCAAGGGTGAGCTCGCGGTAAGTCACAAACTTATGTTGGATCAATGAATTCTCCCATCCGAGTCGGTTAAGCAAGTACATAATGCTATCATGTATTCCTAATGTTTCCATAGTCCGATCATCCGGGTACAGGGTCAAATCCATTTGCCTATGTGATAACTCTTCAAATTTCATTCTTTGGTTTCTACCCCTAAATTTGGTTTCCATATGGTTAATTGGTTGGTTAGCCATAGTCAGTGCAAATATGGAGGAAACAAATCAGGAGAAGAAGGAAAGTGGAAAAGACTTTTAGAAAATCTGTAAAAAGTGATTTAAGATAAAAATAAGAAAATGAAATGCATAATGTAAAGGCAATAAGAGTAAAATAAAACTATAAAATGACAAAACAAATAAACAAATAGTAAAGGATAAATAATAAAATGATGGAGAGAATAATTTAAATAGTTAAACGAGTAAATGGGTTGCCTCCCACTAAGCGCTGTTTTTATCGTCAAAAGCCTGACGTAATGCTTAGGTTTAGATTAATCAGGGGATTCAGTGGACAATTCTAAAAGCTTTAGATTATTCGCATAATCTCTATTTTCAACTTTATGATAATGTTTTAAACGTTGTCCGTTTACTATGAATGGTTCACTATTCCTACCCTTAATTTCTATTGCTCCACTCGGGAATACTTTAATTATTTCAAAGGGTCCTGACCATCTAGATTTTAATTTTCCAGGAAAGAGCCTAAGTCTTGAATTAAAGAGGAGTACAACGTCTCCCACACTAAATTCTTTCCTAGATAGGCGTTTATCATGCCATCGCTTAGTTCTTTCTTTATATATCTTAGCATTCTCATAAGCATCTAACCTTAATTCTTCTAATTCGTTAATGTCTAGGATTCGCTTTTCTCCTGCAGCATTATAGTTTATATTGAGAGTTCTAATCGCCCAATAAGCTTTGTGTTCTAGTTCTACCGGGAGGTGACAAGATTTTCCATAAACTAGTTTGAAAGGTGTAGTACCTATGGGTGTCTTGTAAGCGGTCCTATAAGCCCATAAAGCTTCATTAAGTTTAGATGACCAATCTTTCCGAGATATGGCGACAGTCTTTTCTAAGATTTGTTTAATTTCTCTGTTTGAGACTTCGACTTGTCCACTTGTTTGTGGATGATATGGTGTAGCCACACGGTGTCTTACTCCATACTTAGATAGTAACTTGTCAAATATTTTTGAGATGAAGTGCGAGCCACCGTCACTTATGACGAGTCTAGGCACACCAAATCTGGGAAAGATTATATTTTTGAAAAGCTTTATTACTACTCGTGTATCGTTTGTAGGAGAAGCTATGGCTTCAATCCATTTCGAAACATAATCAACAGCTACGAGTATGTAATTATTACCGAAAGATGATGGGAATGGTCCCATGAAATCTATTCCCCAGACGTCAAAGATTTCTACTTCTAATATTCCTTTTTGAGGCATTTCATCTCTTCTTGAAATATTGCCAGTGCGTTGACACCGATCGCAATTTATAACAGCGATGTGGACATCCTTCCATAGATTAGGCCAGAATAAGCCGGCTTGCAAGATTTTTGCACAAGTTTTGGAAGTGCTTGCATGTCCACCATAAGGAGATGAATGGCATTGAGCAATGACATCTTCTATTTCTTCTTCGGGAATACATCGGCGAAAGATTCCATTTGGTCCTCTTTTGAACAATAATGGTTCATCCCAATAGTAATGTTTCAGATTATGAAAGAATTTCTTTTTCTGCTGATAGGTTAGATCGGGTGGAAGAGCTCCTGCGGCTAGGTAGTTGACAATGTCAGCGTACTATGGCAGTCCTACAGTTGTCTTGATTGTTTCCACGGATTCTGGTTCATTTATGTCTAACTGAGCTAGGTCGCTTCCTAATTGTGCTATCAGCTGTTCATACGGAAAATCATCGTTAATCGGCACTTGTTCTGGTTTAATACCTTCTATTCTAGATAAATGGTCCGCTACGACGTTCTCAGTACCTTTCTTATCTTTTATTTCTAGATAAAACTCTTGTAAAAGTAAAATCCATCTTAAGAGTCTTGGTTTAGCATCTTTCTTAGTTAATAGATATCGGATAGCAGCATGGTCTGTGTAAATGATTATTTTCGCTCCAACAAGGTAAGAACGGAATTTGTCAAGCGCAAAGACAACTGCTAACAATTCTTTTTCGGTAGTGGCGTAGTTCATCTGGGAAGAATCTAAGGTTCTACTGGCATAGTAAATCGCATGGAGTTTCTTTTCCTTCCTCTGGCCTAGAACTGCGCCTACAGCATAGTCACTCGCATCGCACATGATTTCAAAAGGTAATCTCCAGTCAGGGGGTTGCATGATTGGTGCGGTGATGAGGGCTGTTTTTAGAGTTTCGAATGCTTTAAGACAATCTTCATTGAATATGAACTCAGCGTCTTTCATTAATAAACCAGTAAGAGGTTTAGTGATTTTCGAGAAATCTTTGATGAATCGTCGGTAAAAACTGGCGTGTCCTAAAAAGCTTCGTATTTCTCGAACGGTTTTAGGGGGTTGAAGATCTTTTATTACTTCAATCTTAGCTTTATCAACTTCAATTCCCTTGTCTGATATTACATGACCTAATACGATTCCTTCGTTGACCATAAAGTGACATTTCTCCCAGTTAAGCACGAGGTTTACTTTTACACATCTTTCTAATACCATTTCTAAGTTTGATAAACATCCTTCAAAACTTTGCCCGCATACAGAGAAGTCGTCCATGAACACTTCCATGATGTTGTCTATAAAATCTGCGAAGATTGACATCATACATCTTTGAAAGGTTGCAGGAGCGTTGCATAATCCAAAGGGCATTCGTCTATAGGCGAACGTTCCATAAGGGCATGTGAATGTAGTCTTCTCTTGATCATCTGGATGGATAGGGATTTGGAAAAATCCTGAGTAACCGTCAAGATAACAGAAGTAAGAATGCTTGGCTAATCGTTCTAACATTTGATCTATAAAAGGTAGTGGGAAATGATCTTTTCGAGTGGCTTTGTTTAGTTTACGATAATCTATGCATACTCTATATCCCGTCACTACTCTTTGAGATATCGATTCGCCTTGAGCGTTCTTCACAACAGTGATACCTCCTTTCTTTGGCACTACATGTATTGGACTAACCCATTCACTATCAGAGATTGGATAAATTATTCCGGCATCTAGTAATTTTTTAACTTCTTCTTTTACTACAGTGCTAAGGGTTGGGTTAATTCTTCTTTGAGATTCTCTGGAGGTTCTGCAATCTTCTTCTAGCAGAATACGATGCATACAAACTGAAGGACATATTCCTTTGAGATCATATATGTTATATCCTAATGCAGTTGGATATTTCTTCAAAACATCTAAAAGTTTCTTTGTTTCTATAGTTCCTAAACTGGAATTTATTATAACTGGTCTTTTACATTCAACGTCTAAGAATTCGTACCTTAGGTTGTGAGGTAAAGTTTTTAATCCTAATGTAGGTTTTTCTTTACTTGGAATAGGATCCGGTGTAAGTGCTAAACTTTCGCTTAGACTATCGTCCTGATATGGTTTACGCCAATTATCATCTTCGAAAATCGGAGGGATTTGAATTTTCATTATTTCAGAATAATTGGTCTCTCTTTGTTCCATTTCTCTTACACATTCGTCAATTACGTCCAATAGATAGCATGTATCCTCTATAGCTGGTGATTGTAAGAATTGTGTTAAAATAAATTCAACTTTCTCTTCACCTACTTCAAAGGTTAGCTTTCCTCTTTTTACATCTATTATAGCTCCGGCGGTAGCTAAGAATGGTCTTCCTAGTATGATAGGTGTAGTGGAGTCTTCAGAGATGTCCATGATTATAAAGTCAGTAGGGATGTAGAATTGTCCTATACGTACTGGGACGTTTTCTAGTATGCCTACAGGATATTTAACAGAGCGATCGGCTAGTTGAACAGACATTTTAGTTGGTCTCAGGTCTCCCATGTCTAGCCTTTTGCAAATCGTTAAGGGCATAACACTGATACTGGCTCCTAAATCGCATAGAGCTTTGTCAATGACGAATTTTCCTATTACACAGGGTATAGAGAAACTTCCTGGATCTTTTAGCTTAGGAGGCATTTTATTCTGAATTATAGCGCTACACTCGGCAGTAAGTGTAACTGTTCCGTTATCCTCTATCTTTTTCTTATTGGATAAGATTTCTTTTAAAAACTTAGCATACGAGGGTATTTGGGTAATTGCTTCTGTAAACGGAATAGTAATATTCAACTGTTTCAGAAGTTCGACAAATTTCTTAAATTGACCCGTCGTCTTGGAATTTATTAATCTTTGAGGGTACGGAATTGGTGGTTTATAGGGTGGTGGAGGCACATAAGGTTGTTCTTTCTCCACTACCTCTTGATTGTCATCTTCCTTTTCTTCTGGATCTTTCACCACTTCAGTCGGTTTATCCGGTTGTTGGTACATGGCTGGATTGTCAAGTCTTGGATCGGTAGGTCCGTCAAGTTCCTTGCCACTTCTTAATATCACAGCGTTAGCATGTCCTTTCGGATTAGGTTGAGGTTGTCCAGGGAATACTCCAGCTGGTTCAGCAGTAGGTGCTTGTTGTTGAGCTACTTGTGAAATCTGAGTTTCTAGCATTTTGTTATGTGTAGCTAATGCATCTACTTTGCTCACTAATTGTTTAATCTGCTCATTAGTGTGAATGTTTTGGTTTAAGAAGTCCTTGTTTGTTTGAGATTGGTTAGCTATAAAGTTCTCCATCATCAACTCAAGGTTCGATTTTCTAGGGATACTAGGAGCAGTCTTTTGATATCCTGGTGATGTAGCTGGTGCTTGACCTGGTGCGTATAAAGCATTGTTATTTTTATAGGAGAAGTTCGGATGATTCTTCCAACCTGGGTTATATGTGTTTGAGTAAGGGTTTCCTTGAGCATAATTCACTTGATCAGTGGGAGTTCCTGTCAATAGTTGACAATCAGAAACTCCGTGTCCTGAAACTCCACATAACTCACAGTTAGGTGTTACTGCAGCCACGTTGGCTGTTGATGTTATGGCCAAGTTGTCGATCTTTTGGCTTAGTTGGTCAAACTTTGCATTGACTTGGTCCATACTACTTACTTCATACATACCTCCCTTTGTTGGTTTCTCAGTTGTGACTCTCTCGCTTCCCCAAAGGTAATGATTTTGAGCCATACTTTCGATAAGTGCATAGGCATCATTATATTCTTTATCCATCAATGCACCGCCCGCGGCAGCGTCAATTGTCATTCTTGTATTATACAAGAGTCCATTATAGAAGGTATGGATGACCATCCATTCTATCAATCCATGATGTGGACAAAGTCTCAGCAGATCTTTATAGCGTTCCCAAGCTTCGAATAATGATTCACTTTCTCTTTGCTTAAATCCGTTGATCTGAGCTCTCAGCATAGCTGTCTTGCTGGGTGGAAAATATCTGTTCAAGAAAACTCTCTTTAGTTCCTCCCACGTAGTTACTGAGTTCGAAGGCAGAGATTGAAGCCAAGCTCTTGCTCTGTCTCGAAGCGAAAAAGGAAATAAACGTAATCTAATAGCTTCTTGGGTAACTCCATTGGCTTTTACGGTATCGGCATATTGCACAAAGATCGAAAGATGAAGATTCGGATCCTCGGTAGGATTTCCGGCGAATTGATTTTGTTGCACGGCTGATATCAACGAAGGTTTTAGTTCGAAATCGTTTCGGTTGATAGCCGGCGCTGCAATGCTTGAATGCGGTTCAGCTTGCGAAGGACTGGCGTAATACTTGAGTGGATGATTCTGTTCTTCAGCCATCTCTGCGTCCTCTGATGTTACGACTGGTTTAGGCGGATCTAATTGAAGATCTGGAATGTTGTAATTATTTTCGTAATCGAATATACGTCTTCTTACGTGTAAGAAGCGTTCCGATTCAGGGATTAGAGGTTGCAAGTCTTCGCTTTTAGAGCGAGTACTTGGCATACACTCGGAAATTAAATTAAATTAAATAGTTGATACCTTAGTCTAGACAATGCTACCTAAATGCACTAGTAACTAAATTAAGGAATCCCCGACAACGGCGCCAAAAACTTGATGGGCTAAAGACGTGTCTACTTATGCGTCTAGCGGTATCTTACTGCAAGTGCACAGCCTATCGAAGTAATATTTAAGATTATCGATCCACAGGGATTCTATGGTTACTTAGTGCTAGATGAACTTCTAGTTTAGCTAAGGCGAATGGTTGTCACGATTTTTTGTTGATTTTAGAATATTAAAGGCGGAATTAAATTTAAGTTTTAATTAAGTAATTCTAAGACGGTCGGTATGTAATTATACTAACTTAGGTGGGTCAATCTAACCTAGGCTTATTTTAGGTGTTCACTTAATCTATTCGGTAGAGATTACTAATTTAAATACCCTCAACTCACACTCTCGTGGTCTTATATCAGATCTTATCCCTAAAGCCCTATGCCTGCTCTCGCTAGCCCATAAGTGTTTAGAGGTAATTTTTGGAAACTAAGTAATTCTAATTTATCTTAAAGCGCTCTCGCTGTGTTTAATTTAAATGTCTAACTTTAGCTATCTGGTTAAAACCTCACACTCTCGTGGTCTTGACCTAACCTAATACTCTTTTCTTACTCTCGTAACGAAAAGGTATTTTTACTTAAAAAGTGTCAGCCAGAATGTTAAGTGATTAATTATTTTTAGCCTATGGTTATATTTTACCGGTTAAGTTTGTTCTAACTACATACCGCCCTAAGGTGTTTAGCTACTCATCGATGTTGAACCAGACAGAGACAGAAAATTAAACAATAAAGTACTCAAGGCAGAAAAATAAATAAATATTATAAATAATTAAATTGCAATATAAATAAAACCTGGTTAACAATATTAGAGCAGACTCCTTCTTCCACAGACCGGAAAGCTCGGAGTTGGCGAAATCAAAAATAAACGAATGCTGAAGGCTTAGAAAAAATAATAAACGTATAACAATTTCCTGATGTTGGAAATTGTTATATGGCGGGTTTGGATACAATAAAACAGAAAAATAATGCAGAAAATAAGAACGGGTCGTAAATCAGTTCGGCAGAGCTTCCGCAGGAAATTGAATAGAAAAATGCTCTGTACATTCTTCATAAAACTGGTGCTATTTATAGAACTCTAATTGGGCTGGATTTTTGGACTTTAGTTGGAATGGGCCTTGCTGAATTTGTGGAGAAAATGTAGGTAGTGGCAACAAAATAGGAAACCACTTCTTCACGTAATGCTTTCACGTTGCCTTGGTCAAAAACCTAGAATATCCTTTGTCCCGGTCGTGACAATGCTTTTACGGTCGTGACTTGTGACTTTTAAGTGTCACGGTCGTGACACATATCTCACGGTCGTGATGCTTCATTTTGGGGTGTCACGGTCGTGACACCCTTGTGACGGTCGTGACTGCTGCAAAATATGCAGTTTTGCAGGAAGCTTCATTTCTTCCTCTTTTTATGATCGATTTTGTTCCTTTTTGTCTTAGTTCATGATTTAGCTCCACATAATGGTGTACCTGCAAAATGGTAAGAAAAACTCGAGAAATCGAGTGTTAAAACGACGATTATTCGATAAAACGTTAATGAAACCTAGCAATATAATCGATACGTTTTCTCGTTATCACTCACCACCAAGTTTGAAAACTTGAGAATGAAGGAAGATGAGACAATTCATGAATTCTACATGAACATCTTAGAAATAGCCAATACCTCTGGAGCCTTGGGAGAAAAGATGACTGATGAAAAGCTTGTAAGAAAGATTCTCAGATCTTTGCCAAAAAGATTTGACATGAAAGTCACAGCAATAGAAGAAGCTCAAGACATATGCACAATAAAAGTTGAAGAACTCATTGGTTCCCTTCAAACATTTGAGATGGGAATGAATGACACAAATGTAAAGAAGAACAAAAGCATAGCCTTGATGTCAAATACTGATAAAGAAGAAGAAAATGATGAATCAGAAACTGATGAAAGCTTATTAGAAAACATTGCTATGCTTGGAAGACAGTTCAAAAAGATTCTCAGAAGGATGGAAGACAAGTCCAGACCAAGTGGAAGATACACAAATTCTTCTGAAAACAAAAGACCTTATGATGCTAATAGAAGGTCAAATTATGATGAAAAGACCAGTCAAGAAAAAGGAATTAAATGCCATGGATGTGAAGGATATGGACACATCAGGAATGAATGTCCTACCTATTTAAAAAGGCAAAAGAAAGGTCTCTCTGTAACCTGGTCTGATGAAGACTCAGGAGGTGATTCAGAAGAAGAATCAGCTAAGCATATCACTGCTCTAGCTGGATTATGTGAATCTGAAAGTGAATCCAGTGATGGGGAGCTTACTTTTGAAGAACTTGAGCAATCATACAGAGAACTATTCAAAAGAAGCACTGAAATATGCAGGGAGAGTATAAAGCTAAAGAAGCAGATTGAGTCACTAAAGGATGAAAAAGCAAGTGATCTAGAGATCATTGACACCTTGAAAAGTGAAGTAAGTCTTCTCAACTCCAAGTTGGAACATATGTCCAAATCTGTTAGAATGCTGAACAGTAGCTCAAGCACACTGGATGTTATTCTCAACAACAATAAGCATTCAGGGGATAAAAGTGGACTGGGATTTAACAAAGTTCATAAGATTGAAGCCAGCTCTAGCAAAACTACTTCAACGTCCTTACAGTCAAACAAGATGTCCCAACAGATGCTTCAACATCATGAAAAGAACACAAAGCCAAACATAATGTTCCAACAGATGTCTCAACATCCTGAAAAGAACATAATGAAGAAGAAGTATCAAAGATGGAGATGTCATCATTGTGGAAGATTTGGACATATCAAACCTCACTGCTATAAGTTGCATGGATATCCAAATCAGATGTATCAGCAACCTCCTAAGCAGAAGATAGAAGTTACCAAGAAAGTGCTGCATAGACATCAAAGAGATCAGCAACCCCCTAAGCAGAAGACAAAGGTTATCAAGAAGGTATGGAGACTAAAAGCTAGTCTTCATGCTGATCAAAGCTACATGCCCAAGAACAAGATCAACAAACAACCTTGGAGCTCTACTGATGAACAATACACAGGGCATAGGTATCAAAAGAAATCTCAACTCAAATGGTCAAAGAAAGGTGTTGCATATATAGCTCATACATCACTAAGAGTATCAGCTAAAGAAGACTGGTACTTTGACAGTGGATGCTCAAGACACATGACTGGACTGAAGAATCTGCTAGTAGACTTAAAGTCATATTCATCTAGATATGTAACCTTTGGAGATGGAGCTAAAGGAGAAATCAAGGGAGTTGGGACCTTGGACTGTCCAGATGTACCAAGACTAGATGATGTGCTGCTAGTTAAAGGTTTAACTGCTAACCTGATCAGCATAAGTCAATTATGTGATCAAGGGTACAATGTAAACTTTACCAAAACTGAATGCATAGTGTCTAACAAAGAACAAAAGGTTGTCATGAGAGGAGCCAGATCTAAAGACAATTGTTACATGTGGGAACCTCAAGACTTCAGTCTCACTTCAACTTGCTCTTTAGCTAAAGAAGAAGAATTGAAACTATGGCACCAAAGACTAGGTCATCTTCATTTCAGAGGCATAAAGAAAATCATATCTATAGATGCTGTGAGAGGTATTCCTAAACTGAAAATTGATGATGGCAAAATATGTGGTGAATGTCAAATAGGCAAGCAAACCAAGATGTCCCATCCAAAGCTCCAACATCTGACAACTTCCAAAGTTTTGGAACTATTGCATATGGATCTTATGGGACCTATGCAGGTTGAGAGCCTTGGTGGTAAGAGGTATGCCTATGTAGTGGTTGATGACTTTTCAAGGTATACATGGATAAATTTCATCAAAGAAAAGTCTGATGTATTTGATGTATTCAAAGACTTATGCCAAAGAATACAAAGGGAAAAAGCCAGCTGTGTGATCAGAATAAGAAGTGATCATGGAAAAGAATTTGAGAACCAAAAATTCTTAGATTTCTGTTCTTCAGAAGGAATCAATCATGAATACTCTTCACCAATCACTCCTCAACAGAATGGGATTGTTGAGAGGAAGAATAGAACTATTCAAGAATCAGAAAGAGCTATGATCCATGCCAAAAAGTTACCTTTGTACTTCTGGGCTGAAGCTATGAACACAGCTTGTTACATCCATAACAGAGTTACTCTAAGGAAAGGAACTTTGTCCACAATCTATGAAGTATGGAAGGGCAGAAAACCCACAGTTAAGTACTTCCATGTGTTTGGAAGTAACTGTTATATTCTGGCAGATAGGGAGCAAAGAAGAAAAATGGATCCTAAAAGTGATGAAGGGATTTTTCTTGGATACTCTATAAACAGCAGAGCATATAGAGTATTTAATTCTAGAACCAAGGTCATCATGGAGTCCATAAATGTGATTATTGATGATGCTCCTACAGATGTTCCAGAAGATGTTGGAACATCTGCTGATATCAAAACTGAAGCTGAAGAAAAGAGTGATCATTCTGACTTCACTCAAACTGATGCAAGGACAAAACAATCTAGCAAACCTCCCTCCATCAGAATCCAGAAGGATCATCCCAAAGATTTGATAATTGGTGATCTCAACAGAGGTGTGAGCACTAGATCAAGAGAAGTGATTTCAGGTTCCTGTTTTGTTTCAAAAATAGAACCTAAAAACATCAAGGAAGCTCTTACTGATGAATACTGGATTAGTGCTATGCAAGAAGAATTAGGTCAATTCACAAGGAATGAAGTGTGGAACCTTGTTCCTAGACTTGATGACATAAATGTGATTGGAACTAAATGGGTGTATAAGAATAAGTCAAATGAGAAAGGAGTTGTTACAAAGAACAAAGCTAGACTTGTAGCTCAAGGATACACACAAATTGAAGTAGTAGACTTTGATGAAACATTTGCACCAGTAGCAAGGCTTGAATCAATCAGACTACTTTTAGGAATTGCTTGTATCTTGAAGTTCAAGCTATTTCAAATGGATGTGAAAAGTGCCTTTCTAAATGGATATCTTAATGAAGAGGTATATGTAGAACAGCCTAAAGGATTTGTTGATCCAAGCTGTCCAAATCATGTATACAAACTAAAGAAGGCTCTTTATGGTTTGAAGCAAGCTCCAAGAGCATGGTATGAAAGGCTAACTACTTTTCTTATCAAGCAAGGGTACAAGAAAGGTGGAATTGACAAAACCTTATTTGTTAAAGATGAAGAAGGAAATGTCATGATTTCTCAAATATATGTAGATGACATTGTTTTTGGTGGGATGTCAGAAAGGATGGTGAAACATTTTGTCAATCAGATGGAATCTGAATTTGAAATTAGCCTAGTAGGAGAATTAACCTACTTTCTTGGACTGCAAATAAAGCAAATGGAGGACTCCATGTTCATTTCCCAAAGCAAGTATGCTAAGAACATAGTCAAGAAATTTGGGATGGACAGTGTTACTCATAAGAGAACTCCTGCCCCCACACATTTAAAGCTGACAAAAGATGACAAGGGTGAGAATGTAAATCAAAGCCTATACAGAAGCATGATAGGAAGCTTGTTATATCTGACTGCTAGCAGACCAGACATAGCATTTGCAGTAGGTGTATGTGCAAGATATCAAGTTGATCCAAAAGTTAGTCATCTTAACCAAGTCAAGAGAATTCTGAAATATGTTAATGGTACTTGTGACTATGGCATAATGTACTTTCATGGATGCAAACCAATTCTCAATGGCTTCTGTGATGCTGATTGGGCTGGAAGTGTTGATGACAGAAAAAGCACCTCAGGAGGATGCTTCTTTCTAGGAAACAATTTGATTTCTTGGTTCAGTAAGAAACAAAATTGTGTATCCTTATCTACTGCTGAAGCTGAATATATAGCAGCTGGAAGCAGTTGTTCACAGTTGGTTTGGATGAAGCAAATGCTCACTGAGTACAATGTCCCACAAGATGTCATGACATTGTACCGTGACAACTTAAGTGCAATTAACATATCAAAGAATCCTATCCAACATAGCAGGACCAAGCATATTGATATCAGATATCATTTCATCAAAGATCTTGTAGAAGAGAAAGTGATTTCACTGGAACATGTAGCTACAAATCTGCAGTTGACTGATATATTTACCAAAGCCTTGGATGCAACTCAATTTGAAAACCTAAGGGGTAAATTGGGAATCTGCTTATGTGAAATTTAGCAGTTATGGAGATGTGCCAACATGTCATATGACATTGTGTGGCATGAGCACCAGATGGCAACATCAGTCTGGTCAAGCACCTTTGGTATTCCACTCCTAAAAATTCTCCAAGTAACGGCTACTTATAAAATATCAGCTTGTGTTCAGCTATCCATCTTCTCATCATACTCTCAAAAACGAATTGCATTCTCTAACTGTTTTTCAAAACTCATCAAACCTAAAACTCTTCATCCACCTCTTTCGAAAATGTCTCAACATCAAAACCCTAACACTTCTGAAGAAATCCTCAACAAGGAAGATGTGGTGCATGCAACCCCCATCTCTGTGGTACCCATGGATTCAACTCCAATGGACGAAATCAGAGGAAGTGTTCCTCTTGCTCAAAAGCCAAGAACTCCAAAAAGAACAAAAGATCCTGTATTCAGCAAGGCCAAAGGCTTGCCTTCACCATTAAACACCACTCCAAATGCTTCTGCATATGTGGATGATTCCATAAAGGAGCTGGTAAACAGGATCTTATCTGAGCAAAGAGTGGTAAGTGGCATATCTATCCCTCTGAACACCATGCCAGCTCCACAAGAAGATCAACAAACTCAGGCTGAAAAGGACACTCCTGCTCAACAGGATGTCCCAATAGATGTTGAAACATATGAGGACCAGCAAAAGGCCTCATCTGATGCTGCTGTTGAAACATCTGAGGACCAGAAAAAGGCCTCCACTGATAGTGATGAAGAAATATCTGAGGACCAGCACAAGGCCTCCATTGAAGATCAAATTTCTGTTGAACCACCAGCTGAAGAGGAGACTGCTCAACCTCCTCCTGTTGTGAACCTAGAGCATGATTCTGATACAGAAATCATTGCTTCTGTAAAACCTAGCATAGCCAAAAGGCTTAGGACTAGGAAAGAAAAGATGAATGCAGGACATGCAATTCCTGAGAAGAAGCAAGCTACACCAAAGAAGGACAAAGCTAAAGTTGTCTTTGGTCCTACAAAACAATGGAGCAAGGTGCAAACACAAAAGAGGAAAGCTGTCACTCCTCCAGATTCAGATGTTGAAGAAGATGTCCCAACATCTCCTCCAAAGAAGAAACCAGCACCCTCAAGGTCATCAACTGCTGTTCCAGAAGCTCTTTTGGACAACATCTCCTTTCATCATGTCTCAAGTGTGAATAGATGGAAGTTTGTTTATCAAAGAAGGGTAGCACTTGAAAGAGAGCTGAGCAGTAATGCACTTGAGTGCACAGAGCTAATTGATCTCATTTCTTCTACTGGCCTTTTCAAAACTGTCTCCAACTTCTCTCCTTGCTATGAGCTGCTTGTCAAGGAATTCATAGTCAACCTCCAAGAAGATTGTGCTAATAGTAAGTCTGCTGACTTTAGAAAAGTATATGTAAGAGGAAGATGTGTAGAATTCTCTCCTAGGGTTATCAACCAATACCTTGGAAGAGAATCTAATGGTCCAAATGAGTTAGGGAAGACTGATAACCAAGTTTGCAAGGTTATCACTACTAATCAGGTCAAGACTTGGCCAGTTAAAGGGAAGCTCTCAGTTAGCATGCTGACAAGGAAATATGCCATGCTGAATAGGATTGGCACAGCAAACTGGGTTCCTATCAATCATACATCCTCAATATCAACTGGATTGGGCAGGTTCATATATGCTGTAGGCACCCAAACAAAGCTGGATTATGGAGCTTATATCTTTGATCAGACATTGAAGCATGCTGGATCATCTGCAACAAAGCTGCCAATTGCCTTCCCTTCCTTGCTGTGTGGAATAGTGCTGAGTCAGTATCCTGGTATCCTCACTGAGAAGGACACAATTTGCAAAAGAGAAAGCCCTCTGGCCTTCCACTACAAGTTGTTTTTGAGTCATCATGCAGTTGATGTTGAAGCTCCCTCTGGGACATCTGCTGGTCCTTCAAAGGCAAAGTCTCCAATCTCCAAAGCTGCATTGATTGCTGAACTGAAGAGCACTTGCAAAGAACTGGATGCAAGGAAGCAGAAGATTGAGGAGATTATCCAAAGGCTGGAGATTGAAGAAAGTGCTCAGAAAGCTGCTACTTCTGATGAGGAGACTGAGGAAGAGGAAGAAACTGACTATGAGGAATCTGAGTGAAAATTGTATGTGAGGAATATGTAATGACAGCTTCTGCGTTGTAATTTTGAATTAGTAACTTTGGCCCCAAATTTATGTCTAACAAGGGGGAGAACAAGAAACAAGAACAACAACAACAATGTATAATGCTGTTTGGTTATTAATGAAAAATCTTTGTTTGCCTCTGAACTAAATCTGTGATGTTAATGAAAATTTTCTGTTGCAACAAGACTGAATACATGTATGTTTGAGGGGGAGTAAACTCACACATGACTCAACAGAAAAGAACTGCTATACTCTGATAAAAGAACTTCTGCTGCACTCTGAAAATCAGAAAAGAATGTTAGCCAAAAACTAGCCAAAGGGGGAGTTTGTAGATGTTTAGAATTGGCAGAATTTTTGACCAACAAGAAATGTTGAATTCAGTTCAGGATGTCCTATCAGATGTTGGGACATTATCAAACAGAGTATAAGAACTTAATTCAGGATGTCACACCAGATGTTGGGACATTGTGTTAATGATTTAAGTTCAGTTTTTCAGGATGTCCCAACAGATGTTGTGACATCTCAAACCTGTTACCAGAATTAATTAATGACTAACTGATCTGAGTAATTTAAGGAAAGTTATCTGGAATTAATTATGGATGAACAAAAACAGAATAAGGCGCATCTGTAGGGAGTGTTGTTATGAGACTTCAGCATAATCAGAAGAACTAAATCACCTAGAATCTAGGAAGTAACAAACCCTAATTCAAGGTGGAAGCTGCATGCGTTTTAGGACTGGATTAACCTACAGAAAGCCCAAAATCCAAACACCTATTTAAGCAACAGAAACTCTCAGAATAGAGCACGAATTCAAGAAGATAAAATAGGGTGTTTTGTGTTTTAATAGCAGGTTGTTTTATTGTACCACTTTATGAGCTTTTAAGCAAAAGTGTATTTGTGTCTTGATTGAAACTGTGAAGTAAGATCAAGCTGTTTTGTTTGAAGTATGACTTCAATTTTATTAAACTTGTAAACAAGATCACTGTGTGATTGAGGGGGAGTGAGTTGGTACTCATATCTAAGTTGTGTCTTAGGTAGAAATTGCATTGGGTAGATATTAAGTGAAAGATTAAACTGGGTGGTTTAAGTCTAGAATTAATATTACTTATAGTGGATTTCCTCCTGGCTTGGTAGCCTCCAGATGTAAGTGTGGTTATACACTGAACTGGGTTAACAAATTACTGTATTGTTTAATTTTCCTGCACTTTAAGTTTTGGTTAAATTTGTCAAGTGTTGGAACATCTCATTCGACATCTCATACCTGATCACAGAATTTCAACTGTACTTGCCCATTCAGGGCACACAAATCAATAAAATCAGAATATTCAGTCACACTTTGTTTTATACATTTTTGTTTCGTTTGCAAAATGTCCAAAGTTCATAATACAACATTTGCATAAAACCATATAAGCCATTTTCAATATATGCTTGCAGGAAATATGCACTCTTGAGCAAATCTAACTCCTGTGACGGAATCCGGTTGAGGATACCTCGGGACACTTGTGCGTTTCTTTTTAACAGGTTGCAAGTACTCAAGACAGACAATCTCACAGCATGGGGTATATCAAGCCTCGTATCCCCAGCCAAGTCAGCAATCATCTCATCAGCAGGGTTACTTGACAGGAGTTTTCCCCCACGAAGTTGTCATCCCCTCAGAGGATCCTTCGAGAAACTCATTAAATCCCCAGCGTGTCACTTGGACGAAGGAGTTACAACAGATTACTTCCCAGAAGTTCTCTTCTCCCCAAGCAGAATCTCCCGAGCAATGCTTAAACTGTTGTTCCCCAACAAGTTGCCAGAGTTTTCCTTTTCCTTAGCCAGTCGCCAGGACTTTCTGTTCCCTATCAGAGTTTCCAATTCCTCCCCAGCGGAGTTGCCGAAGCATCCTAATCCCCAACATGAGTCTCTTCAACAGAAGCTTCCCCAGCCAAGATCCCCACAAAGTTCCCTAGGAAGATCGTTCAGTGATCCTCTCTCCCTGCAGATCGGCCAATGATCTCTTTCCCCAACAAAGTTCTCCCTCCAGACAGATCGCCCAGAGATCTTTCTCCCCGCAGGATCCGGATCTTGGATCGGTTCTCTCATTTTACATAATCATAGCATTCGCATCATTTTTCCCCAAAATAGGCGTAGCATTTCGTCTAATACGGAGCATTACGGAAAAAATCAAACATTTTCATGATCATAAGCCAGGTTCAAGCCAATCACCTGCAAACATCAAAATCATTTCACCATCAATATACAAAACTTATCCCCCACAGACAAAGCCAAAATACTTTTTGCACTCTCAATACAGATACTTGTTCATACTTGTACATATTCTTTTTGACACTCGCCCATGCCATACTTCCCCAGCAAGTCAAACACTCGTTTGTGTCCCTTGCTCAATCGTTTTGACACTCGTCTGTTTCTTGCACATATTTCCCCAGCATGTCCAAACACTTGTACATACTTATACACAATCCTCTGATACTCGTCTGTATCTTGTATGTATCATCTCCTCAGCAGATCAACACTCGTTCGTGTTCCTTGCTTAACCGATTGATACTCGTCTGTATCATCATCCTTAAACACGTATCAGCGTTTGTTTATATCGATACTCATCTGTATCATGGTCCTAAGGATGCTCGTCCGCATCTTTAGTATATACACACTGTCAAACACTTATACCGTTTATTTTAAAGCGTAAGCACTCGTCCGTGTTTACCATTCCCCAGTAAATCACCAATAAAACGACTTTTCTATCCATTCGTGATATTTTCGGCAGTCGTCCCCTGCCAGGTGATTATCCTTCACCTTTGGATGAACGTCCCCCATCCTTTCTCCCAGTGGAATCCCCATTGTTGGAACTTTCTATCCGGCATTCGTCCTATGTCGCGATATCTTTTTAGCAGTCGTCCCCTGCTAGGTGATCGCCATTCACCTTATGATGATCGTCCCTCATCATTTATCCGATGGCCGTCCCCATCGCTGATCTTTGTTATCCGACATTTGTCCTATGTCGAGATAATCCCCAACAGAGCAGCTGTACCCTGCTAGGTGATCGTCCTTCACCTCTTGATGATCGTCCTTCATCGTGCTTATCTGATGGCCGTCCCCATCGTTGATCTTTTTTATCCGGCATTCATCCTATGTCGTGATATTTTCAGCAACCATTCCCTGCTAGGTGATCGTCCATCACCTTTTGATGACCATCCCTCATCATTATTTCATTTATTCTTTTACCCGATGGCCGACCCCGTCGCGGTTTATTTACCCTTTAACCTGATGGTCGTCCCTGTCAGTGCTTTCCTCATTTCTTTAATCCCCAGAGAGTTTTATTTCGTTACCCGATGGTCGTCCCCGTCGTGGTTTTTTCCTTTATCCTGACGATCGTCCTTCATCAGTTTACCCGATGGTCGTCCCCGTTGCGGTCTCTTTATTTCCCAGCATGATGGTCGTCCTCGTCATTGCTTTACTTACCGTTTTTCATCCCCAACAGTCGTCCTCTGCTCGATGGTCTTCCTCCATCGCTTTCATTTGATACTCATACTATGGCCTGTTACAATTTATATCCCTTTCCTTCTTTTAATAAAGAGTGCAAATTTCGGACTGTCTTTGGTATTCAACCACAAGTTATCTTGTTTGTCTGTTAAGCCAGGCGCTTACACCCTGCACAGCTAACTCATGCTTGAATAGGGGCAGCTGTAAACACCCCAAATTTTCCCTTTCTTTTTCTCACACCATGGCTTATGATCTTTCATATTGCATTTGCATAAGCATATCATCTCATATTGCATATTTGTTTCATTGCATAAGTTGCACAATTAGGGTTTGTGATCAGGAGAATCCAAGAAGTGATATGAGCTATCTCAAAGGTCTTGAAGCATACCAAGAAGGTACACGTGTGTTATATGATCATAATATGCTCCCCATAGTTCATTAAAGTCAAAATATCACAAAGCATTGCAAATGTGTTCAAGCAGACTGAGCAGTTCCTACACAGATGACCTAAAATTAGGGTTTTGGGTTTGAGGCCCTTAATCTCAATTTTTTGGTCATTCTTGATTCCATTGGTCTCAATATTCTATAAGGAGCATGTGTACCAAATTTGATGAAGAAATTCATTGTGGAAGTCATTTGATCAACTAGTAACTTATTGTGCAAGAAAAGTCAGAATCAGGGCATCTGAGGCCACCACCAAAGGTACCAAAGGGTCATCTTCATCAATTTGAGGTTCTATGATCTTTATTTGATCTTATAAGTGGTTAGAAGTTCACAAGATTGAAGAATTTCAAGCCATTTTCAAACTTTCCATTTTTGGACATGACTTGTAATGAAAACTTTCCATTTTGGGAAAGATTTTCAACCTCCTCTTTCTTGATCAAAAAGGCTTCAAATGAAAAATATTTAAACATGAAATTTGTAGATTGGATCTTCCCATTTTCAAAAAGTACAAGAACTTCTCCTGATTCATCCTAGAACTCAAGTTATGGTGAATCAAAGTTGGCAAAAATCACATAATTTTCAAGTATGTGCCAAAGAGGGATTTTTGCAAAACCAAGTTTTAAGACTTCTTGTGACCTCTAATTGATCTCTACATACCATAACATGATCATACAACATTGCAAGACCAAATTTATGCCTTGGATCATAATATTTTATGCCTTGCTCTTTAAGAAAATCCAAAGTTGTGAAAATGCAAAAGCCATGCTATCTCATGATCCAAGTGCTGCAAATCACTCTATTCAATCCAAAGGCCTTCCATGAATCAAGATGAGGCAGAACCACCCTTGAAATCACCTCTGACCACAACCATGCCTTTTATGACACAAACTTTGACTTTTTGCAAAACACACCATACCAATCACACTATGCCACCACCCACTCCCTGGCCAATCAACATACATTATGTGAACCCTAAGGACCTCAAAGGATACAACACACAAGCCTGAAACCACACACACATTCAGATTGCCAAAAACCTCTAAAATCTTCATCTCTCCGATTCTCACTGCACAAGCCTCAAACATCCCATATTTTTTCACCATTCAACTCACCATCATCCATAGAACACAAAGCACCACTTACAATGGCCTGAAAACCCCCATAACCAAAACACGATTCCTGCACTATCAGAACTAAATCTTCCAAACCAGCTAAAACAAACTTGTTCTAAGCCTTACATAAGCTTCAAGGGATCAAGTGGAGTGGATTAGCATCAAGGGAAGGTCCAGAAAGCACCAAACTGCAAAGCTTCATCTCAGATAACTCATTCAAAACATTTTTCAAGAACTTGCTTTTTAAGTTACAAATTGATTCTATGTGCTCTCCTGATCATCATGATATGCTTACTTTTGAAAATGGTTGAGAAATAAGAATGTATGCTTGCTCTGAAATTTTTGACCTAAACTTGTTCTTCTTCGATTCTCTCTTTTGATGCAAAATAAATTGTTTTTGTTGCTGGATTTGTGTTTAGTGATGTTTAAAGTTTGATTCTGTAAGCTCATAATTTCGACACTTTGAAATTGAGACATGAAGTCATTTCTTTTGCTAAGGGGATGATCAGCAGATAAGAAAAAGAAGAAGTGAAGATATTCAGGAGATGTTGACAAGGTTAAATACTCAAGTGCTTCGACAGGAGGGCAAATAGTGTTCTGGCAAGCCAAGTTTGGAAACCTGTTTATAGTTGGGAATTTGACAAGATAAGTGTATTTTTCGACACTTCGACAAAAGAGAGTTGTTTGACAGAAGCATTGGTTGGTAGAGTTTGAAGGGTTTCTTCTTCTTCGACATTTCGACAAATGAAGAGATACAATGCTTCGTCACCAAAGGGAAGAATTCAAATTCAAAAGTTGCAACCTTTGGCAGTTGGACACATGGAAGTTTCAGAGAAGGAAATTGCATGCAGGCTGACAAGTGTTATTTAGTTAGAATTTTCCCGTTCTAGGCAGTTATTTTGTTTGTATATAAATAGGATAGTTTGTGTTTAGAATGTGTGTGTGAAAACTTATACAAAAATCCTGTAAATACTCTAAGTACCCAGTGTGAGAGAAATGAGTCTGATATTTGGAACAATGTATGTGTTGAACACCATTTTTATTTCAAGTTATTTAAATTATTAGTTTATTTCATCAAGTTATTTTACTCTCAGTTTTATTTACTTTCTTGCAAAGTTTTTACATCTTTTCGCCATTTTCTTACTTTTGTTCAAACTTTAACTTTATTTTACTTTCACATTCAAAGCATTTAACACTTTGACATTATTAACAAAACAAACCACAAATCATTAACAACACTAAGAGTAATTCGACAAACAATTGCACATGTGTCCTAGGACTTGTTTGGTTGGTCCTGCAAGTAACCCGGTTTTCTAAGAGATTGGTTAACCAGAGGTTGTTCGTCAGAAATCACAGCAAACAAATTGGCACGCCCAGTGGGACTAGTGCAATTAATAAGAATTAATAGAAAATCCTCTTAGTCAAAAAGTTCCTTGCTGCGTTGTATGATTCTTAGAAGCAGTAAACTAGTTGTAACCGACGCAGAAAGACCAAAAAGAACAAGAGGAAGAAAGATGGCTAACTTGCCAAATACTTCAAATAATCCTAACGAAACCATTCCAGTTTCCAATCCTATCCCTTCGTCAGAAGGAGTAGCAGTCTCTGGCCCTGTTTTAGAATAGATTAGGCCTCCATCAGTGGATTCGATACCAACAGGTTCAGGGTCCCAAAATGCGCCTAGTTCTTCCACCTTGGGACACTCAATGCCCATGGGAACCCCTCCTCCTAGAGGAAACAACTTTAGGCCATTTACTAATTATTCCATGCCCATGTCTGGGAGAGAACAACCATATGGAATACCAACTTCAATGATGGCAAACTTACATAATTCATCACCATTATTTTCTGATGTTATGGTTCAAATGTCTTCACCGTTGCAAGGATCAGGATATGGTGGAAATGGGAGTAGATTAAATCAAGTTCCACCAGGATTCCATATGCCAACTATGACGAACCATTATGTGCAAGTAATTCGTCAACAGATGGATGAAAGTAACCATGATATGGTGCAGGCATTGACACAACAAATGGGGGAAGTGTTTAATCCTTTAATACAAAATACTACCCAGACAAACCAGATATTGGCAGAGCAAATGGCACGCATTGCTAATTTTTTTGGAGTCCCTCAAACACAACAAAGGATTCTAATGAATCAAAATCCTGCCAATAGGCCTGTCGAAGAGGAACTTACTATAAACCAAAGACCATTGGGAAATCCTCAAGAAAATCCTAGGGGCCAAGAGGTAGTAGTCGAACAACCTCATGTAGAAGACCCTATTCGAAAGGAGCCTAGGAGAATAATAGTCCAAAGAGACCAAAATGCTGATGAAGTATTACAGCAGAGAATGCGTTGCAACAATCTGCCTGTCGAAAATAATATTGCAACCATGGTTGAGAGAATAATGGCGCAAAATGGAGTAAACGTAGGATTACAAAGGCCTAGTTATACTTCCCCTTTGTCTAAATATGTGTTGCAACAGGAGTTACCACAAGGGTGGAAAGTCCCCAAATTTACCAAATTCTCAAGGGATACTAGTGAGTCCACCATAGAACACATAGCGCGTTATTTGATAGAGGCAGGAGAGATTGCTAATAATGAGAACTTAAGGATGAAATATTTTCCAAGTTCTTTGACAAAAAATGCTTTCACTTGGTTTACTTCTCTGCCTGCAACTTCAATATTTACATGGACCCAATTAGAAAGATTGTTCCACGAACAATTTTATATGGGACAAACTAAGATAAGTTTGAAAGAATTAGCAAGTGTCAAAAGAAAATTCTCTGAACCTATAGAGGATTATTTGAATAGGTTTAGATTGTTAAAGGCTAGATGTTTTACACAAGTGCCGGAACAAGAATTAGTCGAAATGGCTGCAGGGGGTCTGGATTATTCCATAAGGAAAAAATTAGATACCCAATACTTGAGGGACATGGAACAACTAGCAGATAGAGTAAGGCAAATAGAAAGGCTAAAAATGAGAAATTTAGATCAAATAAAAACAAGAAGGAAAGAGTGGCCTATGTAGGAATAGTTCAGGAAGAAGATTATGATGGAAACGAACCAGTCATTTTCGACCAACAAGAAATTGATCTGGCAGAACTAAAACAAGGCCCTCCATATTCCTGTAAAGTTCTAGCTCCGTCGAATGGAAAAAATCCAGTCGAAATGGAAAAGAATGACAGGTTTCCTAAAAGAACCTACACATTCGACATCACCAAATGTGATGAAATTTTCGATTTACTAGTTAAAGATGGTCAATTGATAAAACCAGCAGGCACTAAGGAGCCTCATGTAGACCAACAGAAAAAGAGAGGTTTTTGCAAATACCATAATTTTTTGGGTCATAAAACTTCTCAATGTTACCTTTTCAGGGATCTTGTCCAGAATGCAATCCAGAACGGAAGGTTGAAATTTGGAGACAAAGCTAAGCAACAGATGAGGATTGACTCCAATCCCATGCAAGTTGTGGAGGCCAACTATGCTGAACCAGAAATGGTGAATGTGGTCGAAATGGAAGTCATGTCTGAGGAAAGTTTTGAGATGGTAGAAGCCACTGAAGGTTTCGACACCAACTTCACCATGATAGAGGTTGCTGAGGGCTTCGACACCCATGTAAACATGGTGGAGGAGGCTGATGACCTTACTGACCAAGCTGAGGAAGAAGAAGTCAAAGCTACTGAAGAATTCGACAAAGAGAACGCCATTGAAACTACTGAAGGTTTCGACGGAGGGAACACAGTCAAGGTTGGTAGAAGCTTCGACAAGAAAAACTATAACAGAGATGCTGAGCATGGAGTGGTCTGGGACACTCTAGGAGAACCCAGTGGAAAGTTTGACTTCATGGTGAAGTATTCTGCAGCACCAAGATCCAAAACTGACATCAGCAAAATCAAACCCACAGGATGGGGAGATTCTTTCAGAAATGATAATGAGGAGGAAGACAACAAAGCCCTCACTACACAAAAAGAGGCCACTGAAGGCCCTAGTTATGACTAGGTCAAGAAAATAGAAACTGCTGACAATGTCCACATTGTCGAACCAATAAACAGAAGCACCACCAAGACTAAAGAAGATTCTGCCGAAGGTGTTGTGCAGCACCCCCCTCATGGGATTCTGTGCAGAACAATGGATGACCCAAAAGAAAAGCCAGTTGCACAATGCTGCAAGTACATCCATAAAGGCTTACACCCAAGAGGCAATATGAATCAGTTAAAAGAGAATATCCCTGAGGAAATGATGCTAGTCGAAAAAATGAGCAGACTGAAGATCACAAGTGAGCAGAATGCAGGGATTCATATGGTAGAAGTCACTCAGAAGATAGGACCAGACACCAACAGAAAGAACCATCAAGAGAAGCATCAGAAGCTGGTTTACCCAGAAGAAAATGAAAGTCTTGTCGAATTCATCCAGAGGTGCTAGAGGAAGAATGCAGAAGTTATGTTTTGCCCAAGGTGCAGCGCTGTGTTCGACAGGAAAGCAGCTAATGACTTAGAAGCAGCAGAAAAGACCCAAAAGAAAAGGAACTGGGGAGCAGTCCCACCAGTCAGAAATGAAAGATTCGACCCAAGAAGAAGGGAGCATCATAACCAAGGAATGGGAGAAAGGCGTTACAACACCTATAAACCATCCAACAAACTCAATGATGACAAGTGGGTCCAGCCTATAAGGGATGCCCAAGGTCAGAAGAGGTGGAAAAGTTTTGAAGTGAACAGGGGTGCCTCAATAGAAGTGAAAAAAGAGGTAGAAAAAACAAAGCCAAAGTACGTCTCTGAAAACTACAAGGGGAAGAACCATATGTCCAGGTCCCAATGGAGAAGGTTTCAAAGGCAGAAGAGAATTGAAAAAGAAACTGTAGAACAAAAAAGGATTGGTGAGAATAAAGCTGAGTCAAGCAAGTGTGTGCAGACAATAAGCAAAGGGAAATCCTTGGCGAAAAAAGAACTCCCTCAGAAAAATAAATCTAGTGACACAACAGAGATGCAGAAAATAAACAACAAAGTGCCAGAAGACGAAGAAGTTACTGATGACTTCAGCTCAGAGTCTAATGCGTCCTTCGACGTAACATGCAATGTGGTTTCTGTGTTGCCCAGAGACTATGACAGGATAATGGAAGTAGAGGACGAAGAGGATGATATGGCAGATGATAGCATAGGGCTTAAGCCTGTATGTTACTACATAATGAACAATGGTTGTGTCGAAGAGCAAAATGCTTTCTTCGAAAAGCCAGATGATGCAATGAAGGCTCATTTAAAGCCTTTGTTCATAAAAGGGAAAGTAGAAAATGTGGATGTCAACAAAATCCTGATAGATGGAGGAGCAGCTGTGAATCTAATACCTCACTATATGATAAAGAGCATATGAAAAGATGACTCAGACACCAAACCTCACAACATGGTGTTGTCCAACTATGAAGGTAAAGTAGGGACAACATTGGGGGTGATACAATTGAACCTAACTGTAGGAACCATTACCAGGCCTACAATGTTTGTGGTGATAGCATCAAAAGCAAATTACAATTTGTTGCTGGGAAGAGAATGGATCCATGGAATTGGGGTTGTACCATTATCCATGCATCAGAGGATAGCAATTTGGAGACCAGATGGGATTGTCGAAAACATAGAGGCAGACCAAAGTTACTTCATGGCTGACGTGAACAATGTCACTAGTCGTAACTTCGACAAGAACCCACATAGCACCTTGCAATCCTGCTGGTTTCGACCTAACAGCCTCCGACAACGCATAATGTTCCATGTACCTCCACCCTACGCATGGTTTCCAGTGGGACAAAGAAGTAATTGGGGAGACAAATTACACTTGGGGGACTGCCCATGTCAACCCAACTGGGTGGGGAAGTGAATTCAGTGAAAATGACTGAAGCATCAACAATAGAAAGGATTACGGCTTATGTAGCCGAAAAACAACTCAAAGCGGCCCTTGAGGCCGATATAAGGAATATGGCTATTAAAGCCAATACACAAGTTGTTGAAGAACAACATCCTCAAGAAAATATTGAGGAACAATGTGCAAAACAGAGTTTTGAAGAAAACTCTAGTGGGGAATGGCAGAATCAAAGGCTTGATGCCATTTATGATGATGAACCCTTGGGGTTTGAAAAGGATCCAGCCCCAACCAATATGAAAATGGTGGCACAGGATCCCTTAGAAGAGATCAATCTGGGACTGGGGGCAGAGAAAAGGCCAACTTACATCAGTGCCAAGATGGATCCTCAATTCAGAGTCGAAATAATCCAACTGCTGAATGAGTTTAAAGACTGATTCGCATGGGATTATGATGAAATGCCTGGTTTAGACAGAAACTTGGTCGAATTGAAGTTGCCAATACTGGAAGGAAAAAAGCCAATAAAGCAAACTCCCAGACGCTTCGCACCTGAGATTCTGTCGAAAATTAAAGAGGAAATTGAAAGACTTCTAAAATGCAAGTTCATCCGTACAACAAGGTATGTCGAATGGATTGCTAATATTGTTCCTGTGATTAAGAAAAATGGCAAACTTAGGGTGTGCATTGATTTTAGAGATTTAAACTCAGCTACACCTAAGGATGAATATCCTATGCCAGTAGCAGAAATGCTTATAGATTCTGCAGCAGGCCATGCGTATTTAAGTATGCTTGATGGATATTCTGGCTATAACCAGATTTTCATTGCTGAAGAAGATGTTCCAAAAACAGCTTTTCGTTGTCCAGGGGCAATAGGAACATACGAGTGGGTAGTCATGCCTTTTGGTTTAAAAATTGCTGGAGCTACTTACCAAAGGGCAATGAATTCTATTTTTCATGATTTCATTGAAACATTTATGCAAATTTATATAGATGATATTGTGATTAAATCTGCCTCAGGCTCAAACCATATTGACCATCTTCGACAATCCTTTGAAAGGATGAGGAAGTTTGGTTTAAAAATGAATCCCCTTAAATGTGCTTTTGGTGTGCAGGCAGGTGATTTCTTAGGCTTTGTGGTCCACAAGAAAGGGATTGAAATTAATGAAAACAAAGCGAAAGCCATAATGGAAGCGAAAGCGCCATCGACAAAGAAGGAATTGCAGTCTCTACTAGGGAAAATTAACTTTCTTAGAAGGTTCATCTCTAACCTTAGTGGAAAAACACAGGCTTTCTCACCTCTACTTCGACTGAAGAAGGAGGGCTTCACTTGGGGGCAAGAACAACAAGATGCTTTCAACAAGATCAAAGAATATCTGGCCAGTCCTCCAGTTTTAATGTCTCCTTGTCGAAAAAGAAGTATGAGGCTTTACATCTCAGCATCCGACAGAACATTGGGAAGCATGCTTTGTCAGGAAGATGAACATGGCGTCGAAAGAGCCATCTATTATCTCAGCAGAGTCTTAAATGATGCTGAAACTAGATATAGTATGATAGAGAAACTATGTTTATGTGTATATTTCTCCTGCACAAAGTTAAAGCATTATATAAAACCCATTGATGTGTATATATCTTCTCATTTCGACGTAATTAAACACATGTTGTCTAAATCTATTCTACATAGTCGAATTGGAAAATGGGCTTTGGCCTTAACCGAGTATTCTTTAAAATATATGCCTTTAAAAGCTGTCAAAGGACAAGTGGTTGCTGACTTTATAGCTGACCATTCCATAGTTGAAGATGAAATAAAATATGTCGAAATAGAACCTTGGAGATTATATTTCGACGGTTCCAGTCATAAGAATGGAACAGGTGTTGGGGTGTGTAACACAGTGGGAGAACTGACTTTAAGTAATGTTGCGGATAGCAAGAGTCGCCACCGACTTTTATTTTATCCAAAAGGAAAGGTTATAAAAGAACAGGAAAGACCTTAAGAGAATAGTTTGGGTCCGGGGGGTAGGTTATGAAAAGGGAAGGTATTAGCACCCTTTTCATCCATGGTTATCCATGGGCTCTTAGGTACTTAGCTCACTTTTGAATTGTTTTTGAAAGTGTAGTGTGTGAATAGCAAAATTTTCAGAATAGTTAATAATAATCCATGTACGGATGTGTAAAAACTTGTTTGAAAATTTGTTTGAAATTTGTTTAAGTGTGAAAAGTTTTTGAAGTGAGCAAGTACATAAGAGGAACCTACCCTAATGTTTAAAGTCTTTCTTGTTCTTTTTCCTTTCCTTGGTAAGACTATCCCTACTATTAAGGAGTAGGTAGTCATTACCTTGGATGTAAAGGGACATGTGAGGGACATTTTGTTTATGAAGGTAACTGTGAGGTGTAATAAGCATATATGAGGGACTATCATCATTTATTTCGAAGGGACTCGATTCGTAAAGGCAACCATGAGGGACTTGATGATTTTTCGTTTGAAGAGACTTGCTTTATACACCCCACTTGACCTTATTCGTAGGCAACTTGAGGGATAACCTTAGAAATGTGAGACGGCGATTAAAAATTGACTTACGTGTGTGTGAGTGTTTATTTTAATTATCTTTGATTAAAGTGATCTAATTTAATTTTTAAATAGCATACATATTTTCCACTCCCTAATTACTAACCATAGCAACAATTAAATAATTATACAATTTACATCCAGGAAACAATTACAATATAATTATAATAAGCAAAATAAATAAATAGCAAAAATAAATATAAATAAATAAATAAGCAATAAATAATAAAAATATGGGTTAGTGATAAATAATAATATTAAATAATAAGCAAAAAGTTAGTAATAATAAAATAAGAGAGATTAGTGAAATAATAAAAATTAATGAAATAATAATAATGTAAAATTAACAAAGCAAAATAAATAAAAAATTAATCAAAATATTATAAGAACAAGAAATTAACAAATTTTAATATGAACAATTATATTTAAAAAAAAACAAATATGAACAAACAATTATTTTAATTTACAAATTATTAAGTTATTTTCAAAATTTAATTATTATAAACATATATTAACATTTATTTATTAAACAATATATACATATTATAAGAAGAAAATAGATTTTAAATATCATATTTACAATATTAATCATGTTTCTAAAATTTAATTCTATTAATTATTATATTTACAAATTATTTTAAACCATATACAAAAATATAACTATTATAAATTAAATTGTTTCTAAACCTTAAAAGAAAAATAATTTGGATTATAAATACATTTACAAAAATTATAAGAATTATAATAACTATATATATACATAATAACTATATTAGGAATTATTAAAATAAAATCATTAACAAAAAAGAATTAGGTTTTAAAAAAAATAAATAAGTTAGGGTTTGTTAGAAAGATATTTTTTAGGGTTTTGATCAACAATTTATTTAATTAAATAAGGCATATATACAATTTTTTTTAAAATAATGACATATACAATTTAATAATATTAACAAATTAGTATTTTTTAAGAAAAGAAAATAAAAATAAGTTTAACCTAATATCAATATATTATTTTGAAATTTTTTAGATTTTTGAATTTAAAATAACATGTTAATCAAGACAATAACAAGAAAAAAGAAAAAGATAAGAAAATAGAAAAAGGAACCTGCTGGGATTTGATCCCAAGACCTCATATTTGCAAGCAACAAACACAACCACTAAGCCAGCCAGGCGCAGGTGACAATAAAGTAGAATCACCTTGTTTTGTGCCTTGCCTCAAAAATCCAGGAAAATAAAGAAATAAAAAGGCCTGGGGTTGGATTCGTACCCAGGACCTTATGAATGCAAGCATACGCGCGCTACCGCCTGGCTGGGAGAGCCTTCCTGTTAGCTGAATGGCTTTGATCAATAATATAATAAGTCTTCTATTATCCTGAAAAAAATAGCAAAAACAATGTACGAGTCCAAGACTCGAACTCAGGTCACGCTGGCTACACACACAAGCCTTTTACCACTGGACCACATGCACGCGTGTGATTACAAAACAGCAAAACAACATAAAATAAATTAATCATAATTTGAATTTGAATCTTGGCGCCAGGGGATCGTCTTCAACCTTGGAATTTCGCAGGTTTTCCTGCGAAAATTCCTGCGAAATCTTCTACGAATCTTTTTGCACATTTTTTTCGCAGTAAACCAAAATCTTTGAGTACCTACAAAATACATAACGATTGTTCCAATTGAACATGCCAATGATTTACCCAGGTCCTATACAATTCAAATACATCAATTAAAGTCATTTATATAGTCTTAATCAAGAAACCCCAAAATTTGGATGGAAACCCTAATCATGGCCGCGGGTTGTATAGACAAGGAAACATCAATCTTTTTGTCCAGAATCAATCTATAGCACATAACAAACACTATTAGCTAATCAAATTTCATTGAAACACAAGAAAATAATGCAATCGAAAAAGTTATGTTCAAGAACAAATTGAGTTCGGGTTGCACATATATGCATGCTATGGATGCGTATGGGCATTGGTTTTGCATCATGGAAGATCAAGGAACATCTCTATGATCATAGTTTACCTTCTAATGCCTTGTAACTCAAAATCCGAATCCCACTTTTTTGATGAATTTTTGAACAATGAACTTTACCTTTGGCTGCTGGATTTCGTGGCCTCTTGCTAGGTTTATGCTTAGTATATATGTGAGAGTGGATTAGGTCAGAAATATGGACTTGTTGTATGCAAATTTGATCCAAAAAATATTGAAAAAGATCATGTTGTAAAAGCCAAATATTTGATCATGAAGACTTGCTATTCTTGGACTAATCATATGATTTCCTTCTCTTTCCAATTCAATCATCATTTAAGAAATTCTAGAAGCATTATCTTCCTCCAAAAATAGATTTTCATATTTTATATTTATTTAAAATGATTTTTATGAATTAAATCAATAATAAATAAAAATAAAATAATAAAAATGCTGAATTTTGGTCAATTGGGTCGTGCACAATGTTATGAGATGGATTGGATCACAACTTAGCAAGCCCATTTGGAAAGAATTACTTCTAAGCCTCCATTTTCAACATAAACCATCACAAAATTTCCCAACTTTGCAAGGGCACATCTCCCTCAATTTTAAAGGTATGAGGGTGTTCTTGGACTTTTTGGAAAGCTTGAAGAGTCCTCTAAATAACCCCATTGGTTTCAGGTCCATATCATTTACCAATCTCAAGTTATGCCCTTTTGAAGTTGTTGACTTTTTGTTGACTTTTGAAATGACCTATAATGTCTTAGATCATATCTTTCAAATGAAGCATTTTTGGGCTTAACTTTCAACATCAAAGTTGTAGAGAATTCAATTTCCTTCAAAATGAGCTTTGGATGGAGACTTGGTGATGAAGTATGTGAAAGTTATGGCTGGTCAAAGTTCAGTTGACTTTTACTGAGGAAACCCTAATTTAGAAACTCCTGATTATTGATGATCTGGAATCTCCTTGATGAATCATGATCAACCCTTGATCAAATGATGAATTTTACTTCATATACTTGATGTTGGCAAAAAATCATGAAGTTTGACTTTGGTTTGACCACAGTTGACCTCAGTTTGACTTTTTAACTGCATTGACTGATTTTGACTTATCTGATCATCTGACTGAGCAAACTTTTGAGAAAAGTCTTGAAACTTGTCATGGGGGTTCTTACACACATATAAGATGTTATGAAACTCACTTGAGGTATTGGAAGTCCATTTAGCCTAATTAAAGTCAAAACCCTAGTTTTGGATGCCCTGCTTAGGAGGTGCATTGTCTGAGGGAATTGTCAGCTTCTTTGACCAATTGTGAACTTTGTGAACCTTTGTGAATCTTCATAAAGTGTCTGGTGATACTCATGGGAGGTATTGTGAAGCTTGTGAACCTTGTTAACCTTATGAAGTGGCTTTGTAGACCTCATAAACCTCAGGGAAGGTTTTGCAAATGTTGAAAAGCTTGTGAACCTTGTGAACCTTCAAGAAGTGACTTGTAGACTTCATGAACCTCATGAAAGGTATTGAAAGCATTGTGGGACTTGTGAACCTTGTGAACCTTCATAAAGTAACTTGTAGACTTCATGAACCTCATGAAAGGTCTTGTAAATGTTGAGAAGCTTGTGAACCTTGTGAACCTTCAAGAAGTGACTTGTAGACTTCATGAACCTCATGAAAGGTTATATAAGCATTGAGAAACTTGTGAACCTTGTGAACCTCCTTAGAACACAAAGTCTTGTATTGTGAGGGCAAATTTTGGGGTGCAACAGCTGCCCCTGTTCAATTTTCTGAAACCTGAGGGGTTAGATTGGTATATTTACCAGTCGTAACCTGGAAGGTTGAAGGGGATTGAACACAAAAACCCAAAAATTTGCACTCACCAGTGCATAGAGTGATATTGATGGTTGGTTGAACATGATTGAGTGGGCTTAAAGATGCCACTATGGGAAAGTTCTTCAGCAGTATAATGAGAGCTGTCAGGAGTCTGGAGTAATACTGATGTAACAGCATGTCTTCATGAGGATAGAGCAATCAATAATGATACCCCTAAAGCAGTCTTGAAGTAATGATTTCAGGAGGATAGAGCAATCAATAATGATAACTCTAAAGCAGTCTTGAAGTAATAATATGATTCAGGAGGATAGAGCAATCAATAATGACAACTCTAAAGCAGTCTTGAAATAATAATGTGATATGTCTTCAGGAGGATAGAGCAATCAATAATGATAACTCTAAAGCAATCTTGAAGTAATGATTTCAGGAGGATAGAGCCATCAATGATGATAACTCCAAAGCAGTCTTGAAATAATAATGTGATATGTCTTCAGGAGGATAGAGCAATCAATAATGATAACTCTAAAGCAGTCTTGAAGTAATGATTTCAGGAGGATAGAGCCATCAATGATGATAACTCCAAAGCAGTCTTGAAATAATAATGTGATATGTCTTCAGGAGGATAGAGCAATCAATAATGATAACTCTAAAGCAGTCTTGAAGTAATGATTTCAGGAGGATAGAGCCATGATAACTCTAAAGCAGTCTTGAAGTAATGATTTCAGGAGGATAGAGCAATCAATAATGATAACTCTAAAGCAGTCTTGAAGTAATGATTTCAGGAGGATAGAGCAATCAATAATGATAACTCTAAAGCAGTCTTGAAATAATAATGTGATATGTCTTCAGGAGGATAGAGCAATCAATAATGATAACTCTAAAGCAGTCTTGAAGTAATGATTTCAGGAGGATAGAGCCATCAATAATGATAACTCTAAAGCAGTCTTGAAGTCATGAGGAGTTATCAGGAGGATAAAGTAACCCTGAGGTGACAATAAAGCAGTCCCGAAGTAATAAGAAGCTTATCAGGAGGATAAAGTAACCCTGAGGTTACAATAAAGCAGTCCCAAAGTAATAAGAAGTTTATCAGGAGGATAAAGTAACCCTGAGGTGACGATAAAGCAGTCCTGGAGATCATAAGCTTGTTTGTTGGATAATTAACCTGAAAACAAGGTAGCATTCTGTATAATAACATTAGTTTATGCTTTATGTATGCATGTATGACATGATGCACTTAGGTAATGTACTATATGTCTATGGATATATATGCTATGGTATGATGTAAATGATGTATGTATGATATGATACTGTCGGAAGCGTCTGGATATCTTCGTATAACAACTGCTGGCCAGGGAAAATAAATCCCGATTCGTTGCTGAAGAATATATAACCCTCCGTCTGCTGGGGATAACAGGGTATAGATAACCTCCCGTTGTTGGGGATGGTAAGGTATAGATATAACCTCCCGTTGTTGGGGATGGTAAGGTATATATATAACCTCCCGTTGTTGGGGATGGTAAGGTATATATAACCTCCCGTCTGCTGGGGATAGTAGGGTATATATAACCTTCGTCTTCGTTTGATAGTAGGATAAGTATAACATCCCGTCTTCGTTCGTCGTACCCTTCTTGGAAAGTAATTTCCCGTACATCCGTATGAGGATAAAAGAGATGGATATAAATTCCAGGGGAGATGAGACTTTATGAAGATGGATTCGTCCTACTGAAGGTTTTGTAACTGTCTTATAAAGGTGAACCGGCGAAGCTTCGTTGAAATCCTCCCCTCGTTCGTCCTTAATAAATACTATTACTGCATTTTCATGCATTTCTGGTAAACATCAATCATATTAAAAGCATACATGCATTTTTGGTAAACATCAATCATATTCAAAAGCATACATACATTCAAACACAACCAATGGACGTTTCGCTTATGTAAATAGGGTAAAAGTAAATCTGGATTCAAAAGATGGAATTTATTTATATCAAAAAGTGACCCATACACGGGTAAGTTTGTACAAGGAGACATAAACCCTAGTAAGAGGATTTTGTCGTAAATTTTTTTTACAAAACAAGGAAAATCAGCTATGTGGGAAACAATCCTATTGAGTTTCAATTCTACTATTGCCACTCAAGTATCTCATCTTCTTGCTGTTGAGACGGAAACGATTGAATTGAGCTTTATCTGTTTGAGCTTGAATAAGTAGTACAACTGGTTGCAGTTTCCTGGGTGATCCAAACGAGACATAGTCATACGCTTTAATCCCTAACTTTTGCCTGGATTGCCCTTTCAGGTTTTCAATCCACCGGGATACCCTTTTTTGCCCAAGCCGCCTTTTCAGGTTTTCGACTTGCCGGGTGTACATCTTTTTATATATATCCCTAATTTTTGCCCAAACCCTTTTGGTTTGCCGGGATGCCCTTATTTTTGCCTAGGCCTGTCAACCTAGCAGGTCTCTTTTTATGCGTAGTATTTTTTAACTATGTCTGCGTTTACAGGCTGTGGGAAGTCCTCCCCATCCATTGTAGTCAGTATCATGGCACCTCCTGAGAACACTGTCTTGACTACAAATGGACCTTCATATGTTGGAGTCCACTTGCCCCTAGGATCACCCTGTGGTAATATGATACGCTTGATTACCAAGTCACCAGCCTGATATACCTTTGGCTTAACCTTCTTGTTAAAAGCTTTGATCATTCGCTTTTGGTACATCTGGCCATGACAAACTGCTGCTAACCTCTTCTCATCAATCAAATTTATCTGGTCCAGTCGAGTCTGAATCCACTCTTCTTCATCCAAGCCTGCATCCTTCATAATTCTCAAGGAAGGGATCTGAACTTCAATGGGCAGAACTGCTTCCATACCATAGACTAAGGAGAATGGGGTTGCCCCTGTTGAAGTACGTATTGTAGTACGATAAGCATGAAGAGCAAATGGTAACATCTCATGCCAATCCTTGTAAGTAACAGTCATCTTTTGTACAATCTTCTTAATGTTCTTATTAGCAGCTTCAACTGCCCCATTCATCTTTGGACGATACGGAGAAGAGTTGTGGTGCTTAATCTTGAACTGCATGCAGAGATCAGTAATCATAGTGTTGTTCAGATTAGAGCCATTGTCAGTAATAATCCTTTCAGGGATGCCATACCTACATATGAGATTATTCTTAATGAATCGAGCCACAACATTCTTGGTCACAGATGCATATGAAGCTGCCTCTACCCACTTCGTGAAGTAATCAATAGCAACCAGGATGAAACGATGCCCATTAGAAGCAGTAGGCTTGATCTCACCAATCATATCAATGCCCCACATGGCAAAGGGCCAAGGAGCAGTCAACACATTCAATGGTGATGGAGGTATATGAACTTTATCAGCATAGATTTGACATTTGTGACAAGTTCTGGAGTGTTGATAGCAATCAGCTTCCATGGTAGACCAATAGTAACCTGCTCTCAATATCTTCTTTGCCATAGTATGACCACTAGAATGAGTGCCAAAGGTCCCATCATGCATCTCTTCCATAATTTCTGTAGCTTCCTTCTTATCCACACAACGAAGCATAGTTGAATCATGATTGCGCTTATACAGAATGCCATTACTCAGAAAGAACTTAGCAGAGAACCTCCTCAGAAACTTCCTATCTTTGACAGATGCCCCTTCAGGAAACTCCTGAGCTTCAAGATATCTTTTCACTTCATAGAACCAAGGCTTCTCCTCTGCCCCTTCGGTGTCAATCTCATTGCAGTATGCAGGCTTCTCAAATCTATCAATGGTAATCTTGGGAGCTTCATCATCCCAGCTGATCTCAAACATAGATGCCATGGTGGCCAATGCATCTGCCAATTGATTCTCTCTTCGTGGAATATGTCCAAAGGTAATCTCTTTGAAATGTGGGACCAAAGACAACACATGTTCTCTGTAAGGAATGAGATTATCATGCTTGGTATCCCAATCTCCTTTAATCTGACTCACTACCAGGGCTGAATCTCCATACACATCAAGGAACTGAATCTTCATATCAATAGCAGCTTTAATACCCAGGATACATGCCTCATACTCAGCCATGTTATTGGTACAATAGAAACAAAGTTTGGCAGTAATCGGGGTATGACAACCCTCAGGGGAACTAATTACAACACCAACACCATTACCATGTGCATTAGAGGCACCATCAAAAACCATAGTCCATCGGGATCCTTGTTCAGGTCCGTCATATTGTCCAGGTTCTTTGGTAACAGTCATAATGTCTTCATCAGGGAACTCAAAATTCATTGACTGATAATCATCCACTGCTTGATGAGCCAAATGATCAGCAACAACACTTCCCTTAATGGCCTTCTGAGTAGTATACTGTATGTCATATTCTGTCAAGATCATTTGCCATCTTGCAATTCTTCCGGAGAGAGCAGGTTTCTCAAATATGTACTTGATTGGATCCATCTTTGAAATCAACAGGGTAGTATGGGTCAACATATACTGTCTTAGTCGGCGAGCAGCCCATGCCAAAGCGCAACAAGTTTTCTCGAGCAGTGAGTATCTTGTTTCACAGTCGGTAAACTTTTTGCTAAGGTAGTATATTGCCTGCTCTTTTCGACCAGACTCGTCATGTTGCCCCAACACACACCCCATTGAGTTGTCTAACACTGTTAAGTACATAATCAAGGGTCTTCCATCAACTGGTGGCATCAAAATTGGTGGCTCTAGCAAATATCTCTTGATTTCATCAAAGGCATTCTGGCACTCATCATTCCATTCCATCACCTGATCTTTCTTCAACAACTTGAAGATTGGCTCACAGATGGTAGTTAACTGGGAAATAAATCTTGCAATGTAGTTCAATCGTCCCAAGAAACCTCTAACCTCCTTCTCAGTACGGGGAGCTGGCATCTCTCGTATAGCTTTCACCTTTGCAGGATCCACTTCAATACCTTTTCCACTGACAATGAAACCCAAGAGCTTTCCAGATCTAACTCCAAAAGTACACTTGTTTGGGTTCAACCTCAACTTGTATTTCTTCAACCTCTCAAACAACTTGTGCAGATGATCAAGATGTTGCTCTTCATTCTGAGACCTGGCTATCATATCATCCACATATACCTCTATCTCATGATGAATCATATCATGAAACAAAGCCACCATAGCACGCTGATATGTTGCCCCTGCATTCTTCAAACCAAATGGCATCACCTTATAGCAAAAGGTGCCCCACTGTGTCACAAATTTTGTCTTCTCCATATCTTCAGGTGCCATCTTGATTTGATTGTAACCAGAGAAACCATCCATAAAAGAGAATACCTTATGCTGAGCAGTGTTGTCTACCAGAATATCAATATGAGGAAGTGGAAAGTCATCTTTGGGGCTAGCCTTGTTCAAATCTCTGTAGTCTACACACATACGCACCTTACCATCTTTCTTAGGAACTGGTACCACATTTGCAACCCACTGAGGATAAGAAGTTACTGCTAAGAACCCTGCATTGAACTGTTTCATTACCTCTGCCTTGATCTTTTCTGACATTTCAGGATGCATACGACGAACCTTCTGCTTCTTTGGACGACAATCTTCTTTCACTGGCAAACGGTGAACCACAATGTCTGTATCCAACCCTGGCATATCTTCATAAGACCAAGCAAAGATCTCCACATAGTCACGTAACATCTGAATCAACTTGCTCTTGACACTGTCCTCTAAATCAGCCCCTACCTTGACCTCTTTTCTGTTTTCTTCAGTTCCCAGATTCACAACTTCGACTGGCTCTTCATGTGGCTGTATAGCTTTCTCTTCTTGTTGTAACAACCTAGCAAGCTCTACAGGTATTTCACAATCGTCCTCATTTCCGTCTTCAGTCTGATAGATCGGATTCTCGAAATTGTAATTGGCAATAGTAGAACTGTTATCAACAGGATCCAGAGTGGATGAGGATCTGCATTTAGTGATGTGGGTGTGTGTAAGAACACATAGCTGATAAAGCAAAAATAAAAAGGAAAGACAAGGAACACAATATTTACTAAAACGAAACGTCCACTGATTTTATTGAATGAAGTATGCAAATGAAATGACAGCCCGTAACAAGCACACCATTGTGCCCCGGGTAAGGCACATGGCTTGAAAGTTTTATTGTTCAAGAAATTACAAACTTAAAACATAACACAGTAATAGTATTTACTCCTGACTAAAGGAGATAGGGATAACATCTTCAGCTTTCCAATTATTGAGTCCAACAACCACAGTAGGAAAAATCCAAGCATCCAAGTTGTAGTCTTCATCATAGTCTCCCACAGCATTGATAACCCCTTGATTGGTGATACGAGAAGCACGAGCACGACGAACAGCCTTCTGGGACTCTGCAGTGAAACCCAAACCAAACTTGTCAGACTTGTATGGAATATCAGGAAGCTGACCCCAAATAGTACAACCACCTTCATCCACCACAGCTCTAGCATCATTGAGGGAGGCCATTGCCATTGTTGGAGGTTTTCTGATGAACACAGGAACCTTCTTCACAGCAGGAGGAGCTACATAATCATTAACAACCCAGGGAACCACTTCAAATGACTGACACGGAGTCTCAATGTATTCACCTTCCACTTCCAGATACTTGAAAGTGTTTACATGGCTGACAAAGTATTCTTCCTCTCCAAAGACAGTAACAACTTTTCCATTCACCGGATATCTCAACTTTTGGTGCAATGTAGAGGTTACAGCACCTGCCCCATGAATCCAGGGACGACCAAGCAGACAAGAGTATGAAGGACGAATATCCATCACATAGAATGTAGCAGTAAACACCTGAGAACCAACTTTGATTGGAAGATCAATTTCTCCATGCACTACTCTTCTAGAACCATCAAAAGCCTTTACCACAATATTACTGGGCTTCAGCACAGCATCTTCAGGACTCAACTTATTCAGGACTTCCTTGGGCAACACATTCAGAGAGGAACCATTGTCTATCAGTACATGTGACAGGGTAGTGCCCCTGCATTCAATTGAAATATGCAAGGCCCTGTTATGATCCCTCTTGGCAGGGGTCAAATCAGCATCAGAGAACCCTAACCCATTATCATAGGTCAGGTGAGCAACACAATTCTCAAATTGGTCAACAGAAATGGCATTAGGCACATGTGCAGTCTTCAGAAACTTGATCAAGGACTTGGCATGAGCTTCAGAACACAGCAACAAGGACAACATAGAAATCTTTGAGGGAGTATGCCCCAATTGATCCACAATGTCATAATCACTCTTGCGAATGATTTTCAATACTTCTTCCATCTGCTTAGAGAGATCATCAGCAACTGGCACATCAGTAGATACAGGCTCAATAACAGGACCTTTGCCCCGAGCATCAGTGGTGGAAGTAGCAGCAGGAGTAACTGCATTTTTTGAAGCAACTGGAGGAGAGAAGACTCTTCCACTACGAGTGATCTTGCTAGATCCAGCAATATTATCAATGTCAGCAGGCACATCAGATAAAGGCTCCTGCTTAATACCATGGATGTAAACATCAGACCCATAGTGCCAAGGCACAGCTTTGTCAGATGTATAAGGAATAGGACCAGGAGTAGTAATGACCAGAGGAGCCACTCTGGCTTCAGCAACAACTTTCACAGGACCTTCAGCAGTAATCTTGATTGGGCCCTGACGAGTGATTTTAATAGGACCCTTTGAAGTGATTCTTACCGGTACTTTGTCAACCATATCAACCTCTTCAATCTTCTTACCCCGAGTCAGATGATCCACCATACTTTCTACAGATGCTGGTCTTCTTTCAAACACTATAGTATACTTATCCATGAGACGTTGAATACCATCTCTCAAAATGAAGCAACTATCCGGCTTATAGGTACAATACAGACAATCTTCACGACAACCTGGAAAGATCCCAGCTTGTACTAACCTCTTTTTGATAACAGACAATGGTGTGCTCAACTCCATAACTGAATAGACATGCAGGTCTTCTTCATCAATGGCATTGACAGTCTTCTCGTGATTTGGCAGTGGTGCTGTAATCACATTTGGTGGATCAAACTCAATTTCTCCAGCATCAATCATATCTTGAATTTTGTTCTTCAAGACCCAACAGTTATTAGTATCATGTCCTGGACAGTTTGAATGATATGCACATCGTGCATTGGGATTGTACTTGGGAGAGGTAACATTGGGATTCTGAGGAGCCTCCCTCAGAGTAATAAGTTCAGCCTTCAACAAGTGTTGTAATGCCTGAGCCATTGACATGTTGATCTTTGTGAACTGTCTCCTAGCCCTCTGTTGGTTGCCCTGAGGCTGCTCTGTTGTTGCAGGAGTTGGATTTGAGATATGAACTGCACTAACAGACTGATGCCTTCTGTTACGATCAGGTTGACCATAAACAGCATTGGATTCTTTCTTCCCAGTGGGAGGCTTCTTTGCAGCACCTGATGAAGAAGTGCCTACTTGGATCTTACCATTCTTGATACCATTCTCTACCCGCTCTCCTGTCATGATCAACTCAGTGAAGCCAGATGATGAGCTTCCAATGAGATGACTGTAAAACGGACCATTCAGCGTACACATGAACATATCAACCAATTCCCTATCAGTCAAAGGGGGTTGAACTCTTCCAGCCAAGTCTCTCCATTTCTGAGCATACTCCTTAAAACTTTCTTTGGCACCCATGGACATGCTCTGAAGCTGCATGCGAGTGGGGGCTAAGTCAGCATTGTATTGATACTGCTTGTAGAAAGCTTCAGCAAGATCATTCCAGTCTCTGATGTTGACACTCTCCAGCTGATAATACCACTCCAACTGAGCTCCAGATAAGCTCTCTTGAAAAAAATGGATCCACAACTTCTTGTCAGCAGTGTGAGGTTGAATTCTTCTGACATAAGACCTCAAGTGCAGCTTGGGACAAGAGACCCCATCATAAACCACAAAGGTAGGAACTTTGAAACCAATGGGTATCACAACCCCAGATATCAGACTCAAATCCTCAAAATCCAGCCCAGATGATTTCTGTAATTCCATAGCATCCATCCTATCCACCAGCCTCTTAAATTTGTCTTCATTAGGCTCATGATAGTAATTAGCCTCAGAATCAGAGTCCCCCATAGTGTTGTGGAGACTGCCTCCTTCTTTCTCAGATTCCTCAGATTCATAGTCATCAATCTGTTCCTTGGTCTTGACAGGACCTTTGAACCTTCTTCCCATGTTGAGCAACCCAGCAGACCTTCTAGTCTTCTTAGTCTTCTTGGCCAGCAGTGCCTTCAAATCATCTTGCCCCTTGGACAGGTTCAAGATCAACTCTTGGAATTGTGCATTCTGTGCCTGAAGATCCTTAACTGATTGTTCAAGAGCCATTGCTGAAATAAACAGCGAGAAGATGAGAAACCTGTGCACAATTATAAACCTGTGATGCAATGAAATGATATGGGAATGCATATGCAATGTTTTCAAGGACCGCAGGATTTAAATTTGCTTAAACAAACAAGAAAGTAACTTTTTATTAGTAATAACTTGTTTTGCCTTTTAGGCTTACAAAAAATGAAAGTGAAATAAGTACAAAAGATGGGGTTTTAAGTCTCCCATGGACGTTTCCTCTTTGTATTGAGGTATGAGTTGAGGTTTCGTTCCTCGTGAAGTTGCTTTGTTAGCTCTAGGATTCTTGCTTGGCTTGTTTTGTAATGAGCCTCGAAAGTATCCCTTTGTTCCTTCAGTTGGATCCATGATCTCTGCAAGTCTTCCGTATCAGTAGGCATGTCTGGGTGAAGGATGGTATAAGAAGTATCTCCTTCAGCAACAGGTTCCATGGTAACTGGTAGGATGGCAGGATATGGCATCATGAGTGTCTGAGCACGAGATCGCACCCATCTGAGATATGCCTCCATAGGAATAGTGTACTTAGGCTCCAGTGTCTTGCTGTCAACCCTGTTTACTTTTCCCCAAGCTCGTATGAATCTCTGACGGTAACCCTGAAGATCGTTGTCGTAATCAAACACAATGCCCTGAATCAACATGTCATGTGGACCATCACTTCGGGCGTAACCAAACTGTCGTAAAGCTAAAGATGGGTTGTAGGTGATGCCTCCTCTTATGCCCAGAAGTGGCACATTAGGAAACTCCCCACAACGGTCAATGATGGTGACATTCTCCATAGATCTGGAGCACCAATGGATATCTGAGTGAGAAAGTGACATGATCCTCTTGGACCATCTGAACCCTTGCTCATTCTTCATTACTGAGCGAGGAAGGTGAGAAATAAACCACCTAGAGAGTAAAGGTATGCAACACATCAAAGTTCCTCTTGCCCTTGTAGTACGGGTGTGAAGAGAATGCAGGATGTCTCCAAGCAATGTAGGCACTGGATTGTGACTCAGGAAAATATTGATGGCATGAACATCTATGAACTGATCTGGATTGGGGAACAATACTAAGCCATATATCAGCAAGGCTAAGATCTCCTCAAAAGCATCATAGCTCATGGCCTTCAAGAACATTTGAGCTTTATCCATTAGTACCTTGGCAAGAATACCCTTGACTCCACTTCTGGTTTCTAGAACAATGTCAGACTTCTTCAGATGTAGAGCTGCAGCAATAACCTCTGGTTTAAGCTCCTTCTCCAAACCTGTGAAGGGTCTTTGATCAAGAACAAGTATACCCAGAAGTTTAGAGAACTCCTCCATGGTTGGAACCAGCTGGTAGTCGGGGAATGTGAAGCAATGGTGCTTGGGGTCAAAGAACTGAAATAGGACACTCATCATGTCTTCACTGAACCCTGAAGTGACTAGATCCAATAGGTGACCATGTCTCTTGATGAACCGGGAGTGATCAGACACTTGAGAAACCAACTCTTTAAGCTTGGGAGGTATCCCCACAAAGTTGATCCTGATGGTGTTTCTACGAGCTGAAGCCATAACCTGCAACAAAGAACAAAGATAAATCCCTTGGTCCTTGAAATGGTTAGGGAAAATGATATGCTCATGATGCATGATGATGTCATGATGTTATGCTCAATCACAAACATGTGGCACACACAAACAAGTCACACAATTGCCCTAGGTTTAAAGGCTTGCATGAGGTTCAAAGGTAAGTACCCTCCCCTGAAGTTAGATGGTTCATCCTGTCCTACAAAAGTAACCAGGTTCTAAGGGATCTCAATATCATTGATCCTTAACAAGGGTGGTTGATCAGAAGGCAACTTACTTGCCAACCAAAACCCTCCAAGTTTAAGATCTCAATGAGCGTAGTATCGAGTGTCAACCAACTTCAGTCTGCACCAAAGCCGGTTACCTCACTACTTTCTAAAGGCCAAGATGAGTTAACTAGGGTTCTAAAAGTTAGTTAGTGCATTGACAACATATGGCAGCCTCAATATTATCCTCAACTTGACTCAAGGAATATAAGCACCAACCAAGAAGTCGCACTAACTATGGCCACCAGATCAACCGTATCGATATACGTCGTACAGTTTCCTTGGTCTATTGCCATTTACCTAAGGTACACTAGATCCGGGTTAGGACCTTTCACACATAAGAGCACCCCAACAAGTAATATAAAACAAACAAGGCAAACAATTTAAAGTGATCTTAATTCCTAAGGGTACCCCTCTTAAATAGATCCCCAGCAGAGTCGCCAGTTCTGTAACACGGTGGGAGAACTGACTTTAAGTAATGTTGCGGATAGCAAGAGTCGCCACCGACTTTTATTTTATCCAAAAGGAAAGGTTATAAAAGAACAGGAAAGACCTTAAGAGAATAGTTTGGGTCCGGGGGGTAGGTTATGAAAAGGGAAGGTATTAGCACCCTTTTCATCCATGGTTATCCATGGGCTCTTAGGTACTTAGCTCACTTTTGAATTGTTTTTGAAAGTGTAGTGTGTGAATAGCAAAATTTTCAGAATAGTTAATAATAATCCATGTACGGATGTGTAAAAACTTGTTTGAAAATTTGTTTGAAATTTGTTTAAGTGTGAAAAGTTTTTGAAGTGAGCAAGTACATAAGAGGAACCTACCCTAATGTTTAAAGTCTTTCTTGTTCTTTTTCCTTTCCTTGGTAAGACTATCCCTACTATTAAGGAGTAGGTAGTCATTACCTTGGATGTAAAGGGACATGTGAGGGACATTTTGTTTATGAAGGTAACTGTGAGGTGTAATAAGCATATATGAGGGACTATCATCATTTATTTCGAAGGGACTCGATTCGTAAAGGCAACCATGAGGGACTTGATGATTTTTCGTTTGAAGAGACTTGCTTTATACACCCCACTTGACCTTATTCGTAGGCAACTTGAGGGATAACCTTAGAAATGTGAGACGGCGATTAAAAATCGACTTACGTGTGTGTGAGTGTTTATTTTAATTATCTTTGATTAAAGTGATCTAATTTAATTTTTAAATAGCATACATATTTTCCACTCCCTAATTACTAACCATAGCAACAATTAAATAATTATACAATTTACATCCAGGAAACAATTACAATATAATTATAATAAGCAAAATAAATAAATAGCAAAAATAAATATAAATAAATAAATAAGCAATAAATAATAAAAATATGGGTTAGTGATAAATAATAATATTAAATAATAAGCAAAAAGTTAGTAATAATAAAATAAGAGAGATTAGTGAAATAATAAAAATTAATGAAATAATAATAATGTAAAATTAACAAAGCAAAATAAATAAAAAATTAATCAAAATATTATAAGAACAAGAAATTAACAAATTTTAATATGAACAATTATATTTAAAAAAAAAACAAATATGAACAAACAATTATTTTAATTTACAAATTATTAAGTTATTTTCAAAATTTAATTATTATAAACATATATTAACATTTATTTATTAAACAATATATACATATTATAAGAAGAAAATAGATTTTAAATATCATATTTACAATATTAATCATGTTTATAAAATTTAATTCTATTAATTATTATATTTACAAATTATTTTAAACCATATACAAAAATATAACTATTATAAATTAAATTGTTTCTAAACCTTAAAAGAAAAATAATTTGGATTATAAATACATTTACAAAAATTATAAGAATTATAATAACTATATATATACATAATAACTATATTAGGAATTATTAAAATAAAATCATTAACAAAAAAGAATTAGGTTTTAAAAAAAATAAATAAGTTAGGGTTTGTTAGAAAGATATTTTTTAGGGTTTTGATCAACAATTTATTTAATTAAATAAGGCATATATACAATTTTTTTTAAAATAATGACATATACAATTTAATAATATTAACAAATTAGTATTTTTTAAGAAAAGAAAATAAAAATAAGTTTAACCTAATATCAATATATTATTTTGAAATTTTTTAGATTTTTGAATTTAAAATAACATGTTAATCAAGACAATAACAAGAAAAAAGAAAAAGATAAGAAAATAGAAAAAGGAACCTGCTGGGATTTGATCCCAAGACCTCATATTTGCAAGCAACAAACACAACCACTAAGCCAGCCAAGCGCAGGTGACAATAAAGTAGAATCACCTTGTTTTGTGCCTTGCCTCAAAAATCCAGGAAAATAAAGAAATAAAAAGGCCTCGGGTTGGATTCGTACCCAGGACCTTATGAATGCAAGCATACGCGCGCTACCGCCTGGCTGGGAGAGCCTTCCTGTTAGCTGAATGGCTTTGATCAATAATATAATAAGTCTTCTATTATCCTGAAAAAAATAGCAAAAACAATGTACGAGTCCAAGACTCGAACTCAGGTCACGCTGGCTACACACACAAGCCTTTTACCACTGGACCACAAGCACGCGTGTGATTACAAAACAGCAAAACAACATAAAATAAATTAATCATAATTTGAATTTGAATCTTGGCGCCAGGGGATCGTCTTCAACCTTGGAATTTCGCAGGTTTTCCTGCGAAAATTCCTGCGAAATCTTCTACGAATCTTTTTGCACATTTTTTTCGCAGTAAACCAAAATCTTTGAGTACCTACAAAATACATAACGATTGTTCCAATTGAACATGCCAATGATTTACCCAGGTCCTATACAATTCAAATACATCAATTAAAGTCATTTATATAGTCTTAATCAAGAAACCCCAAAATTTGGATGGAAACCCTAATCATGGCCGCGGGTTGTATAGACAAGGAAACATCAATCTTTTTGTCCAGAATCAATCTATAGCACATAACAAACACTATTAGCTAATCAAATTTCATTGAAACACAAGAAAATAATGCAATCGAAAAAGTTATGTTCAAGAACAAATTGAGTTCGGGTTGCACATATATGCATGCTATGGATGCGTATGGGCATTGGTTTTGCATCATGGAAGATCAAGGAACATCTCTATGATCATAGTTTACCTTCTAATGCCTTGTAACTCAAAATCCGAATCCCACTTTTTTGATGAATTTTTGAACAATGAACTTTACCTTTGGCTGCTGGATTTCGTGGCCTCTTGCTAGGTTTATGCTTAGTATATATGTGAGAGTGGATTAGGTCAGAAATATGGACTTGTTGTATGCAAATTTGATCCAAAAAATATTGAAAAAGATCATGTTGTAAAAGCCAAATATTTGATCATGAAGACTTGCTATTCTTGGACTAATCATATGATTTCCTTCTCTTTCCAATTCAATCATCATTTAAGAAATTCTAGAAGCATTATCTTCCTCCAAAAATAGATTTTCATATTTTATATTTATTTAAAATGATTTTTATGAATTAAATCAATAATAAATAAAAATAAAATAATAAAAATGCTGAATTTTGGTCAATTGGGTCGTGCACAATGTTATGAGATGGATTGGATCACAACTTAGCAAGCCCATTTGGAAAGAATTACTTCTAAGCCTCCATTTTCAACATAAACCATCACAAAATTTCCCAACTTTGCAAGGGCACATCTCCCTCAATTTTAAAGGTATGAGGGTGTTCTTGGACTTTTTGGAAAGCTTGAAGAGTCCTATAAATAACCCCATTGGTTTCAGGTCCATATCATTTACCAATCTCAAGTTATGCCCTTTTGAAGTTGTTGACTTTTTGTTGACTTTTGAAATGACCTATAATGTCTTAGATCATATCTTTCAAATGAAGCATTTTTGGGCTTAACTTTCAACATCAAAGTTGTAGAGAATTCAATTTCCTTCAAAATGAGCTTTGGATGGAGACTTGGTGATGAAGTATGTGAAAGTTATGGCTGGTCAAAGTTCAGTTGACTTTTACTGAGGAAACCCTAATTTAGAAACTCCTGATTATTGATGATCTGGAATCTCCTTGATGAATCATGATCAACCCTTGATAAAATGATGAATTTTACTTCATATACTTGATGTTGGCAAAAAATCATGAAGTTTGACTTTGGTTTGACCACAGTTGACCTCAGTTTGACTTTTTAACTGCATTGACTGATTTTGACTTATCTGATCATCTGACTGAGCAAACTTTTGAGAAAAGTCTTGAAACTTGTCATGGGGGTTCTTACACACATATAAGATGTTATGAAACTCACTTGAGGTATTTTAAGTCCATTTAGCCTAATTAAAGTCAAAACCCTAGTTTTGGATGCCCTGCTTAGGAGGTGCATTGTCTGAGGGAATTGTCAGCTTCTTTGACCAATTGTGAACTTTGTGAACCTTTGTGAATCTTCATAAAGTGTCTGGTGATACTCATGGGAGGTATTGTGAAGCTTGTGAACCTTGTTAACCTTATGAAGTGGCTTTGTAGACCTCATAAACCTCAGGGAAGGTTTTGCAAATGTTGAAAAGCTTGTGAACCTTGTGAACCTTCAAGAAGTGACTTGTAGACTTCATGAACCTCATGAAAGGTATTGAAAGCATTGTGGGACTTGTGAACCTTGTGAACCTTCATAAAGTAACTTGTAGACTTCATGAACCTCATGAAAGGTCTTGTAAATGTTGAGAAGCTTGTGAACCTTGTGAACCTTCAAGAAGTGACTTGTAGACTTCATGAACCTCATGAAAGGTTATATAAGCATTGAGAAACTTGTGAACCTTGTGAACCTCCTTAGAACACAAAGTCTTGTATTGTGAGGGCAAATTTTGGGGTGCAACAGGGTGTTGATCATTTCTCCCAATAAAATTCCAACAAAGTTCAAGTACAAAGTAGAAGGTTGGTGTTCGAATAATGAAGCAAAATATAAGGCTTTGATAGCTGGACTTGAAATATTGTTGGAATTGGGGGCAACAAAGGTCGAAATAATGGGTGACTCTGAGTTGGTAATAAAACAATTGACAAAAGAATACAAATATGTCAAAGAAAATTTGATCATGTATTTTGTAATAGCCAACAGACTCCTCAAGAAATTCGACAGTGCAACCTTTAGACACATTCCTAGATTAGAAAATCAGGAAGCAAATGACTTGGCTCAACTAGCATCAGGCTACAAAGTGTCGAAAGAGAATCTGGAGAAAGTTGTCGAAGTAAGAGGAAAAGTGTTATCCACTAGACTGTCCCCATCAGATTTGGAAACCATAAGACTGGGATATGTTGATGAAGAAAATTTTGAAATTTTCAATGTAGATGATCCAGAGGTAGGAGATTGGAGAAAACCTATTAAGGATTATTTACAAAACCCAAACCAGACAGTCGAAAGAAAGATAAAGTATAGAGCTTTAAGCTATGTACTCTTTGAAAGTGAGCTATTTAAAAAGACTGCAGAAGGAGTCTTACTAAAATGCTTAGGTGAGACTGAAGCTTATATAGCCTTGTCGAACGTGCGCAGTGGTGCATGTGGTGCACACCAGGCAGGGCACAAGATGAAATGGTTATTATTTCGACAAGGGATGTATTGGCCAACAATGTTAAAATATTGTGTCGAATTTGCAAAGGGATGTCAAGAATGCCAAATTCATGCAGGCATACCTCATGTGCCTGCAAATGAGTTACATTCTATTATAAAGCCTTGGCCATTCAGAGGTTGGGCTTTAGATTTAGTTGGGGAAATTCGACCAGCTTCTTCAAAGGGGCAAAAATACATTTTGGTTGGAATAGACTACTTCACTAAGTGGATTGAAGCCATACCACTGACGAATGTAGATCAGGAAGCAGTTATAGACTTCATCCAGAAACATATAATTTATAGGTTTGGAATACCAGAAACTATAACCACTGATCAAGGATCTGTGTTTACTGGAAGAAATATACATGCATTTGCAAAAGAGACAGGTTTTAAGTTACTAACTTTGACACCTTATTATGCTCAAGCAAATGGACAGGTCGAAGCAGCCAATAAGGTTGTGATAAATCTGATAAAAAAGCATGTGGGTAAAAAACCTAGGAATTGGCACAAGACTCTGGATCAAATCCTTTGGGCTTGTCGAACGTCTCCTAAAGAGGCAACTAATTCTACCCCATTTAAGTTAACTTATGGGCATGATGCAGTATTACCAATCGAAATCTATTTACAATCAATACGAATTCAAAGGCATCATGAGATTCCATCAGAGATTTATTGGAGTATGATGATGGATGAATTAGTTGATTTAGATGAGGAGAGGTTACGTGCTTTAGAGTTGATAAAAAGGCAGAAAGAAAGAGTCGAAAAGTTTTACAATAAGAAAGTAAAATTTAAAGCCTTTTTAGTTGGTGATTTAGTTTGGAAAGTAATTTTTCCCATGGAAAAGAAGGATAGATTGATGGGAAAATGGTCTCCTAAATGGGAAGGACCTTTCAAAATTTTAAGAATTTTTTCAAATGGCGCATATGAAGTCGAAGAAATGGAAAAAGACAGAAGAGTGCTGAAAATAAATGGCAAATATTTGAAGAAATATAAGCCAACATTGCAAGAAATAAAAATAGAAATGGAATAAAATTGCAAAAAAGCTTGTCTTCGCCAAACAGATGGCGTCAAGTAACATTACATATGAAAATCCTTAGAAAAAATAAAATCCCCTATTTCTATTACAAACTACTGTTGAAGAAAAGTGGCTTTGAGTTCGTCAAATTTCTTCTGTTGAAGTTGAATTCGACGTTCACAGAGGCTTTTACTAACAGTCAGTTCGTCAATTTCTCTGTGGAGTTGTTGGGCTATTTCTGCACGTTGAAGACCTTTCTGAAGCTCCCTATCAATTTCTTCTTAGTTGGGATGTTGGAGGTTGGCTTGACGTTCCTTCTCTTGGAGGATCTTCTTCTGAAGTTCGACAATCTGAGCTTGATAAGCCTGGATGTTACTTTCGCACTCAGCAACAACTTTGGAGTAATCTTCAGAAAGCTTGTTTAGCTCTGAGATTCTATCTGTCGAAGAGGCTACAACATTCCATTCTGAGACTTGTTTTTCAGATTTAGCTGTGATGCTCTAAGAAAATTCTTTTTGGCGAACCAAGTCATCACTTACTGAATCAATCATAAACATCAGGTCCATCACCAGACGACTTTCCTCAGTCGAAGCCTCCAGGAGATTGGTTTGCTTTAGAAGTTTCTTCAAGTCATATTGTGCAGAAGGTTTTCGGCCAGAGTTCCAAATAGGTCCACCCCAAGGATTTTTTCCTTAATCTCAGCCATGATAACACTGATTGGTTGAATTTCAGAGGTAGCCCCTGAAGTTGTTGAGCTGCTGTGGGAAGAGTCCTGAAAGTTGTACCTGGAACTGAGTTAGGCTTTCAGATATTCTAGAGGTTTTCTTACTTTCAGGCTTTCAATTTCTTCATGGGACAAGCTAGTCGAACCCGTATTTAGAGGGGTTTCTGTTGGAGTTTCTGCTGGAGTAGGAACAGCTTGGGTACTTCCTCCAGGGTTCAAGTTTGTGTCTGGTTGCTTCGACAGATCTGGTTCTTCTTCTTCGACAGCTTCTTTATCAGTCTCTGTTGTATCAATTGGCCCTTGAGGTTGTGCATCCTGGTCTGGGGCAGTCTTTTCTTCCACGGTGAATTCTGGACGAAGAGGGGAATTGTTGTCAGAGGATTCTGGATCACTAATGTCGAAGTCACCGAAGGTCTGAGGGCCATAAACACCAGCATCTGAAGTGGTTTCTTCCAAAAGTCGTTCAGCTAAAGTCTTCTCAGAATCAGAAAGGATAACCTCTTCTTGAACCTTGGAAGTTTCTTCGACATCAAGGTTAACCTGAAGTAAACAGGAAAGGGAAGTTTAAAAGAAGAAACAATGCAGTTAAGACTACTAATATTGTCAGTCGAAATATAGTACCTGAGGAATCTCAGTGTGAGTGCCTGAATCCCCACTTTTCTCACTTCTTGAAGGGATTTTAGTGGTTGGACTGGTGGGAGGAGTTCTTTTGTGGACCATGGATCTCTGGGATGCCACTGTCTTTATTCTCATGCCTTTGTTTCTTTTTAGAGGTTGAGGCTCAGGAGATTCATCTTCAGATTCTTCGACACTCACCTCCTTTTCTTCTTGTTTTCTCTTTGTGGCTGGTGTGCGAGTTACCTGAGGTGTGCAAAAAAGGAAATGTGTTCAGTATTGAGAATATTGAAATTTATATAAAAGAAGAAAAGTGAGATGTCTTTATTGGTCGAAACCTTTTTAGCAGCTATGGGTGATTTTTCGACCTGTTTGGAAGAGGTCCCTTCACCAGGAGTTTTCTTGTTAGTTATTCTAACAGCTGAAAGAAAAGAAAATGAATGAACATTGATATAAAACATAAAAAGAGTTAGAAATAAGAAGAGGGATTTAATTTCTTCGACACCTTCAAGAATAGGTTCTTCCATACTAACGTGTTCTATTCCAACATGAAGGTGCCCAGGGAAGTTGCCCAAATAATACTTCGTCGGAACCACGCGTTCAGCAAGTTTTTTGCTAGACTCGCGAAGCAGCTTTAAGTGAGATCCACACACAAACCAATCTGGGAATGGAGGGCACAAGGCCACACCAAATTCTGCAGAAGGGAGTGGGGGAAACTTTGGGGGAAATGAAGTGTAAGCAAAGTTGTAATGTGCATGTGGTGGAATATATGAAGGCACTCCCAACTTATCCAACTTTTCTGAAATTTTTTGTTTTAAAGTCACTGCTGCTTCGCCTATGGTTCGACGAAGATCATTTGGCCTGTAAATAGTTTCAAAATATTTTTGAAATTTTTGAATTTCTTTGATATGCTTATCTGTACCTTTCTTCTTTTTATCCTGCACAAAAGCAAAGGCATTCGTTAGGAGTGTGTTGAAAGTTGTTACATCAAAGAATTTGTTAAGATAATACTCCTTCCACCAAACGTCGAAGTCCTCAGTGCACAAGAAGTTTGGTCGAAATATGGTAGGTAGACCTCCAAAGATGCGTCGAAAAATTTGTTATACAATTCTAGACTTTTCTCAAAATTTTGAAATGAGTTGTAGAACAAAATAGAGCCTTTCTTGTGGTAGATGGGTTTTGTCTTCGTCTGGGTTAGCCCAAATTGTCTGGCCACCAGGTTAGGTTGATAGACAATGAGGGAAACTTTGGTGTTATTAAGGCTGTGATGGGAGAAAAGATGTCTTGGTATAAGGAAGGCTTCCCAGATGGATATGTAGGAGTCTTCTTCTTTTTGGTTTTCTACTGGGAGTTGCCTAGTGAACCATTTAGGACCCACAGTCCTATTGGCAAAGGGTGCCATGGATGGAGTAAACTTGTAACGTTTGGCGAACATCATTACATAGCTAGTGAAGGCTTGTCGAAGACCTATTCCTTCGTCAGTAGGTGTTAATTGAACTAGCCTGGGCCATTCGACACGCCTGTCTTTCACTTCTTCTTCGTCAACTGGTCTCTTGATAGGGATGCAGGCTTCGAAGGTTGCATTCAGCCACAGTTGTAAAAGCCAGAAGGGGCCTGTTAGGCTGATGGTTCCTTTGTCCTTGATGCTTTTCAGGTTGCTTACGCTCTCACTCAGAGATTCATAAAGATTTGCCAGAAGCAATTCACTTAGACAAAATGCAACTCCAGCATGAAGTTGATTGGCCATGGTAATGTAGCTTCTGGCAACCTGGAGGGATCTGGTGCAGAAGACAAACTTGGCTAACCACAAAGTGAGGAAAGCTATATGTTCTCTGTCGGAAACTTCTTCAGTGCCTTCGCCTTGGTGATGAGCAGTGAATAAGGAATAGCCAGCATGCTTGGTGTCGAATCCTATGGGATCTTTGTTTAGATGCTCAGGATTAAAGATTTCTCCTATAGGACTAAGGCCAGTGATGGCTGCTATGTCGAAAAGAGTGGGGGTAACCATACCACAGGGAATATGGAAGTTGTTGTAGGTACTGTCCCAAAAATATAAAGAAGCTAACAGCATATTCTGGCAGTAGCGTGGACCTTCTTTCGACAACTGAATCAGGTCGTAAATACCTGTCTTCTTCCATAATTTTTCTTTAGCTTTTTCGACTCTAGTGAGCCAAGCTAGATAATCTGAAGGGTCTTTTGTTAGGGGAGGGCTCCTAAAGATCCTAGTTTGATTTAAGTACGACAAATCTAAATCTGTCGAAGCTAATGGGATCTCAGGTTTCTTAGAGGATGTTTCGACAGTTTGAGGGTTCTTACTAGCACCTATTGGCTTAGAGGCAGAATAGCAAGGATAAAAATCCTTTAAACGGGTTGGGTCAGCATTGGGATCAGAGATGGGACCTAACATTGCATGGTGAACTCCAGAGACCAAGATAGGGATTATTACCTGAGATTTGTAGATACTAGCTTTCTCCCTCTCATTTGGAGGTTCTGGGATGTACTGTTGTTGATTCACTTGCGTTGGTCCAGACAATGTGTGAGCAGGAGGGAGATCAGCAGTCTTCTTTGCTTTCTTAGCACTACGGTCAGCAACATTCTTTGGGGGCGTCATTGTTATGAGAAGATTAGAGCTGGAGTAACAGAAAGTTTAAAAGGGTTTTAATGGAGATATTTCTTTGGTAGAGAAGAAGAGTCTGAGAGTGTAAAAAGGACAAAAGGTGTGGGAAGTGGTATTTATAGAAAGTGACAGAATATGAAAAAATAAATGAAAAAAGAAAAAGAGACTTTTCAATTTAGTCATGGGAGATGTGTGTCTTGATCAATGGTGGTGATTAAAGGTGATGGTTGGTAGGGAGCCCATGATTTAGCTAGAATATAGGGTTATGGAAGGTTGTGTATAAACGTGGGCTAGATAAGACGTTTTTTCAGAAAGTTGAAATCATAATGTTTTCTTGGGACTCAACAAAATCACTTTATAATTAATGAGACTGACATGGCGTCAGAAGTCATTTCGACAGCAAAGGATATTTCTCCAAAGTTAGTCGAAAACATCTTTGCTGGGGGGCAATTTGTAAGCTCATAATTTCGACACTTTGAAATTGAGACATGAAGTCATTTCTTTTGCTAAGGGGATGATCAGCAAATAAGAAAAAGAAGAAGTGAAGATATTCAGGAGATGTTGACAAGGTTAAATACTCAAGTGCTTCGACAGGAGGACAAATAGTGTTCTAGCAAGCCAAGTTTGGAAACCTATTTATAGTTGGGCATTTGACAAGATAAGTGTATTTTTCGACACTTCGACAAAAGAGAGTTGTTTGACAGAAGCATTGGTTGGTAGAGTTTGAAGGGTTTCTTCTTCTTCGACATTTCGACAAATGAAGAGATACAATGCTTTGTCACCAAAGGGAAGAATTCAAATTCAAAAGTTGCAACCTTTGGCAGTTGGACACATGGAAGTTTCAGAGAAGGAAATTGCATGCAGGCTGACAAGTGTTATTTAGTTAGAATTTTCCCGTTCTAGGCAGTTATTTTGTTTGTATATAAATAGGATAGTTTGTGTTTAGAATGTGTGTGTGAAAACTTATACAAAAATCCTGTAAATACTCTAAGTACCCAGTGTGAGAGAAATGAGTCTGATATTTGGAACAGTGTATGTGTTGAACACCATTTTTCTTTCAAGTTATTTAAATTATTAGTTTATTTCATCAAGTTATTTTACTCTCAGTTTTATTTACTTTCTTGCAAAGTTTTTACATCTTTTCGCCATTTTCTTACTTTTGTTCAAAATTTAACTTTATTTTACTTTCACATTCAAAGCATTTAACACTTTGACATTATTAACAAAACAAACCACAAATCATTAACAACACTAAGAGTAATTCGACAAACAATTGCACATGTGTCCTAGGACTTGTTTGGTTGGTCCTGCAAGTAACCCAGTTTTCTAAGAGATTGGTTAACCAGAGGTTGTTCGTCAGAAATCACAGCGAACAGATTTTGGAGCTTTTGGTGAGTTTTTATGGCGTTTTGAGAGAGATAGGGTGAGGGAGTCGTCGGAGAAGACGACCGGAGCTCTTCTCCAGTCGCCTGAAAGTGTTTAGGGCTAATCCCATTAATTAGACATGTTTAAATTGTGGCCCCTGGATCTTGTGTTTACCGCGCGCATAAATGGTCCAGATTCTTCATTAAAGCCCTAATCCACTTAATTAACTTAATATATAATTAATTTAGTCAAGATTAATCCCAGCCACAGGATCACGCGCCAAGCTTAGTTTTGAATCCGGACCATTAGATTGCCCTACCCCTGGTCTTGCTGACTTCACATCTCAACCTTAGATCTCCCCAAAATCCAATATGAATCGCCCATTTGCATTACTTTTTATTTTCTTTTTATTTTATTACATTTATTTTCATATAATTATTTAAAATAGCAAAACTATTATTAAAATCATCATTTTCTGCATTTTCATTTCAAATATTTTTCTAAACTCAAAAACATTTTTATTTTTAATTTTTGCATCAAAAATGTATTTTTAAATCATTTAAATGTTTTATTTAATTAATTAATTCATTTTAATTAATTAAAAATACATTTAGGTATTTAAAAATCACCAAAAAATTCATGAAGCATTCTCATACATTTAGAACAATTTACAAACTCATCATACAAATTTCTTTTTAGGTTTGATCATGTTTTCACAATTTACTTTGAATTAGGGTTTCTAAAATTCACATTTTCTAACCCTAACTTTCAAAAATCATTTCTGATCAACCATGATGAGTTTGCATTTGGTTCTTTTTTCATTGTTTCATACTTTGCATCTAGTATCTAGGTTATTTAACTCATAATTTTTCATTGCATTTTCAAATTGTTTAGCATTTTTCATGAAGAACCACCCAAAAACCCTAGCTAACTTAGAAAATTCATAACTTCCTTTAGGTTTAGCTTCTGACCTCCATCTTTGGGGAGTGATTTTGTATGTGTTTAGGGTTTGTTTGAGTTCATTTTAAATTTTTTATCATGATGTATGCTTCTGATTTGGTCATATGCATCTCATACATTCATAAAACCCTAATTTCTCATGTTCATTTGCATTCATCTTTGCATATCTCCATAATGTGATATTGCCATGACATTTCATGCATTTGTATGTCATATTATACATCTTAAGACATGTTTGAACATTGCTTGATCATTTCTTAATTCATTTGGTATGCTTTGCATTCATTACATTTCATGTTTATCCATGTGTTTTCAAGCTTCTAACATGCTTCTCTTTGCATCTCATCTCTTGTATGATCATGCACAAGCATTGTTCATGTATTTGCATCATTGCATAACACATTTGCATCATGTTTACACTTATGGTATTGATCATTGCATCTTCATTTGCTTTATTTCCTTTTGCTTTACACCTTTTGCATTCACACTAACATTTTAGGGGCTTATGGTAAGTTCTTTGGGATGTGGATTTGCCTTCACATCCCACCTCTTCTCATCTTTTCATTTGCATATCTTATTTGTCTTTGAAGTGAAATTGCTTCACTTGTGCTCTCTTGCTCCTATCTCTTTCTTTTAGGTTACTTATCTTCTTCAGGAAGTAAGTAACCTATCCTCCTTTCTCTTCTCTTTTCATCTGCTTCTTCTTCCTTGGTGGCCATCTGAAGATTTCCTGAAGATATTTCTTTAAGCCTCACAAACCATAGGAACATCCAAGCATGATAATTTTAGGGTTGTATATAGTCTCCCCTTAGTTTTTTTTTACCTTTGAGTCTCCTTGAGTCTCTCTTCTCATCTCATAATCAAGGCTAAACAGTTAAAGCTTTAGGACTCTGAATTAGGGTTATGCTTGTATCCTTATCTTAGGATGGAGTGTATAACTTTAATCCTTAGTGTTAAACCTTTAACTTGTTTACACCTCTTAATCAAAACACCTAATAAAGATTAAGACTTAAGCTTGTAACTTGGGCCTTATATTAGGGTTACATCTCTTCCTTTTGGTTAAGAGGGACTAACCCTAGTGTTTAATGGACAAGTCCCCCTCAAGTTAGTCTTAAAAACATAAAATCCACTTCTTAATCTCACCTTTAATTAAAATCCACTTTAATAAAGGCTTGTTATATAATGAATTTAATCCCTAACCATGGATTAAGTTGAGGAGTTTTTCTTAGCTTAAGTGTTCTCATGTATCATCCTTCTCTTAGGATGGTGTAATGAGTTCACTAATCCCTGATTAGAGATTAAACTCATTACTTAACACTAAACAAAACCCAAAAACACTTAATAATTACCAAAGTAGGTTAATGATCTTAATCCTATATCATCATGGTAATTAAAGTTGAGATCTTCATCTCATGCTTAAGTAGGCTCATTATCCCTAATCAGGGAGGATATAATGAATTTATAACCCTTGATTTAGGCTTAAGCTCATTATCTTACGCAAAACACCAAAAACAATAAAAAAATGAAAACACAAAAACAAACAATAAACGTCTCCTCCGGGATTCTTTTCTCATCACACTCACTCTGAAAACGAGAACTCGCTTCTTCCGTCTAATGCAAAACAGTTAGCACTCGAGCCAGACGAGTCACACACTTGAGCATAGACAAACAAACAGTTCACAATAAAGCATCTAAGTCTCTTTGAGTTGAACTACGGTGTTCTGACTTCCTCATTGTACGAGAGGATACGTAGGCATAACTTAACAGTTATCGAACAAAAGTCTCTTTGTCTCCCCCTCTCCCTTCTCTCCTCTTCCCAATTTCTCTTTCCTTAGCCTCGGTTTTGAGCACTCACTTTCCTTTTGCACTGACACTCTGTACATTCTTTTCTCCCTAAATCCTTATGCACAGTTTAGCACAAACATTATCCCCTTTTAAAACATAATCAAGTAAGCGTGGATCCCGTCGAGTACGACAGACGATCTGGGTGCTAATACCTTCCTAGGTCGTAACCAACCCCCTTTCTCAGTTTCTTTAGTTCGCAACCGTCTTATCCATACCCTTCCAGGTTTATGCAGCATTACCTTTCCTTCGGGATAAAAATGCCTAGCTGGCGACTCTATTCAACCTCAACCTCCAACATCATCGACCGTTCACGTTTGCACCGGGACGAAAGTCCGGGGGAGCGACAGAGTACTACATAGAATGTCATGCAAAATGTCATAAGTTACTTTCATGGTGATAGTGGTGTATACTACCCTTCGACCTGAAACCACCATGGCTCCTAGATGTAGAGTCAAGTACTTTATTGATGATCAAACATTGTCTGTAACTGGATGACCATATAGACAGTTGATGGATACTTCACAAAGCATGTTGAGGGACATGAGTGACCTAGATGGAATTTTTCCATCATGCATAACATGATAAATGTCTAAGGACCAAATATTGAACTGGACAAGGATGACATGATATATGCCTTGTGTTTAATATAGACATAAGGGCAAAAGGGTAATTGTACACACAAGTATTATGAAAAAAGGTTTTTCCAGATCACATGACATTTTCGTGACTTGAGTAGCAGTGACATATTGCTAGATACAACTCACTGTTTATTATGTTAAATACATGATTTAATATAATTGGCAACGTCGTGAAATCCTACAGGGTCACACACATAAGGACAATTTGATATGTGGTAGAGTAAATAAGGAACACCATGAGGTATAATTCACTTAAATAAATATAGAACATCGTAAGGTACGGTGTACTTAAGTAGAATACGAAATATGGCAAGATACCATGTGCTTAAGTGATATACGATACATCATAAGATATGGTATGCATGCACTTAAGTGGGCTTTTTACCTTGCAACCCACATAAGTGGTTCTATAAATAGAAACCTTGTGCAAAAGCATTCACACTTGATGAAAATTTGATTGTGAAACCCTAGACGTGTTTTCCTTCTCTCCATCTCTCTCACTCAAAGCCTTCAATCATAGTAGCTAGCACCGAGACTAGAGGAATCTGTTTGTGTGGAGTGACTAAAGGCGCTATTCATCGTACACTTCTCGTGATCATTCATTCGATTCAAAATCAAAGGTTTCATCGCCACAAGTGGTAACCATCCTATCATTGATCATGAACATTCATAAGGATCACTAAAGGGAAATTTTATTTTTCCGTTGCGTTTTAGATCGCGATTTACCTTCAGAGAGGACTAATCAGTCTTTGGAAGATCTTTTGAGAGAGGACTACTCAGTCTTTGGAAGATCTTTTGAGAGCTTATATCTTAGAGAAAGGAAATGCTTGGAACAATTTCCTGCCACTAATTGAGTTTACTTATAATAACAACAATCATTCGAGTATTATAATGACACTATTCAAAGTGTTGTATGAGAGGGGATGTGTATGACTCCTCTATGCTGGTGTGAGGTTGGAGAGAAGGTTATTCTTGGACTAAAGATTGTTCAACAGACTATACAAAAAGTAAAGATGGTCCAAGAGAAGATGAAGACATCTTAGAGTAGACAGAAAAATTATCATGATAATTGGACGAAGACCCTCAAATTTCATGAGGGAGATCATGTGTCTATGAGAGTCACCTATATGACTGATGTTGGGAGAACTTTGAAGTCTGAGAAGCTCACTCCTCGTTTTATTGACCCCTATCAGATTTCTTAGAGGATATGAGTTATTGCTTATAGAGTGGCCCTGTCACCGTCTTTTTAGAATCTGTATGACGTTTTCCATGTGTCTTAACTTTAGAAGTATATTCTCGATCCGCCGTATATCGTCTAGATGGACGATGTCTAAGTGAAAGAGAATCTGAATGTGGAAATATTACATATCAGAATTGAGGTTCGATAAGTGGAGCAACTCAGAGGGAAGGAGATTGCTTTAGTGAAGGTGGTTTGGGAAAGATCTCCTGGGGTTGGGAAAAATCATTGTTATTTTGGAGTATGACAATATAAATATTAATATATATTTTCAAAAATATTATAGTATTACGGGTCTGATGGGCTATCCATGACCCATATGAGCTTAGTCCTAATGGACAACAAGTTTTTAAGAACTGAGTTTAAAAAGATCTAAAAAACTCTAATTTTAAGGCTCAAACCGTACGATTTTTCAGAAATGACAAATCGACTCATATGTACTAGTCTTTTTTGACGCTCTACTCACAAATGAAGTGAATTTGCTCTTCTAAAATTATAAAATACATATTCTTTTTTGTCTATTATTATTTATGTATTGATATTTAAACCGTCTCTCGATGGTTTTCACTATATCTCACAACCTCAAATCTAAACACTGATCAATAAAAATTAAATTGTGAATAATTTTATAAATAGTTTAAATATAAAAATTTCAATATTTTTTATAATTGAAAGTGTCTTGTTGGTTTAAATAAATATCTTATATTTTTGAATATTTTCAATTTTTATAATTTTTTTTCAGTAAATAAAACGTTAATAGCTCTTTGAAATTCACACAATATTGGAAGTGTGCATATTCAAATTTTGATGATATTTTTTCAATTAGTTAGGAATTGTAGACTTAATTTTTATAACTTTTGTCATTCATATTAATATTATTTAAAAAGTATAATTATTGAATAAAACTATTTAAAAAAATAAAAAAATTTCTCTTAAAAATTGTTTGAAAAAATTCCTGTCTTTTTTTTTTAATTTTGACAAAAAAATTTGTCTTAGAAAATGACACATGTACTTGTACGTGGACCTGTTTCCCTTTCCCCGCAGAAAAATATCCAAATGGTATGGAATCGGGTGCGGCAGCCTGTAAAGTCGATATCTTTCTCTGTAAATTAAAAATCAAGCATCCACTCACATTGGCAACACGTCATTTCTCCACAAACAAACCTTCTGATAAACCCATCCAATAACCGGTCTAGTCCGGTCCGTTCCGGTCCAATCAGACCCGATTTGTTTTACAACTGAATGATAAAGCAACCGCACCACAGCGTATATTAGCATCTCCTTCGCCACACACTATTCTAACGCCATTTCATTTCTTCGATTCTCTCTCTCTCTCTTTCTCTCTCACTCAACCCTGGAACTGTGCAGCGAATCTAGGTTACATCCATCGGAAATCTCGCGACGGAAATGAATGACTTGCCGGAGAATCGCCGGCACTCTTCTTCCGATTCATCTAGTTCGAGCGATTGTTCGGTCAGAGTGGAGCGTGATCAAGGTGCTGGGAGCGTTAGTACCAGCAAGGATGTTGAGGATAGTATAGATGTTGTTTCCAATGGAGTTTCCGTTAACAACGGTAGCTGTAGTTCTTCAACTTCAGGTTACTTCAATTCTCTATCTATGTATGGAATTTGTTCGGTTTTTGTTATTTGAATTCGTGAATTTGTAGATTTAGTTGCAGTTAATTGACTTAGAGAAGAGATGTTGAATTGCTTACTTTGAAAGTTGAACTGTTATTCGTTCTTACTTTGCTACCATCGTTTTTAACTTTTTTGTGATATAATTTTTTTTTGTTAATGAAAAAGTGACTTTGAAGTCTAGGCATGGCAACGGGTGGGGGCAAGTTTGGCAAGTTTAACCATTACCAGCCCCGCCCCCAAATCCTGTCGGGCCTAATAATTGGTCCCCGTCTCGCCCCAAATTATGAATGGGTTTCTTCGCCCCATCTGCAGAAATTGTAACTTTTTTAACATGCATATTTTTTTCAATTGCAATAAAAATGAATAATTAAACTAAATAATTGATTATTTTAATAATAATTATTTTTATTTATTGTGTATTTAAAAAAAAAATTCTAATAAAGATGATATTTTAACATTAACATTAAAAAAAAGAAGTATAAATGAGTACTAAAATTATTAAATATAAAGTTAATAAGTTAAATTTAATAGGCGGGGTGGATAGTAGCAACCCCGCCCCCACTCCCGGAATTAAAACCCAGGTTTTCCTTGCACCCGCCCCTGTCTCCGATTAAATTTGGTTTTCCCGTTATATTTGGGGCAGGGGTGGCTGGGTCCGGACAGGGCTGGATTTATTTGCCATGCCCTACCTTGAAGCAACAATATAGACAGCAAGAGAAGTTTTATGGGCAAGGAATGAAAAAAATTCAAAGGAATGAAAACATAATAAAATATGTGTAATGAAGCACATATTTTATATGAACAAAAGTTAACTTATGTAGCATGCTTTAAATTTAAATTATGGGCAAGTTTGGAAAGATAACTTATGTTTTCATTCCTTTTAAATTTTATTTTCAAAGCACATATTTTAAACTTGCCCATAATTTCCAAACTTGCACATATTTTAAACTTGCCCATAATTTCCAAACTTGCACATATTTTATAAATTTAAAAACAAATATAAATTATTTGTTTTCATATAATCTGCTTGTTTCAGTTTCATAATATCTAATTTTATCTGAATTCATCTAAATCTTTAGTTTAAATGTTCATGTTGTTTGTTTTTAAATTTATATTTGAAAAAGAATTGTATTCTTAAAGATAACTTTGTATGAACAAAAGTCCAACCAAAGTTGGTTGTTATCATTAGTTATCTTTATATTATGGTATTGATTTTATAGATTTGCTTTTGCTTATTTGATCTCAACTTATCATTCAACTTTCATTTCTTTTTTTATTTTGTATGTCATATTGTGCCTATGTTCGTATTTAATCACACGTGTGTACTAAAGTAGAACACCACCATAATTAGATATATCCCCGGGTTAAACAACATATTAACAGAAAGCTGTTGGATAAATCACATAATTTTTGCTGTCAATTTGTGTTGATATCATCAAATGGTCAATCCTTCTCTAGGCTTTATGGCCCCCTCTTCCTTCGACAGTTTTGATGCACTAATATAGTCCCCTTTTCCCCAACCCCAAAAAAAACACTCATAAGTTACTATCATACCCATGGCATGAGGCATCGAGGTGAATTGACTTGTTGAGACGGCATGTATATGTATCATTGAGGTGAATTAACTTGTTGGAGGATAGTAAAATAGTTAGTAAATCTTCTTCATTTGGAGTATCCAAACCCTAGTTATATATGTCTAAATCTTCCATGTTAGATGAACTTCCATCACCATTCATATCCAATCACTATTGGATGAAAAATCTTCAATATGTAAAAATATGGAATATTTTATCTATTTTGTAAAGAATAGATAAGAGGTATTTATAGACTATAAACCTATCTAAATAATTATTTTCCCTATAAATGCTAATCTAGTCACAATGAACTAGAATGAGCTATACAAGACAGCAACTATCATAGCAACTAATGAGCAACTATCATAGCAACTAATGAGCTGTAATTATTCAACATATTCTAATAATAATACTAATATTACAACACTCCCCCTCAAGCTGGGGAATGAATATCTATCATCCCCAGCTTGCAAGTAAGATCTCGAAACCGTTCCAAGGGAAGTCCTTTGGTGAGCACATCAGCTAATTGAAGTCCTGATGGGACATGCTTTATAGAAATAAGACCACTATCCAATTTCTCTTTGATGAAGTGTCGGTCTATCTCTATATGCTTTGTTCTGTCGTGTTGGACCGGATTGTGAGCAATACTAATGACAGACTTATTATCGCAGAAAAGTCTTATAGGAGCTTCATACTATATTTTCAAGTCATCTAGAATGATCTTCATCCACAACAGTTCACAAACTCCTTGAGCCATGGCTCTAAACTCTGCCTCTGCACTTGATCTGGCAATTACATTCTGTTTCTTGCTCCTCCATGTCACTAAATTTCCACCTAGAAACATACCATATCCAGTGATGGATCTCCTGTCAACAATCGATCCTGCATAAATCTGCATCAGTATAAACTTCCATAGACAACCGCTCACTTTTCTTGAACAGTAGTCCTCTTCTTGGGCTCATCTTTTGATACTGCAAGATTTTATCCACTGCCTGTAAGTGTCTCTCCTGAGGGTCATGCATGAATTGACTGACAACACTAACCGGATAAGCTATGTCAGGCCTAGTGTGAGATAGATGAATGAGTTTTCCCACAAGTCTCTGGTATTGAGCTTTATCAACCCTTGGACTTTCCTCATCACTCCCAATCCTGTGGTTTTGCTCTATAGGCACTCTGGTGGATTTACAACCTAACTTGTCAGTCTCTTTGAGAATGTCAAGGACATATTTTCTCTGAGAAATGAAAATGCCTTATTTTGAGTATGCTATCTCCATATCTAGGAAATATTTCAACTTTCCAAGGTCCTTCATTTCAAACTGAGTTGCCAACCCCTTCTTCAATTTCTTCTTCTCAAATTCATCATTACCTGCTATGATCATATCGTCTACATAGACCAACAAAAGAGTGAGTTTACCATTTTGAGCATGCTTTATAAAGAGAGTATGATCACCTTGGCTTTGTTTATACCCCAAGGACACCATTACATGAGTGAGCCTCCCAAACCAAGCTCGAGGTGATTGCTTGAGCCCATATATGGCCTTCTTTAACTTGCAAACTTTATTACTTCCTGAAGTAAGGTCATATCCGGGTGGGATCTCCATATACACCTCTTCCTCCAAATCTCCATGCAAGAAAGCATTTTTCACATCAAACTGTTGCAACTCCCAATCAAAGTGAGCTGCCAAGGAAAGAATGATTCTTACAGTGTTCATTTTTGCTACTGGATGTCTCTTCATAATCAATTCCATAGGTTTGGGTGTATCCCTTTGTAACTAGCCTCGCCTTATATCTGTCGAAAGTACCGCCGGATCGGTATTTTACCGTATATATCCACCTGCAGCCTACTGGCCTCTTATCATTTGACTTCTCAATAATCTCCCAAGTCCTACGTTTCTCTACTGCATGCATATCTTCATTCATGGCTTGAATCCAGTTCTTATCCTTTAATGCTTCTCGTACTGATGCAGGGACTCTAATAGAGTCAATAGTTGAAATAAAACTCTGATGCTGCTCATAAAGCTTTTTAGTAGACACAAACTGGGATATAAGGTATTTGGTACAAGACCTTTTTTCTTTTCTCAAAGCAATAGATAGGTCATCAAGGTTTGGCTCACAAGAATTACTAGGCTCAGGGTTAGGAACACTTACCTCAAGTTCAGACGATTGAACTTGTTGGGGCAGAACGGGTTTACCTTTCCACCTTTTTCGCTGGAACTGTAACTTGTATCTGTCAACATTATTATGCACCGGTATTGGTACATCACCACCAGGTATTGGAACATCACCACCATCCTCATTAGGCATCAAGGGCTCTTGTATTACAGGAATAACAGGAAGAACAAACAAATCAGGAGACGACTCTGTGTCCTATATTAGAGGAAAAACTGGAAGGACTGAAGACTCAGCTTCTTGATTATTCGCCCCCTGAAGCTGAGGACTGGGATAATGAGACTCGGATTCCTGAAAAGTAACATCCATGGATATATAAACACGACGTCTAGGAGGATGATAACACTTGTACCCCTTCTTATCTGAAGCATATCCTATGAAGATACATTTAATAGCCCGAGGATCTAACTTACCCCGATGAGGACCATGAACATGAACCAAGGCAGAACAACCAAAGACACGATTCTGAAGACTTGACATGATGCGCACAGACGGAAAGAATCGAGTCAGGACCAGCCCAAGACTAATACCAGATAACACCCTAGAAGGTAACCTGTTAATTAAATAAGTAGAGGTCAAAGACAGCTTTCCCCCAATAAAATTTAAGAACGTTCATTTGAAAGCGTAATGCTCGGGTGATTTCAAGAAGATGACGATTTTTTCTTTCAGCAATCCCATTTTGTTGTGGAGTGTTAACACAAGTCAACTCATGAACAACACCATTAGTTTTGAGAAAATTGTGAAAAGTTTGGTTTACGTACTCCTTACCATTGTCTGACCGTAACCTTTTAATAGGTTTCCTAAACTGTGTTTTAACCATTTTAAATAATTGACACACTTCAAACTTATCTTTCATAAGAAAAACCCATGTAACCCGAGTACAGTCATCAATAAAAGTAACATACCATTTTGCACTAGAAATATTGGAAATGGATGAAGGCCCCCATACATCAGAATGAACAAGATCAAAGGGTTCGACACTCCTAGTATCACTAGGGGAATAGGTTGCTCGATGGGATTTGGTAAACCGGCACACATTACAATGAAAGGAATCAACATACACTTTGGTAAACAAGTGAGGGAATAAAGACCCGAGCATGCGGAAAGGAGGATGTCCAAGACGTCTGTGTTGGAGCCATATTTGAGTATTTGCCCATGACTCTGTTCCTCAGCAATTCCAATCGTCTTCCCTGTGGCAAGGTCCTGAAAAACACAATGAGAATGAAAAAGGTTACAGCAGAGTTCAAGTCTTTAGTGAGTTTATGGATGGACAAAAGATTGTTAGAAAGCTTAGGGACATGACGCACATGATTTAGGTGGAAAGATGGGCTTAGGCGGATGTTACCAGATCCAAAAATCGGGGTTTGGGACCCATTTGCAACGGTAATATGGCGTTTATTAGGTAAAGGTGAATAAGAAGAGAGATATGACATATATGGAGTCATGTGATCAGTTGCACCCGAGTCAATAATCCAGATATCTTTAGAACAAGAGGCATTTAAAGCTAAGAAACTAGAGTTCTTACCAGTCATGGTCAGAGAACTAGTGTTAGAGAACTTACTTAAGGAGTCCATAAAGAGAAACAAACCGTCTCGAGCTAAGAGAGGATCGAAGGGCTGCCAATGAGAAACACCAACAAAGATGACAACCAAACAATCAAGGGCTGCAAACAGCAAGAAACAGAGGTACAACAATGAAGGTTGTCCTGAAAAACAGCAATGAAGGTGAAACCTGTCCGGATCTGCAACGGCGGTTGAGCGGTGCACGACGGCTGTAAAGTCATCGAGATTACTAGGGTTCCAAGATAAAGGGAACCTTGACCAAGAAAAAGGGCCGTAATAAGAACGACTAGTGTTTTGAGCACGAAAGCAGAGCCCCTAGAATTGGGTGCTCTGATACCATGTAAAAATATGAAATATTTTATCTATTTTGTAAAGAATACATAAGAAGTATTTATAGACTATAAATCTATCTAAATAATTATTTTTCCTATAAATGCTAATCTAGTCATAATGAGCTATAATGAGCTATACAAGACAACAACTAATGAGCTGTAATTATTCAACAGATTCTAATAATAATACTAATATTACAACACAATATTATACTCAATTGTTTTATCTAGATATTTTTTCTTCGCGTGGAATTAACAAATGCAAAGCAGTCAACGCATAACAAGTGATGTTTGAAATCCCAGCTCACTTGTCCAATTTTAACTGCAATATTGCAGTTTATTATTATTTGCTGCAGTGGTTTCATGGCATTTGACCCTCTATTTGAGAAGTACCTAATTAATTTCATTCTAAAATATTCTCCCTTATGATCTTGATATTTCTTCCTCAACAAAACTTGGTTAGTGCTGCTACACTCGGTCATGTTTTCCTGTTTTTTCCATGCTTCCCCGTGAAGAAATAAATTTATTTAAAATAGAGAAACAAGGAGGTTCAGTAGGAGGACAAGATATTTTCTTAGAAAACCAATGACAGAAACCAGAGGCCGAGACACATGAAAAACTCAATAGCCGAGCAAAGCTTGTAAACGTCTTTTTATATTCAAAACTGATAGCCTCTTAACTTGATAAATATTAAACGTGCCATGTCCGCTTAGCATTTTAATATACCTAATTTTTCTCTCCCAATATTTTATTTGATACAACTGTTATGTTTGATTTCATTGTTCATATTTAGGTCTAACTATGGGGATCTTGTTTTCTCCCTGTATTTAGGCATTCCAAGCAGGGGGTTGCCCAAAGTGACCACATTGCCAGTAGATATATCCCATGGAGATAAATTAGAGTCAACTCCAAGTAATTTTAAGTTGGAAAGGTCAAAAACAGAGAGACAGAGACATCTAAGGCCTGAGGAGGCAGCACAAATTTTTGATGACAAATGTCCTGTACAGGATAAGGTATGTTATTGTAATCTGCGATGCTTGTTAGCCTTTTGTTTTTCCCTCATGTCTGTGGAAACATATCTGTATGATGGCATTGGTTTTTCCCTTTCATGTCTGTGGAAACATATCTGTATGATGGCCTTGGTTCTCTAAGGCTCTGGTTGGGAGTTTAGGAGGGAAAGGGAAGATTTATCCTTCTCTACAAAAGCACTCTCAAAATATGTTGTGAAAGATTTATCTATTTTTCCTTCTACACTCCCCTTCCCCCAAAGCCCTCTCTTTTCCTCCCCTCCAAACTTGTAAACAAAGTTTAAAAGTTTTAAATATTTGTATGCATGCCGGTAATGAAGAATATTTTGTTCCCCCAAAGGAATAAAAGATTATCGCTCTATGTTTGGATGAGAGGTATGGTTAGGAAAATGAGGGGTGGGACGACGACAATCAAGTCTACACCTAAACCCCTTGATTATAAAGATAAAAACCAACAAACCTAATCATACAGATATTTGCTCAACATAACATAATTTAAATCTTCAGAGATTTTAAGTAAACCTCACGTGTGCCTGGGAGTTTCAGGAAAATGGGGGATTTTGACAAGGTATTTAATGCAGAAAATGATGTAATGCTTGGTCAAGAGGTAAAGAGACTTATAATACTGAAATAATATCGTAGGATAAAAAAATAAGAAACATGTAGCATGCTGATCTCAAAGAGTTAGTTGTGTTAATGACAGGGTAAGAAATTCATCTTGAAAGAGAGACTATGCTGCAAGTAGTATTAGGAGGGGATCTGCTGAGCATATTAGGGGGATTACGACAAGCCTATGTTGCTTGTATGGGGGCATATTTTCTCCATAGGAGCTTTGAGATGTAGAAATAATTGTAAATTTCCTTTAGTATTGAATAATACAGCTATTGATGTTCAATCTCATTCAACCATCAAGTTTCCTACCAGATTTCATGTAATGCTCGATTTCCCTTATTAATTTTACTACTTTATGAGCATTTTAAAGCAGCTCCATTTGGAAGACTTTGGAGGATTAACCAATGTATTAGTGGTTTGTTTTAAAGACTATGGTAGTTAACATATACACTATCAACTTGTACCGAGAATATTCTGTTGTGTTGATATTTAAATAGGAATATATTGTATATATAGGAATAACATATTCTAACATATGCCATTGTAATTAATATTGCTGATTGTACATTGATTTGTTTCTGAGCCTATATAATAAAATTGTACTCTCACCATATTATAATCTATTTATTTTCCCACTCATAATAGACATGATTTCTTAGTAAAAATAATAGACATGTACCAAGAAATATTCTATTGTGTTGATATTTAAATATAGGAATATTTTTTACATATAGGAATAACATATTCTAATATATGCCATTGTTGTTAATGTTGCTGATTGTACATTGATTTGTTTCTGAGCCTATATAATAAAATTGTACTCTCACCATATTATAATTTTTATTTTCCCACTCATAATAGACATGATTTCTTAGTAAAAAAAAGACATGATTTCTTGTGATACATTATTGCTTTATCTGATCCATGTAACTTACCTTATTAAATATTATACTACACCATGCCTCACTTTCTTTTCTTTTTTTGTTTCTATTTACCATCATCACCATATTTGTTTTTGTTTTTAATCTCGTGGCTGAAACTTCAGTTAATATTTACGACTGTGCAGCTTAGATTGTTGAACAGAATAGCTACTGTGAAAGATGACGGAACTGTAGAATTTGAGGTTCCAATAGACGTTGAAGCTGAAGTTCTTGGTGCTAGATCCAATCATGTAAATAATGTTATTGATGATTCACTTGGTGCAACAGACCTTGATTACATTCCTCCATTGAATATAGTGATGCTTATTGTTGGTACACGGGGAGATGTACAACCATTTGTTGCAATCGGAAAACGCTTGCAGGTATAGTAATAGTTGCATTTTATTATGTCCTAAATTTGTCTTTTTTCGATATGTTGCTTGTTGTTGGTACATGGGAATGAGATGTATGATCTTTTGGTAAATTAGGTGAGTGGTTTTTTGTTGACATTTTCTTTAGTCTAAAAGTTCCATTTCTTATGTAAATGTTAGATTTTAAACCATTTATCAGCCTCCATCACAACACTTAAAGTTTTGTGTGGAGAGTTGGTCCTCGACTATGATGCATAGGTACGGGTACGTACCCGGTGCGGGTACTGGTACCAGTACAAGATACGGCATTTTTAAGAAAAATCAAGGTACGGGTACGTCAATAAGAAATAAGAATTTTCTATAAAATGTATGAGTAGAGAACTAAATTGTTAGGTTCATAACAAAATACACCTATATATAATCGAAAAAACCAAAAATAATGATAAGATACAATAACAAAAAAATTAAAACACATAAATATACTATATTAATATTTGAGAAAGCTACAAATTTCATCTGAAACCGAATAATGAGAAAAAATGAAGCACCACGAGTACTGTACGAGTACCCGGTACCGGTACTTCACCATTTTAGAAGTACCTATGCTTCAGAGGTCCTCGATGTGCTATCTCATAATCTATATGACTACTTGATGAATATTTTTTTTTTTTATCTTTGCTTCTATTAAAACAAGGCAAACCTATACATCATGGAATAACTTCATCTTTTTTCGAAAGTTGATCCTTGACAGTATATACAAAGTTGTGTAGTTTTTTCTCTTTTGAAAAATGTTCTCTTACAAACTTTTAAACTAAAGGAGATGCGACAAACTTGTAGTCCATTTTTGGTAATGCTCTTTCACTTGTCTCTAGTATTTGTAGCTGTTGTATTTTCGGCTGTATCTTTATTTAGCTTGGAGCTCTCATTTTTGTCCTACAAAAGTCACTATTCTATTTTTGTTGAATGAATATTGTTTTTAACAAATTTATTTACGGTATATTTGTATATGAATTTGAGGCACTTATTCAAATTTGCATGCAGGATTATGGTCATCGTGTTAGATTAGCAACTCATTCCAATTTCAAGGAGTTTGTTTTGACGGCTGGGTTGGAGTTTTATCCGTTAGGGGGTGATCCAAAAGTCCTTGCTGGTTGTATGTGCTACGTGCTCAACTGCAGTTTCTTTTTCTGGTGTTTGAGTTGTTTTAATGCATGTTTTCTTAGTTTCTTCTGTCCCATAATACTTTCCAATGTGTTTTATTTGGGAAAGTCAAAAGTGGCAGTGGTAGGGGAAGAAACTTTGCAACTTTTAAAATTTCCTGGTTAGAAATGGTAACTTATTGGTTAAGCAAATGAATAAGTTGGTTACTCTTCATCAACTCATTGCACATTCTTAACATATAAGTTACTGAAAATAGTTGGGAATATGTCTTAAATCACTTAAAAATGTGTTGTGTCATGGATAAACTTTTTACTAAGTTCAGATCATGTCATTTATTTATTGTCCTTTCTTCAACTTTGTTATATGCTTTTACTTTGACTTTTTATGCCGGTGCAGATATGGTTAAAAATAAGGGCTTTCTGCCATCAGGACCCTCTGACATACCTACTCAGAGAAATCAAATGAAAGAAATTATTAACTCTCTGTATCCTGCTTGTAAAGAACCTGATATTGATTCTGGTGTCCCCTTTAAAGCAGATGCAATCATTGCCAATCCCCCGGCATATGGTATGATTTCTTGTTACTTACATTTTTTATGATATGGTTCATTAATTTTGTGCAATTTTATTTAGCAACGGTTTGATGTGCAATAAAAAAATCCAATGCTACTCTGGTGTTGCAGCAATTATATCCCAGTATTATGGCTATTTAACACACACATATTGGTAAGTATGCACGTATGTATAGATTCATATTATACACTCATTTTTAAATTTTGAAGAGTTGGTTAGAAAAATACCATTACTAACCAATAAAAGGATGAAATGCGCACACGCACACGCGCACACACACATGAAATATATGACCAGAGTTGTTTAGAAAAATGCATAAAAGAATAAGAGATAAAAACAGAAGATTAATCTCATCTGAATTAGATATTTCAGATCCTAATCATGTATATATGAACACCTAAGAGTATTGGCTAATGACGTTCAAAACTGTGGTTAATTGCGTTGAATTGTGCTAACCGTCTAAATTGTTGAATTTCAATTTAAAATTTGTGTCAAAATAACACAGCTCCAGTTACTTCCGAAATTGGGCCATGTGCAGTTTTAATTTTTCTGTTACTTTCACAAGGATTGATTTAGTATATTCTATCATGTGATCAGTTGCTATTAATTAAATGACTCATGGAGTGTGAATTCAGTTTGGTACTAAGAAGGGCCATGGTCAAATGCCATTTTTGCGGGGAAGGATCGTTGTTTCAAGGTTGTGTGCTATGTCCAGCCAGATGTCATACTTTTCACCAATTATCCAGTCCAGTGTCAATTTTATAGGCCAACCATTCAAATTAGTTCTTTCTTGGGATTGTCAATGATGAGTTGCTGGTTGAAATTTTGAAATAGGGCCTCACCAAAACACGATGAACGTTTGGATTGGTTTCTCTGAAAAGTGTTGTGAAGGTTGTCATTATTTTGTCGACGGGTGGCGTTACCCTATGTAACGGTTTCTAGATCAAAGCATGGGCTGTTACCAAATAGAGTTGGCTAGGAAATACTAAGATGTTAGAACTTAGGAAAGAAAAATATAAAGGGAATTAAGATGACAACATTACAATTTAAATCAGATGATTCAGATCTTAATCTATTCAAATTATTTCTCTTATACAACCTTTACATGATAAAACATTCTGTCTCTCTATCTCAATTTTGAATTATTGTTTCTGATATTGAATTATTTTTTCACATTTCCTGCTGGTTGATTCTATTTTTCTACTTTTATGATGACAATGGAAGATAATACTCTTTTATGCATATCATTGTTTTTGCTACTGACACTGTTATACTTTTAAAATAGGGCATACCCATGTTGCAGAGGCCCTAAACATTCCAATTCATATTTTTTTCACAATGCCTTGGACGTAAGTGTCATCTTGATGATATTATCATACTCTTCCATATTTCTCTAGTCGTTTGTTTACCAATTTTTCTTTTAGTTCTTTAAAAGTTGGTTATTTCTTATAGTTTCCCTTGTGGTTGAAGTGCATTATATGTATATTTTATCTTTTTCACCCAGGCCAACAACTGAATTTCCTCATCCTTTGTCTCGTGTAAAGCAACAAGCTGGTTATAGGGTGAGTTCATTAGTCAAATCTGATTTTTATCATCCACCAAATTTGTTGCAACTATGTTTGACTTAATATTGAACATTCATAACTTTTCAGCTTTCGTATCAAATAGTTGACTCGTTAATTTGGCTTGGAATACGAGACATGATTAATGATCTTAGGAAGAAAAAGTTGAAGCTACGGCCTGTCACATATTTAAGCGGCTCACAAGGTTCTGAAACTGATATTCCTCATGCATATATATGGAGTCCTCATCTTGTTCCTAAACCAAAAGGTGGTTACTTTAATTCATAATCTTTATATTTTGTATTTGTTGTCATTGATACCTTTAGTTCACTCATTGTTGTTTTCATCATTTTGTTGAGCGACGTCTCTTGGTTTTAATAATTTCTGCTCTGTGCTCTTTAGCATGTCACTGTTTTTAAGTGGTCTCCGTGACTAACGAAAATGGTGCTTAATAAATTATTGATCTCTGTTGGAAAGTACCATATATTTTGGAGAATATTTTCTAAATTTCTTTTGTTATATTTATGTAGTTAGTTTCCTTAATATCTTAGTTTAATCTTTTATGCAAATCTTGTGTATACGGCATACACCCTTAGTAGTGCATATAAGTCTTGAACAACATTCACATTATAAGTTGGTGGCATACACCCTTAGTAGTGCATATAAGTCTTGAACAACATTCACATTATAAGTTGGTTTTGTGAAGATGAGTTATACAAAATTTAAATTGATATCAGAGTCTATCCAGATTTGTATTGGGCCTAGGTCATGTTAATCTACTCACTTTTGTTCGTGGTTTAGAGGTCTACGCTTATTTAGATGTCTAGTCTTGAGTATAAAAGGGTGTATTGAGTGTCCCACATTCACATTGTGAAGCCTTTATCCTTTCATTTACATTAGTCTATGCTTTTTTAGATGTTTAGTCTTGAGTATGTAAGGGTGTGTCAAGTGTCCCATATCAACTAGAACTATAGCTTAGGTAGTGCTTTTAAGGATTGAACAATCCTGATCTTACACTTTTCTACGAGGACCTCATATAGATTGTATATGTAACAAGTTGGATGCATATACTTCAGCTTGAGGGGCAATGTTTTTTGTAATTGTAAATATTAGCTATTCATTTTTTAAGAGACTCTCTCTTGTATATAAATGTGTAGACATTGTATATTTTCAATGCAATTATTCTGATCATTCTACCAAGGATTAAATATATTGTTTTTTATTTGCAGATTGGGGACCAAAAATCGATGTAGTAGGATTTTGCTTTCTTGATCTAGCATCAAACTACGAACCTCCCGAGTCCCTTGTAAAATGGCTTGAAGAAGGTGACAAGCCAATTTACATAGGGTTTGGTAGCCTGGTGAGTTTATTTATTTGAATCATACAATTAATCTTATCGGCAATATCTCTCTATATGATAATCTAGATGTAGGATGGAACCTTTGGAACCAGTGCAGTAAATAGCGCCATATAGCGGCGTACCAGAGCGGCTCTGGCTGGCTACAGGATACATAGTAGTAGAGTGATTTGGCACAACTTTCAGGAGATTGAAAATTCAAGAAAGCCCTTGAGAATAAATAAATATAAGGGCTTTTGGTTAGGGTATGTTATCAATTTTGGAATTTAAAAATGCCAAAACAACTCTTGAAGTTTTCTCCTTTCTTACTTTTGCCATCATTTTTTCACCCTTCCCATTCAAGTGGTTTTCTATTTTAAAATTTTCAAAAACCAAAATCAATTTAAGTTTTGAATTATGAAATTTTCAAAAACCTAAATAAGTTTCAATCATAAAAATAAATATTCATGATAAACATATCTGAATGCAAACAATTCATACCATTTGGTTTGCAAAGTACTTAAAATATTACAAATATATAATACTCCCTCCGTCTCATAAAAAGTGTCTCATTTGCACTTTTTCTATGTCTCAATAAATGTCTTTTTAGAATACCAATACAATATTTATTATTTTTTTCCACTACTATACCCCTATTTATTAACCTTCACTTTTTTCAACTAATCCACTAAACTATGCTCCCTCCGGTCACTATTATAAGCAAAGATTCTCTTTTCAAGTTCATTGAGTAATTGATGTATCTGGTCCACATAGAGGTCAAATACAATATTTATTCAATGAATCTAAAAGGAATCTTTGCTTATAATAGTCACCAGAGGGAGTAATAACTAAAGGGATTTTAGTAAAAGAAATTAACTTTATCATTTAAATCAACACATCTAATCATTTTCTTAAGAACCGCGCAAAGCTCAAATAAGACATTTATTATGAGATGGAGGGAGTATATTTATTTAGTAGTAATTTAACTAGTTGTGGTTAAAAGTGATGGTTGTTGGCGGGTGAATGTCAGTGGTGATTGCTGGTCGCATTGAACTTGACAAAGCTTTTAAAGATGTCACCTGATTTGATTCGATCTTCTCTCTGATAAAACGGCAGTCTATCTCAATATGATTTGCCCTTCTCCATGTAAACTTGAATTTGAGGCAATATGCAATGCTGTTTGATTATCGTAGATTAGATCCATCGGGTAAGGTTGTCTCTCAATAGGCTCTAGATACCATACCATGTTGAGTGAGAGAAAATAAGAGAGGCGTATGGTAAAACCATATGTCTAAACTACTACACCACGAAGATTATCATAAACAAATCAATATACAATTAGCAACATTAACTAAAATAGAATATGTTATTCCTATATATATGGAATATTTCTATATTTAAATATCTATATGTATAGTTATATACTATCAAGTATATAAGTTGTATAAAATTTTCAGTGCAGTTTTAATAGCGTTTCGGAGTCAATTGCTACATCCGTTAGGGATTGATATAACACTGTTTCAATCCAAGTATGGAGGGTTCCATTTCTAACGTCTAAACCTTGTTCCCTTCATTTGAATAATAGATAATGAATTCATCTGAATAACTTGGGAGATTAACTCTTGATCTGTTTATTTATACTAATCAGTAGGTACAACCAATCCCTTGATTTTGGGACAAGACCAATCAAATCCGATCTAACTCTATCCTATTTATAACAAAATATTCACATAGTATAGTATCATAACATAATTTCAAATTTCTCAACACCTTCACCGGTGGAACACAAGTGGAATCTCCATATATAGTTCTTTTTCCACATCACACCTGGTAGACAAGCATTTTTAAGAACAAATTGGTGGAATCTATCCATATTGAAAAACGACAATGAAAAGTGCTCTTGTATGTTGCGGTGAACATGGCTTGGCATTTAAATGATCAATTTTGCAAATCATTCTTGTATAGCTTAACTCATTCTCCAAATAGAGTGAACAACAGAAACTAAAAGTTCTCTTGTATGCTGCAATGAAGGTAGCTTGGCATTTAAATGATCACTTTTGCAAATCATTCTTGTATAGCTTAACCTCATTCTCCAAATAGAGTGAAACTTGACTTGAATGATTAAATTTGGAAATTCAAAGCACCTTCATAGTTGGGGTCTTTTTTTTGCCTTGACTTTGATTGAATAAGATTAATGCTAGTCTTAAAAAGAGGCCATCTCCCCCTGATACTTGTGTTATGTGTACGAGCAATTTTTAATCTGTTATACTTTACATATACTTTTCAGTTTTCACTGTTAGCTTGTTAATTGCTTAGCAAGTCTGTTGTTTTTGGGCTATATTGGGGTTGTCCTAACTACCTGGAGACCTTTTTGTAAATAAGATTTATGCGGTTTGGAAAGAAGGGGTTAAGATTCTGCGAAACTCTCCTACGTTCACATTTTCTAGTCTTTTTGGATGGAGGAGTGCTTAGATTTTTCAGGTTGTTTAGATGTTTTAGCATCATTATGCGACAGTATAAAGATCCTTGAATCTCTTTGATGCTTGGCTCACGGTCTCTCAACTCATTGGGGATTTTCGTTTTAAGACATGCTTCCAAATTGGGCTTTGCAATTGTAGTTTTCATGAGTTTATTTGATGGTTCTTAGAAATTTGCTCTATTTGTAGTTTCTTGCCGAGGATATCCTCTCCTTCCTTCATATATCTCTTGCACAATTTTTTAATTTTTTTTATAAAACAAATGATTTCTCCTTACTTTTTCTTCTCATGGATTCCTATCTCTCCTCCCCTCTCTCTCTTACCCCTCCCTCTTTATATATATACTTAAATCTCATTTCTGTTACAGCCGGTCCAAGATCCAAAAAAGATGACACAAATAATTGTAGAAGCTCTGGAGACAACAGGACAGAGGGGCATCATCAATAAAGGATGGGGAGGTCTTGGAAATTGTAAGGATACTGCTTATTCATGCTTTCATTTGAATTGTTTATCTAGTTTTTTGTTTCCTTAACAAAATGTTTTATCCCAGTGACAGAACCAAAGGACTCTATATACTTGTTGGATAATGTTCCTCATGATTGGCTATTTTTACACTGCAAAGCAGTGGTAAGATCATCTAGTTCTTAGTTCAGCATTTTATTAAAAGTAAAAATCACATTAAAGATAACAACAAATACAATAGTTATATCAAATTACAAAATTTTGTTATTCAAGTTTTTGTTTGCAATTATTGAGCTCTGCAAATTCTAATTGTTTTAGCATGTGTTTGCAGGTGCATCATGGAGGAGCAGGAACAACAGCTGCAGGGCTGAAAGCCGCTGTAAGAATTTTATACCTTTTTTAATCCTTAGTAAATATCATATAATTTGGTTTTGTTTTTAATAACTTAAATTTTTTGTGGCAGTGCCCAACGACCATAGTTCCTTTTTTTGGCGATCAACCCTTTTGGGGTGAGAGAGTGCATGATAGAGGAGTCGGTCCTCTACCTATACCAGTTGACGAGTTTTCTCTTCCTAAGTTGATTGATGCCATAAATTTTATGCTAGATCCCAAGGTAAATAAAAAAATAATTTCCTTAATCCTTTATGCATATTAGCCAAATGAAATGAGGTATGCTTTGATTTAATTCTTGTTTAGTTCTGTTGGGTGCACTCAGATTAAAGTTAACTATTAATTTAATTGGTCACTGTACTTGCAGGTAAAGGATAATGCAATTGAACTCGCCAAGGCCATGGAAAATGAGGATGGGGTCACTGGAGCTGTGAAAGCATTTTTTAAGCAACTTCCTCAAAAGAAACCCGAGTCTGATACAGAGCCATCTTCATCTAAGTTTTTCTCTTTAAGTAAATGTTTTGGTTGTTCCTGATCCAATTCAAGCTGATCAACCCCCCACCTTTTTTCAGTCTCTATGTACATCCCAATTATATATGTTACTGCATCAACGAGATGTGCTCAACTAATCAACTTGTTAGTTGTCACGGTCACGTGATTGCATATTTCCGTGCATGCTTTTATTAGCTTTGATATGTATATGTAAATTTTCTGTTGTGTTTAATATTATTGATTCCTTTTGTGCCCAGGTAAACGGTTATGTTCTTTTTCTGTTTTGCACTTGATAAATATATCAAATTTTCGTCATGACGTGATACATCTGGTCTAATTTCTTGTGTTGATCAGAAATAAGTGGATGCTAAGTTGACCTTGGTCCAATTTCTAGTTTTGTGATTTTGAGTTAAGTCGAATCACCAGTGGTTTGTATCAATGTGCATCTCTTGACATATTTTATGTATATACAATAATACAATTCATTCGTTTTTTAGTCACATTTCAATTTTAGGATTTAAATTATTCCTAAAATGTATTTCCGGAATAATTTAAGTCATAAAATTCGGGAGTAGTTAAACAAAAATGAATGAATTGTGTGTGCATGAGATGTCTTGGAGATAAATCTCGGAAATCTAAAGATATTTTTGGATTGCATTAAAAAATTCTCTTGATTTGAATGACCGAGAAGTGACTTGTTATTTGTTATGTAAGATCTTAAAAATGGTTAATGCAGAACTCACTTGAAAATGAGAAAGTCTCAAAATTTATGGTTCACCATAGCATACGTGTGGTACTTTCTAGGTATATTTCAGATTGTTAAACGTGTGGAACTTTCGACGTATATTTCAGCCCGGTTTAAGAATTAAGTAGTCTAAACTAAGAGTTTAGATAAAAAATTTCAATTTAGTATTAAATGATAATATGACCAATTAGTTAAAAAATGTTTTCCTAATCGAGTGCTTAGACGTGAAGACTTAATGTCCTCTTTGATTAATATTCAACCCTTGACATTCAATCAATTTCAATGAAAAAAACATAGATCCTAACTAATTTGTCTAGTTGCTCCATGCTCCAAAAACAAAGTTTCTACATTATTTCAAAACAATAGCAGTCATTTACTTGAAAAAGTAATACTTAGAATAACATTAAAAAAAACAAAAATCAAATAATGTGTTCCTTTCTAGAATTGAAGACTTTCTTCATTTCAGATCAGTATTTGACATTATCCTTTTCCTGTTTCATTCCTTCAGCCTCCAATTTTGACAACTTCTCTTCATATCTCTCTTTCCATTATATCTCTTCATCATTTCCCATATTTGTAAAAGAAACAAAAACTTGTCACATAGAGTTTTGATCATTGATATTCCATGGGACAACAATCGTTGATTTACAGCTTCGTTGCTCGTGGCACGGTGATCATAGCAGAACACAGCGACTTCACAGGAAACTTCACCACCATAGCTTTACAGTGTCTTCAAAAACTCCCTGCTTCAAACAACAGGTTCACTTACAATTGTGACGGTCACACCTTCAACTTCCTCGTCGATAATGGATTCGGTAATAATAATCTCTTTTTCTTATACTTAATTGCATATTGTTAAACGAGTTTTATTATGATTAATTGTTTTTTTTTAGGTTACTGTGTTGTGGCAGTGGAGTCTTTTGGTAGACAAATTCCTATAGCTTTTCTTGAACGTGTTAAGGATGATTTTAACAAAAGATATGGTGGTGGAAGAGCTGCAACAGCAACTGCAAATAGTCTCAGCAAAGAATTTGGGTACTTAATTATGTTCTATTATCGTACAAATGTTACAATATTGATTACGATCGTTGCGGTGTGAATTAATTATAATTGACTTTTTATTATAAAAACAATGAATAACAGTAAGACTGTTTTGTGATAGCCTTGCTAAAACCTTTATATGTGTTTTAGACCAAAGTTGAAGGAGCATATGCAATATTGTGTGGAACATCCTGAAGAAGTTAGCAAACTTGCTAAAGTCAAAGCCCAAGTTTCTGAAGTCAAAGGAGTTATGATGGAAAATATTGACAAGGTATGATGGAAAATTTTGGTGCTTAATAGTTATTGATTTGTTGATTGCCGGTAAACTTTTTGAATTTGATTGTATTATATCTTACGTGCAGGTTATTGATCGGGGAGAAAAAATTGAAGTTTTGGTGGATAAAACCGAGAACCTTCGCTTTCAGGTAAGATGTTTAATGTTATTGTTTGTTTTTAATCACACAAGAGTGAAGCTTTGAATCCATTAGTTATGAAAATTGTGTGAGAATTGTGAATTGAAATGGTATGGCTTTGCAGGCACAAAATTTCAGGCAGCAAGGAACCCAATTGAGGAGAAAGATGTGGTATCAGAACATGAAGATCAAGCTCATAGTTCTTGGTATCATAATTGCATTGATTCTAATTATTGTTCTTTCTGTGTGCCATGGATTCAGTTGTTAAATATTTTTATTACATTTTGAGTTGTAAAGTATTCTGATTATTGAACTTTTTGATTTGTTTATTAGACATTCAATTTCTTCATGTAAAAAGAAATTAGGAAGGGGAATGAATAAGGTGTGGTGGGATGTGCATCATGTTTTTCATTTCTTTTGTTTCTCTATAAACCGAATAAGCCATCCTCTTGATCAAATTTTAATTTATTCAATTTATTGAATGACATTAGCCTATTTATGACTAAAAATCATATCATTCTATAATTTTCAAATAAACCAATGACAACAGTATGATTTCAAATCTTTGTTGTTATTAAGGATGTTAGTTTGCATTTATTAGTAAAAGTCACTGCAGGATTATTCCACTCGGAACTCTAAGGATGAGGAATTTTCTTCCGTGAGAATGGAGAGAAAAAATTCCTGAGAATATTTTGGATACGGGGATGGAAAATACATCTCCCGTCCCAGCGAGACCCCCACCCCATCTATTTATTTTAATATAGTTAACTTTATATAATATTTTAGTTTATTAAATATAACTTTGTTTTAAGTAATTTGATATGTCTATTTTTACTTGTGTTATCAATTGAGCAACGGAGATATTTCTACTTTTGATTTTAGTTTATTTTTGCTATTTTCTAAAATGATATATTATGATGCCCTGATGTAAAATTTTACGATTATACCTTATGAGTTTATCCTTAGAATATACTTCCAATATACTTATTATAAAGTTTATATATATATATATATATATATATATATATATATATATATATATATATATTAATTTTGATTAAGTATTGTTTTTTTTATAATATATTTATATTGTTGAATTTTGTAGTTGTTTAGATATATTGTTACTTAAAAATAAGTATTATAATTTATATCGTTAAATTTTATAGTATTATAAAAAAAGTTAATATTTTGTCTCCCATTGTTATTTTTAATAAAAAATAATAAATGTGAAGTTTTAGTATATTTTAATAATAAAATAAAAATAAATATGTGAAATATTTATATTTTTTATTTTTATAAAAAATTTAGATATTTAAAAAAATAATATTAATAGGTAAATATAGGATGCGCGAGAAATAGAGATGAAATATAAATTCTTATATAACTAGAATGAATTTGGTGGCATGGACAAAGATGAAAAAAAGTATTTTCCGTCTTGTTCATTCACATCCTTACTTGTAACACTTGTCAACACAAATAATCCATAAAACTTGTGTGCATAAGATAAGCCATGATTAATCAATGCATTAGATATTCCTAATTAATAATAAATGCAATAAAGCACATGTCTCAAAACAAAATAGACTATGAATTTTTTTTAAATGTTTTTACAATATCATGATTCATGACCACTCAAATAAATTTGAGAAGTCACATTTAAAATATTGCAAATTCTCTCCGTCTCACAATATGTGTTCTCTTTAAAATTTTACACTTTTTAAAATAATGATTAATTATGTTGATTTCAATAATAAAATAAATATTATTTACTAAAATAGCCCTATTAATAATAGATAGTAGAGTAATTATATGAATTAAAATACAATAAATAAAGGTAAATTAGTGGGAAAAAAAATAATAAATATCACATTAATAATTTAAATGGACAAATAATTTGAGACATAAAAATAGAAAAATGAACACCTATTGTGAGACAGATGGAGTATAACCAAGTTATTTTCAGATTGTTATCTCAATATAATTTATTTAAGTATTACTACTGCCAAAACTATATATATATATATATATATATATATATATATATATATATATATATATATATATATATATATATATATATATATATATATATATATATATATAATAGATTCTTTGAAGGATTATAGTGGTATCTTTAAAATTAGACGCCGTCATTTTTATTTATTTTTAATTAAAAATAGTTTACATATTACCATGGTTGAATAGATAAATCATAGTGAAAGTTCATAAAATTCATGGATTCAAATCTCTCGCCAACAAATTAATAACACATTTCTTTTTTATTTATTTTTAAATTAAATATAAATTGAATGTTACTACAAATGATTTATCCAATAGAGGTGATATGGTGTTTGAGATACATCTATATAAGGTTCTGATATATTTCAAATCTGCATGATCACTCCCCCATTGTTAGTCTTGTTTACAAACTCACCCCTTCCACCCTAAAAAATCCTACATTTTCAATCTCATATTTCACTCCAAAACTCCAACTTTTTCGTGTAACAAATCAAAGGGAGCAAGAGAAGATCGAATTTCAGGTAAAGATTGCACTTTGTTAACTACATTGGTCACATTAATCATCAAACTTTGGGGAAAAATCATTACTACGAAAAACCCATTTAACAACGGTTGGAAAAGATATATAATAACGCTTGCGCATGCATTGTTATGTAGAGTGTTGTTGTATATATTGTACTTACAATAACGGTCCTGGACCGTTGTTGTATTTTTGAAGCGCGAACCATTTCACAACAATTAGTTTATACAACCGTCGCGATATAACTAAAGGTAATATGATTCGATTCTTAGCAAAAACATTATTTTGTTTATATTATTCAACATACAATTGCGGTTAGGTTTTGTAACCGCTATCAAAACATATGTTCTAAATATTAAAATTCATTACTTATTATCAAATTCTTCCTCTATTTTATCCTGTCAAAACAACTTCTATTTACATATAACACAATATGTGCAACAAACTGGAATTATGTTCATAAAAACAGTGACTGTTTACATATATAATACAATTTGTGCATCAAACTGACATTATGTTAATCAATTTAACATAAAATACTAAAATTATGTTCATCAAACTGTCAAAGCACTATATACGTACATCAAAAGCTAATTATCAAAACAGGTTTGTTTACATCAAAAAATATGTGCAGCAAAATATATGTTGAGGAATGTTAGTGATAAATCAAACAACTTGTTGACCCTTATTCAGATTGTGCATATACGCCCAACGTCTGCGAAGATCTACAAAGTCCTCGAGGGGAAATGAGGTTTGGTCGTTAAACACCTACATAAGTGTCGCTCACTTGGATTTCCATCCTGGTACAAACACGAAAGTGGCGCGGAAAAGGTAGAGTCGCTAGCCAGACATTTTTATCCTGAGGAAAGGGAAAGGTAATGCTGCACAAACCAGAAAAGAAAGGAAAGAAAAAGGTCTTGCGAACCAAAGAGATTGGGTTCAGGAGTCGGTTACGAACTGGGAAGGTATTAGCACTCCAGATCGTCCGCCGTACCCGACGAAATCCACGCTTTCTAGAATTGCTTCAAAGGGTAAGGGTGAACTACTACTGAACTGAGACTGCTACTGGAACTGGATAGAAGAAAAGAAAAAGGGGGGAAAATGTTGGGAAAATAAAAGATTTCTCGAATGGGCCCTACCCCACTGCCTACATATCTCATCGGGAAATGAGAATCAGAGTCGATGTAGTTTCCCTAACTAGGGAGGAAACTATTTATTTGTATTTTTTTATGGCTTGAACTGCTTATGTCTATGCTCAGGTGTTGTAGGCTCACATGGCACAAGTACGTTTACCGTCTTGCAAAGAGACAAGTAGAAGCAAGTTTGTTCGTTGAGAGTGAGTGAGATAAGAAAAGAATTCCCGAAGGAAAGACATTTATTGTTGGTTTGAATGCTTTTAGAAGATTTTATTTGGATTTGCATAGAAGAGTGTATCTAAGTCTCATCCAATGGGATGTGTACTTCTTACATCATCCCAAAATGGAATGGATAAGAAGCACACCTAAGTATGAAAGATGTCCCTAAACCTAGTCCCAAAGATTAAGGCTCAAACACACTAGCTTATTTCCCTTGTTATGTGTTTTTGTTGTTTTTTAATTAATAAGTGTTTTTTAGTTTATGTTTGTGAAGCATCCTCATGCTAAGACTTATTCATCTTGATAGATACCCCACACCTCATCCCTATATGGGATGTGTGCAAGCATCCCATGGCAAAGTCCATTGGCACATGAGAAGGCTTATCCCTTATTAGATGTTTTGAGTTGTTATTTTGAGATGAGAAGAGAGAAGCACCAAAAGAGAATTAAAGGTAAAAGTCTAATGAGAATTAACAATCCTAAGTAAGTTGTCATGCTTGGATAACCTAGGTTAGCGAAGTTTGAAAGAACTCTAATCCTAATGAAGAAGAAAGATAGAAAACAATTTACTTCTCAAAGGAAGATAAGTTGCCTTTAAAAGGGAAGGAATACAATTGTGAAAAGAAAGCATATGGAATGCTTGCGCAAACACAAATATGAAGCGTAAAAAGAAAGGAAAAGATGGAATTTGGAAGCACATCCACACTCCTAAAGCTTACCTAAGCCCCTGAAATGGTTAGTACAAATAAAAAAATAAGCAGACAACACCTACTACAACACTTCAGCACTTACATAAACATGAAAGCAAGCAAACAAACACAAACAACCTATAACATCTCACATTCAACACCAAAACAGATGTTAAAAGTCAAAACAAAACACAAACTGCACACTTTTTACAACACATATACAGCAAGACAGTCACAAAAGGTAAGGCAGATTTGGATGCAAAACGGAAACACCACAATCACAATGCAACACTTCATGTATCATGCACCAATTGCATACCGAGAATGCATCATAATCACATATTAATGAGTATGGATGAACATCAATCAAATAACATGAATATGCATCAAACAATTCTAAAATGCATCACATAAACAAGAAATGAATATGCAAGATTAAATGCACTTATGAACAACATGCAACCAAGAACATATGTTAATGCAAACATCTCAACACATGACCACAATAGCTCTTAATTATTTCTCTAATCTCTTTTGTTTTTCAAGGCAGCCAGTGGATTTCAACTTTGTCAACGACATCATTCCAAATATAGTCACGTCTAACATGAACTCCATTATGACTTTCCTTCCTTCTAATGAAGAAATTCAATCTTCCGTTTTCAATCTCAATGGGAGTAGCGCTCCAGGTCCTGATAGATTTGGGGGTGCGTTTTACCAAACTTACTGGGATATTATTCAACCAGAGGTGTGTGCGGTTGTTCTTCAATTCTTCAAGGAAGGATGGATGATGTCAAATTACAATGTGAGTTCCATATTGCTTATTCCCAAATCTGAATATGCCAATAGTATGAACATGTTTAGGCCTATTGCTATTTGCAATTTCAAATTTAAGATTATTTCCAAGATTATTGCTAGCAGACTCTCTACTATCATGTCATTTCTTATATCTAAAGAGCAACATGGCTTCATTAAAGGCAGAAACATCTGAGACTGTGTCAGTTTAGCATCAGAGGCCATTAATGTGCTGGATAAGAAATGTAAATTTGGAAATATTGCGCTAAAAGTTGATATCTCCAAGGCCTTTGATACCATTCGGTGGGTCTTCATTTTACATGTGCTTAAGTGCTTTGGTTTCTGCAATTTATTTTGTGACTGGATTCTCTCCATTCTTTCCTCCGCTAATCTTTTAGTCAGCTTTAATGCGCAGTCTTATGGCTATTTTAAATTCAATAGAGGGGGTGTGACAAGGAGATCCTTTATATCCACTTCTTTTTTGTTTGGCGGAAGATGTGCTGAGTAGAATGCTCTCCAAGGCAGTGGTCGACGGTTCCTTGACTCACATTATGGCTTCTAAAAACAACTTTTCACACATCATCTATGCTGATGACATTCTCTTGTTTTGCAATGCCAAGATCTCTAATGTCAAAATTTTATGCTCGATTTTCAAAGATTACTCTTCCATTTCGGGTCAGGTTATTAACATCTCCAAATCCAATCTTTATATCAGTTCTGTTTCTTATAACAAAAGATGCAAAATCCTTAGACTCACTGGTTTCAGCCTTGGAGTTCTTCCCTTCCAATACCTTGGCATCCCGCTTTTCAAAGGGGAAGTGCGGAAACATGTTATGACTCCTATTGTGGATCGTATTCTTTCGAAGTTTTATTCTTGGAAGGGATCTTATCTCTCTATGGCCAGTAGACTCACTTTGGTTAAATCGGTCATTCATAGGATGTTGGTCTATTCTATCCGTATTTACTCTTGGCTTACTTCGATTCTAAAAAAACTGGAGACAACTTGCCGTAATTTCATTTGGACGGGCAATACCAATATTCCGAAAATTTGCACAGTGGCTTAGAAAAAAGTTTGTCTTCCATAGAGTTGTGGCAGTTTAGGGATTAGGTTTCTTTCCAACTTAAATGAAGCTTACAACTTAAAGACTTTGTGGGACATTGTTAATTCCTACGACAACTGGGCTGTCCTTATCAAGTAACACATATTTCGGAAATACGGTTACATTAAGCATCACATATCCTCTTCTATCTGGTTCAACATCAAGTCAGAAATTATGTTTTTACAAAATCACTCTTGTTGGTCAATCAGTAGAGGCGATAAGGTGAGATTCTGGCTTGATAAATGGGCTGGAGAACCGCTTATCCTTCATACATACTTAATTTCCCTTTCCTCTAATGGAATTGATGTTAATATCATGGTTGCAGACCTCTTCTTTCAAGGTGTTTGGCATATTCCTGACAGTTGGTACAATTGGTTTCCTTTTCTTCATTCTTTTTGTCAAAAAATATTTTTCAATCCGGATTCGAATGATTTTCTGTTTTGGACGAATTGGGACAACAACCTTCTTGATTCTAAACATAACTACCTTGCCAAGGATGCTCAATCCCCCAAGGTTAGCTGGTGTAACATCATTTGGAATCCGAATATTCTGCCGAGGAAAGCGATGTTGATTTGGAGAATCATTCATCGTGTTCTCCCTACCGATGATTTATTAATGGGTCGTGATTTTTCTATAGCATCTCGATGTCCTATTTGTTGTGCTGACATAGATTCTTTCAATCATATTTTCTTCGACTACATTCTTGCACGAAACTTGTGGAAGTGGCTTCGGGACATATTGGATTGCGCTTCCAGTCACACTAACGTCGTCGACTGGCTGAGCTTCAGTGATAGTTTCTCTCCTCAAGCAGCGATTGTGGTTGGAGCTGCCATCATAAATACGTTTTTTGAGATATGGCAGACTCATAATGACTCGAAGTTTAATCGCATAACTCCTTCCATTGATTGTATCAAGAAAAAGATTATGCATCATGTTCTTTTATCTTGTAATAACTGCTCCAAATCTTCCTTCATCAACATGAAATAGTTCAAAATTATTAAAGTTTTCAATGTCAATATTAAGCCTCCTAGGGCTCCTTCCATAGAAAGAAGTTTTTTGGACTCCCCCTTCCATTGGTTGGATCAAATGCAATTCGAACAAAGCTTTTCTTCGTGATTCTCTTACGGCCGGTGGAGGCGGTATCTTTTGTAATCATATTGGTAACTTTGTCTTTGCTTTTGCTGAGCGTCTCTATTGCTCTTCTTCCCTTCATGCTGAATTTGGGGATGCTATTAAAGTTATGGGGTTAACGATTTCTAAGGGTTGGAGAAAGCTTTGGCTCGAAACTGATTCTAGCTTGGTGGCTAAAGCCTTATCCAATCAAGACTTGGTTCCTTGGTTGTTAAGAAGACGTTGGATTCTTTGTATTAGTAATTTTTCTAACTTAGTTATCACGCATATCTTTAGAAAAGAAAATTCTTGTGCCAATTTTTTGGCGAATTTAGTGTTCAACACTAATACTCTCACTTTATTTTATTCCATTCTCATTGGGATTAAAAATGATTTTATAAAGAATAGATTATGAATATCTATCTTTAGATTCTCTTGATCCTGGAATTATCTTATTCCCCTTTTTTGTATCGGCTTTTTTGTTATTAATATTATTGGCCTTTATTGAAAAAAATGTACATATTTCAAGAAAACATTTCTACATATAATTCACTTATGTGCTTTAACTAAAGGTACACGTTAACAGTTTTTACAATGGAAAAATATCATTTTGGGACTGGATTTTTTCTTAGCAGATAATTACAACAAAAGGTATAGAAAATTTTGAAAAATGTAGAACTCATAAATCTTTTCTTCTCAAATTTAAGAAAAGCATGTATAACAAATATATCTAATAGAAGAAATTTCAATAAATTTCACATTATAACCCTAACTACATAAACTATAGTTTAAAGCTAACAATGGATAAATTGTTTGATGGTGGGGTGGTTCTCCTCTTCGTAATTTTTATTATAGAATATTTGATTTGTAATTGTGATTTTAACTCAATATAAAAAATTAGTTCTTACAAACATTTATGAGACTATTTGAGTGAAATTAAGGGGGTCTCGAATTTAAGAGAAGCCTAAGAAAAATTGCAATGGCACAAGAGAGTTTAGATGAAATCGTCGTGTATTATTGATTACTTAAATTAGTAAATTTTCTTTCCTTTGGGCTGAAATCCTTCAGACATAGGTGACGTTGCATTAAATTGTGTTATCAATTTTGTATTCTTTATTTATTATTTGTTTAAATTGTGCATCATTTAATTTAGATCATCTTGAATCCCACATTGTTTCAACATTGTGTGAAACATCTTGGTTTTAACGACGAGAAATAAGGATCTTTTACATCTATTTATAAGTTTTTTTTTGTTGACCAAGTGACTTCAAACATAAAAGAGAGGTGAATTGCAATAAAAATATTTTTCAAAACTCTTTAAGAAATGATTCATTGTAGTTGATCGATTTTAAGAAAAAAGATGGAGCAGAGCAGCAATCTAAACACCCAATAGTAAATAATAAGAAGAAAAAAAGAGAGATAAGAAATAGGAAGGGAATCATTTGACACTAGTGTCAAAATATTAACTTTGACACCAAATCTTAGATCTTTATTCTTAGCAATTCAATGGATAAGATAAATTCCCTTAAAAAAATCATGTGTTAGTTTTAAATGAAATTATCTTAGCCATTAAATTGCTAAGAATAAAGGTGTAGGATTTTGTGTCAAAGTTAATATTTTGACACCGGTGTCAAATATATATATATATATATATATATATATATATATATATATATATATATATATATATATATATATATATATATATTGTTCTGGACTGGCCTAGCAAGTGCCCTACGCCAAATTTAGGTCCTATCCAGTTTTGCTCTGGGCATAGACCCATCAAGAGGTCCGCAACCTCATGACATTGGGGAATAGAGCCATTAGGATATATTCGTTGGGGACTTCCTCCACACGCGCTCTAACGCCCTTTATGCAACCAACTGTCGTCCGAAACTTCTGGAGGAAGTTACACCCAGTCAAGGGTCACGCGCCCGCAAATCACGACCAGGTGCCCTTATAAATACCCTCATCTTGGGAGGTCCAAGTATTCAATTCTAATCACTCACTTTCTTTCTTAACGCTTTGGTTTACTTCACCCTAAAACTTACTTGAGCGTCGGAGTACCTTACAGGTACGCCACCCCCTATCCTACCAGCATCATCGTAGTCCCAGCTGAATACCACGAGGATCTGTTCGGATATATATTTGTTTGTCCTTAAACCACATGGGAAATTCCAATCACCAAGGATTTTTCTTGCGAGTTTCATTAAGAGCTTGAGCTTTTATACATGATGAACCCACAACCTTCTTACACCTAGATTTTACCCAGATTCAACTTAAAACTTTAATAATAATATCAATAATACAAGAGGATGATACTCTTGATTTACAACTACTTCTCGGTCAAATTCAAACAACATTTACAATAAAATAATTCTTAGGTTATAAAAATATTTCTAAGATGGGAGTGAGAAAGAGAGAAAAGTGAAATTTCAGTTTATTGTGTTGTTTCAAAGTAAACACATGTCCTTAGGATTTGATCGAAAGAGGAAATAATTTTTAGTCGGATAAATTTCCTAATCAATTATACATTGACGCTAATTGAATACAATCTACCTTTTTAAGATCAGAGCCTAATCAATTATAGGGAGAGTTTGCTCCCTAATTGATTAGATAAATGTTCCAATCGATTAGAGATGAACATTTTCTTCCTGCTTGATTGAGTACACTTCTTAATCGATTAGTCTTAGGACAAAATAATGTTTAAGAGCGTTTTGAGAAAATATGAAGTTTTAGAAAAATATTAAGTGTGTGTGTAATGCCCTGATTTTGTGATTTAATTTTGTAGCTTGTTGTTGTTGTTGTTGATTATTTGGTGTTTGTAGGAATGTTGTTGTGTTGTGGGTGAGATTATTAGAAATTATTTTAATAAATAGTAATAGTAAGGATAATTATATTAGATTAATCGAATTATTATTATTTGACTAAAATAAGAAAATTAGAGGTCTTGAGGGTAGGTTGACAAGACGTTGTTCATAAAGAATTTCAAGGGTAACACCTTATTAGTTCAAGTCTATATTGACGACATCATCTTCGGTTCAACAAACAAAGATCTTTGCGAAGAATTTTCACTTATGATGAAAGGAGAATTCGAAATGTCCATGATGGGAAAAATGAACTATTTCCTTGGACTTCAAATCAAGAAAACAAAGGATGGCATCTTAATCAACCAATCCAAGTATTGCAAGGAATTATTGAAAAGATTCGATATGGATAGTTGTAAGGTGATGTCCACTCCGATGGGATCCGGAACGTACGTTGATCAAGATGAATCCGACACTTCAATTGATATCACAAAGTATCGAGGTATGATCGGTTCACTATTATATTTGACGGCAAGCCGTCCTGACATTATGTTTAGCGTTTGTTTGTGTGCACGATTTCAAGCAAATCCGAAGGAATCACATCTCACCGTCGTGAAGAGGATTATGAAGTATCTCAAAGGAACAAAGAAGTCGGACTATGGTATCCAAAAGGTAGTACATGTTCTTTAATTGGTTATTCTGACGCTGATTATGCAGGATGTAAGACCGGTAGAAAAAGCACAAGTGGTACTTATCACATTCTCGAGAATGCACTAGTGTCATGGGCATGTAAGAAGCAAGCATGTGTTGCACTTAGCACAGCCGAATCAGAATACATCGCAGCAGGCAGTTGTGCACATAACTTGTGGCTTAAGCAACAACTCCTTGATTTCGGTGTAGACCATGGTTGCATTCCTCTCTGATGAGACAACACAAGTGCCATTAACATCACAAAGAACCCGGTCATGCATTCAAGGACAAAGCATATTGACATCCGACATCACTTCCTTCGAGATCACGTACTTAATGGAGATGTAGATGTTACTTTCGTATATACACACAATCAACTTGCCGACATATTCATTAAACCATTGGCTATGGAGCAATTCTTCAAGATTCGACGAGAACTTGGTATTCTCAATGAAGGTGACATCTAACCTTAACCTAAAAATTGCTTGTTATATGTTTTAGTTGCATAATATAAGTTTTTGTTCACTTTTACATCACAAAATGCTAGCACTCATATTTCGCTGTTTTTCTAACTTTTGCATACTAAAAAATAATCGGTTTCAAAATATTTTTTGATCATGAGTTGCGTAATATCATGTGCTAACACTTTGTGAAAAGTTTTTGTCAAAAATATTTACCATTTACTTGCTACAAAGTTGCTGTTATTTAAAAAAAAAATTAAAATCTGAAGCAAGTAACCGGTTACCCATGGGGTAGTAACCGATTACCACTGCCATTTTCTGATTTTTTTTAACGCATAATGGTTTATATGCTACATGTTTTCTTTATTTCTTTTGTTTATGAGTCTTAAAGTATATGTTGAATACATTAAAAGTCTCATTCACTTTTTGGAACCCTAATCTTCATTTATTCCCTCAACCTCCCACCTTCCTCTCATAAACTCTCTTGACCAAAAATCACTTTCAACTAAAACCCACTCAATAACCTTTCACCTTATAACCCTAGCCACTCAAAATAAACTCATCATCATCTCTCACCATCCAAAATCTGAAAATACACACCTAAAACCTAACTTTACCTTTTTCTCATGGCAACTTCAAAGAGTAGAGGAAAGCAACAAGTTGTGGATTCCGGTTCTGATTCCGACACTGTTAAGGAGCAGTTCATGAAACCCCAGAAGCAGAGAAGACTTGACATTGAAATTCGCTCCCGGAAGTTCATGAGCATCAAATATGTTAACTTTGAAGAGTTCCCTTCTCATAGCTTCACCTTTGAAGCTCTTCTGGATGCATCTGGTGTGAAAGAGCTGGTTGCTGACATTGGAAAAATTTACCCTGACTTGGTAAGAACTTTCTATCACACTCTTTCTTTTGGAGAAGATGAATTTGGTGATGAAAAATTTATTGCTAAGGCCAATAAAAAGGAAATAGAGGTTACTATTGAAAAGCTAGGAAGCATTCTTGATATACCATCTGAAGGATATGAGTTCAAAGTTGGTTTTATGACTAACACTGACAGGTGGAATAATTTTAATTCTTTAGCCTATTTTATTGAAAGATCAAGGGGAACTCATGAAGATTTACTCGGTAGGCAGGTCCAATCTTCTCGAGTAATTAAATATGCAAAGTCCTTAACCATTAGCGACCATATGCTTTATTACTCATGGCCTATGTGTTGGTACCAAAAAGTTCAAACTTTGCTCAAGTTAGTGAACTTGAGTTGATGTTGTTCCGTTCTTTAAAAGAGGATTGGCCAATCAACTGGGCCTATGTCATTTTTTATCACATGAAGCATCAGTTTCGTTTGGGTAGCGGTCTCCCATACATCCTCTTTGTATCCAAAATTCTGGAACATTTTGGTATACCAAGTTCAAGAGAACCTCATTTTGAGATGACGGCCAAACAAAATGAAATCAACTTGGTTACAGCTACTAAGAACACTGGAATCATATGTAGTCCAAATGGCGTTTATGGATATAAAGAAGATATTGCCGCTCAAGACGCTTCAGAAGGTGGATACACAAATGAATTCCTTTACAATGAAATTGTCACTCTCAAAACAACCACGAACCCTAACCATCAGAAAACAACCCGTACCCTCGGAAAAATAATGAAAATGTTTAAGAAATTCTCTACCTCTCAACCTTCCAATACGAAGAATTCGGAGGGTGAGGAAGAAGACATGGATGAAGATGGATCCGTAAGTGATTAGATGTTTAATGCATTTCCGTTTTATGTTCTAGTTTTTATAATTCTTAGTTTAAATTTTGTTTAGTCTTTATGTTGTTAGTTTCCGTACCGTTATATTTTTTGTTGTTCGTAAACTTATGGTTGTTATATTTTTTGTCTAGTATTTGTTTCTATATGATTGTTTTCTATATGACTTATTTTTTTCCAAATATTTTAAAACAAATGTTTAAGGAAACTTCCACTGGTGGATGTTCAGTGTAAAAATTGACTAAAATATTTTCAGACAGTTTTATAAGGCATCTGCCACGGTGGATGTTTAGTATAAAATCTGACAAAATTCCTACTAATCATTTTTTTCACACGTAAAACTCTAATAATCTTCAATCCTAATTTTCTGTATCTTCAAATAGTATATAACAACCTTTAAGTAGAGTCTGAAACGTGGGCATGGGCCTGCTGCACAAGAAATTAGTTTTGACCTAATAAAACTAATTCCTAAAATAAAGGAACAATTAATATAATCAGCTAAACTATTCTTCGAATACCACTCCATGATGAATCACAACTTTCTAAAAATAGTGCCTGTAACTTCTCAACAAAACACAAATGAATACCAAAAAACGCACACATGAAATAAGGATTCAATTAGATCTTCAGGCCCAGTCAGAGATGTCATGACATCAGTCTTGACATCCTGATAAAACATCAACACATTTAAACTTCCACACTTGCAGATTGCTTAGATAACATGTCATAACATCAAACATGGCATTAGAAAGTAGAACATGTTTTACCATAAAATATTGCCAATCTACAACATCTACAAACTCCACCTTTGGCAAATTTTTGGCTAAAACAACATTTATCAGAGCACAACCAACATAAGAAATACACCTGAGAGATTAGCAATCTCGCCATCAACATAACATGTATCAGAGTACATCAGTATATAATACACACATAAATGAGAGGTTACATCTCCCCCTCAACCTGTAAAGCAATCCTGCAGAAATCAGCCTGACTAAACCAACATAAATATATCATCTATCTATCTAAATTATATCCCCCTTTTAGCCAGAAATTGAGCCAAAACAATTAACTAAACAAAGTGCTAAAACATAAAGCTCATGAAGAGCAGAAATCCAAAGTAACATTAGAACACCAAAAATCCAAACCATACACCAGAGAACCAGAAACCCAACCAGAGCACATATTACACAAGGGCCTTCAAGGGCCATAAATCAAATAGAGAAACCAAAAAATAAATTTCATCAGAAAACCCAACAATCATCCAAAGATAGCTCATTTATCATTAGAACCAGAAATATTTGAGTAATCTCCAACACTATTATCTTCTCCCTTACTAACATTATCACCATCTGAGCCACCATCAGAACCTGCTTCAGCTTCCTCCTCAGCTTGCTCACCATTAGTTGTCACATCCCTCTCCAGCATATCAATCATTTTCTCAAATCTCCTTTTCCTTGCATCTAGATCTTTGCTAGCTTCTTTGAGCTCAACAATGATTGTATCCTTGTTAAGAGGCTTGCTGCTATGAGATGTTCCAGTAGATGTCACAACAAAGCCAGGGACATGTGTTCCCTGAAACAACTTGTAGTGAAAAGAAAGATGACTCTCTCTCTCTCTTTCTTGAAAGCAGTGTCAGAATAAGTTAGGATGACAAGGTATTGGTTCAGGATTATTCCACATATAAGGGAAGGAAAAGCTATTGGCAGCTTTACAACCAAAGTACTTGCATGCTTCATGATTTGGTCAAAGATATAGGTTCCATAATAAAATTTAGTCTTGGTACCTACAACATAGATGAATCTACCCAAACTAGTTGCAATATTAGAAGTATGGTTTGTTGGCACCCAATTTGCAGCACCAATTCTGTTCAAACTAGCATACTTCACACTAAGCATGCTAGTAGAAAGCTTATCTTTCCTAGACCAAGTTTTAACTTGATTTGAAGTGAGAACTTTGCAAATCTGGTTATCAGTGGCTTATAATTCAGGGTGACTAGCAGTGTCTCTTCCTAAGTATCTATTTATCACAGTTAGGGAGAAGTTAACACACTTACCTTGCACAAATACCTTTCTGAAATCCTTTGAACTCCCATCAGCACACTCTTCAGACAAATTCATAATGAATTCTTTGACAAGAATTTAATAGATTTTGGAGAATCTAGACACAGTCTTCAATAATCCAGCAAAATAAGTAAGGTTCATTACCTCAGAACAATCAAGGGAAGAACTAGCCAGCTCCCTTTCCAACGCCAGTCTTCTTTGATATACAAACTTCCACTTTCTCACACTAGTAATGCAATGAAAGGAGATGTTGTCTAGAGGTGCATTAGGCACCCTAGCAGCAAGCTTATTGGTAGTTGGTTTCTTCCTTGGAGTGATGTCAGGGACATCACCTTCGACATCAGTTTCTGACTCAGAGATAACTCTAGCCTTTCTTTTCTTTGTGATCACTTTACTCCATCTTGTGGGAGGTCCAACAACAGCCTTCTTGGGAGTGTCCTTGGGATTTCCTTTTCTTTAAGCAGTCTTACTCTGAGGAGTACTTTGTTCAGCTACATTCTTTCCTTTTCTTGATGTTAACCTTTTGGCTATGCTAGGGTTAATGCTGGAAATGAGATCATTGTCAGACACATCATCAAGATTAATCACATCATCAATTATAACTTCCTTTGTTTCAGTAGGAATAGATTTAGCTGTTTTCACATCATAATTTTCTTCATCAGCCTCAGGGATTTCAATATCCTTCTCAGAAGTTCCAGTATCCTTTTGAGCAACTTCAACATCTGTTTGAGCAACTCCAGCAGCAGATGTTGCAACATCCTTCTTACCATCTTTAGCAATAACATCCTTTTCACCTTCTACGGCAGCATGAACGTCATCATATTCTTCATTAGCTTCAGCAACATGAATTTCGTCACTTGGACCATCAGTTGTATCAAAATTTGGACCATCATGATCTTGATCCTTCTGGCTATTCTAAGGTACAGGATAACTAGCCAAACGGATAGAAACCCCAAAAACAACACGATCTTCATTCAGAATTCTTGTAATTAGTTTATCAATAGATTCATTCGCATATATAGAGCCTTTCTTTTCCCTAGCACCAGAAGATGAACATGCAAATGTATCTTTTGGTCTTTGTGCATTTAGTGTTCTAGGTTTTGAAGCCTTAGGAACATCACAGATAACCACGTTAAGGGGAGCAACATCAAGGAAATCTTCAGAGAGGTTCATGGAATTAACCCTAGAAGGAGTGATGGAATCAGTCTTAGAAGATGACTTCTTCGAAAGAGAGGCAGATTGATGTTGAGACATTGTTGAGCAGATAGAGTTTCACAGAGTGAGAAAACAAATAGGTTTTGAGTGATTGTGGAAGATGATAGAGTAGGTAAGCAGTATGATGTAGTAACGTGTTTTATGATGAATAATGGCCTTTTGAAAGTATTTCCCTTGAATAGAAGAATTAATGTTGAAATCAAATATTTTGCGCCTCCATTGAAAGTATCTAAATTGCATTAATATTAATTCTTGAAAATACAATATGTCCTTAAGAATGTTCCCACATGTCAATAATTGCTATAAACCCTCATAAAGACATATTCCTAATTTTCCTCTTAGGTTTTCAAATTGATTTGCATCCAATTCCTTTGTAAAGATATCAGCCAACTGCAGCTCAGTGGCAACATGTTCCAATGTGATCACTTTATCTTCAACAAGATCTCTGACGAAGTGATGTCTAATATCAATGTACTTTGTCCTGCTGTGCTGAATAAGATTCTTGGAAACATTGATAGCACTTAGATTGTCACAATATAATGTCATGACATCTTGTGTGACATTATACTCAGACAACATTTGTTTCATCCAAACAAGCTGAGAACAACTGCTACCAGCTGCTATGTACTCAACCTCTGCAATAGATAAAGAAACACAATTTTGCTTCTTGCTAAATCAGGATATGAGATTGTTTCCTACAAAGAAACACCCTCCAGAAGTACTTTTTCTATCATCTGCACTTCCAGCCCAATCAACATCATAATATCTAGACAAGATAGGGTCACACCCATGAGAGTACAACATGCCATAGTCACAAGTTCCATTCACATATTCTAGAATCCTTTTAACTTGATTAAAGGGGGATACCTTGGGTTGTGCTTGATATTTAGCACACACTCCAACAACAAAAGCAATATCAGGTCTGCTAGTTGTAAGATACAACAAGTTCCTATCATGCTTCTATATAAACTTTGATCAACACTTACACCTTTTTCATCTTTAGTCATATTAAGATGAGTGGGAACAAGTGTTCTTTTGTGGCTATCACTTTCCATACCAAACTTCTTAACTATGTTCCTGGCATACATGCTTTGAGAGAGAAAGATGGAATCTTCCATCTGTTTTACTTGCAAGCCAAGAAAGAAAGTTAACTCTCCAACAAGACTCATTTAAAATTCAGATTGCATTTGTCTGACAAAATGTTTAACCATCTTATCTGACATCCCACCAAAAACTATATCATCCACATAAATCTCAGCAATCATTATTTTTCCTTCTTCATCTTTAACAAAGAGAGTCTTATATATCCCTTTTTTCCAGTATCCATTCTTGATGAGGAATTCTGTTAATCTCTCATACCAAGCCCTAGGAGCTTGTTTCAATCCATACAAAGCCTTCTCAACCTGTAGACATGATCTGAACAGTTTGGATCAACAAAGCCTTTAGGTTGTTCCATATGAACTTCCTCATTCAAGTAACCATTCAAAAATGCACTTTTCACATCCATTTGGAACATTTTGAACTTCAGAATGCAAGCAACTCCCAATAGCAGTCTTATTGATTCAAGTCTAGCAACATGAGCAAATGTCTCATCAAAGTCAGTGCCTTCAACTTGAGAGTATCCTTGAGAAACTAGTATGTCTTTGTTCCTGGTCACAACTCCTTGTTCATCAGATTTATTCTTGTACATCCATTTAGTACCAATAACATTTGTTCCTCCAAGTCTTGGAACAAGTTCCCACACTTCATTCCTTTTGAACTATTCTAACTCGTCTTGCATAACATTAATCCAAAATTCATCAGTCAATGCTAGGGGTGGCAAAACGGGCTGCCCGCCCCACCTCGCCCCGCCTAAAGCTTTCCAAAAAAAGAACGGGGCGGACATGCCCTCCAAGTTGAAATGGTCATAAAAGTCTAGCCCGCCCCGCCAAGGTAGCGGGTTGGCAGGCGGCGGGCTTGCCCGCCTTCATTATTTATTTATTTTTTCTATTTTTTTAAATAAATTAAAAGGTTTTTTTTATAGATTTCAATAAAAAAACATCAAACCAACATTTACAAAGCATAAATGACAAAAGACTAAATTCATCAAGTTTTTAATCTTCAATCAAAAATAGAACTTTCAACAAGCTTTCACCTAAAATATAAGCAAAACTATTAATTTCATAGGTGCGGCGGGCTTTGGCGGGCGGTGGATTTTGGTGGGGCGGGCTTTGGCGGGTGGAGTTTTTTAAAGGGCCGAGCTTTGGTGGGCGGCAGGCTCAAAATCCCAATCTAACCCACCATTTTTAGGTGGGTGCGTGGGCCGGCCCGACGGGCCACGACCCGTTTTGCCACCCCTAGTCAATGCTTCCTTAACATTTTTAGGTTCAATCGTTGACACAAAATAGGATTTTGAGATGACATCCCTTGATCTAGTCATAACTCCACTGTTAAGATCACCTATAATATGATCTTTAGGATGATCTTTCTGGATTTTGATAGAGGGTCCCTTGTTTGTTGGTTCTGACTCAGATTCTGAGATAGATGGCTTTGGATCACCTTCTTTATCAGTAACTCTAGCTGGAGTATCAAAGAATGTTCCAATATCATCTGTAACATTAGCTTCTTAATGTAGATCATCAATAATCATATTTATGGATTCCATCATGACTATTGTTCTAGAGTTGAAGACTCTTTAAGCTTTGTTGTTAGTAGAGTAACCCAAAAATATGCCTTCATCACTTTTGGGGTCCATCTTTCTTCTTTGTTCTATATCTTCCATAATATAACACTTACTACCAAACACATGAAAGTATTTGACATTAGGTTTTCTTCCCTTCCAGATCTCATAGAGAGTAATAGGAGTTCCCTTTCTCAAAGTAACTCTATTATGAACATAGCAAACAATATTCATAGCTTCAGCCCAAAAATGAATAGGAAGTCTCTTGGCATGAATCATAGCCCTAATTGATTCTTGAATAGTTTTGTTCTTCCTTTCCACAACCCCATTTTGCTGAGGAGTAATGGGAGAAGAAAATTCATGGTTGATTCCTTCAGATGAGAAAAATTCAGAAAACTTTTGATTCTCGAATTCCTTCCCATGGTCACTTCTAATTCTGATAACACAGTGTAACACCCCAAAATTTTCCCTCTCATTTTCATATCATATAGCATAGCATATAGTATACATACCATTGCATCTTTGCATAGAAAGATGAGGCATAACATCCATAGTTAGAAGCATAGGGCATGTGATCAATCATCCATTAAGTTATGATTCTTCAAAGCCAAGATAAGATCCAAGTGGTCTTGCAAGAAGCCTAAAAGGGATCCTTATATCTTATATAATCTTAAACTCATCCTCAAAGCCCTAGAAGGGGTTTGATTCATCAGGAATTCATCAGTGCAACTTCCTCCTACACAGGGAAACCCTAATTAGGGTTTTGGCCCAGGGAAAGATATCCTCATAGCTTTGACCAATTCTTGTGGTTAAAGGCTTATATATGGTATACAAGGCCTAAGGATGAAAATTGGTTCAAAAATTCATTGAGGAAGTCAGGCAATGGTTCAATTGCTTATACTTGAAGAAAAAGTCAAATGTGCAGAAGAAAAGTCAAACAATGGATTTCTAGGGTTTTAATCATGGTCATCAACTTCATGGATTTTCATTTGGTCAAGGAATAGCATGATTGGTCTCAATTGTCAGGAATCAGGGGTTTGCAAGAAGTTTCTAAAATTGGAATTTTTCAAGTGAGAAGTTTCTGTTTTTGGAAATCTTTGCCCTAAACCTTCAACCCATTATTTCTTGTTCAAAAAAGCTTCAAATGATTTTTCCTTGAACATTAAAGTTATAGATCTTTATTTTACCTTTCCAAAAATTACAAGAACACCTTCATAGCCTTCCTAGAGCTCAAGATATGATTTTTTGAAGTTTAAATCTTTTTTAGGGTTTTTGGTGCATGTGGCAATTTCTCATTGGCCTATTTATTATATCCTATTATTTTGGCATGTCACATGTTTTAGGTATTATTTTACACCATTTTTTATGAGTCCATTTGTTTCTTGCGTGCCCAAAATAGTACCCGCCATACCACCTTTTATTTTTATTTTCTTTTAGTGAATTTTATCAAAAGGTAATAGTACAAAGAGGCAAGCATGTGATGGTGAGAGATGAAATCAACAAAGATCACACACACAACACACGCCTTTCTTCAATTGGCCACCAATGATTCATGATTCTTCCACTAAAAATCTCACACACATATGGCACCCAAGAGAGAAAGTATCATGTGCAACTTGCTACCATGCACTCTCACCAACATATACCCTTGCCACCATTTGGTCATCATCAAATATTATCAACCAACCTCATGATAACAACATACCATGCTCACCATAATATGTTTTACCCTATCACATGGAATTGAATATGAAAAATGAAGAACAAGCCGCACGAGCATGGTATTGATTTGGGGAAAACAGAATTTGCATCACACCTTGCAAATTGACCTCACACCCTTGGTACTATAATAACTGAGTCACGAATTTGGCAAGGGGAGGAGATAATTTTCACTCACACAATCACACTTCACTCTTTGATTTCTCATTGCTCTTAACACTCAATTTTCACAAAAAACTCAGATTAAAAATTTCATCTGCATAACACTCTACACAAGTTTCTTTGAGTTGTTTTTTGGTATTACATTGTACTACATCACCATATCCATTTCCATATCTGAAGAACACAATGAATCTGAGAGAAGACTTGCATTCGGATTCAACTTTCCTTGCCTCCAAGTCAAGTTGCTAAGCCTTTATTTGGCCAGACAAGAGTTTAAGGAAGCATAAAGAGACTATGGATTTCTCAAAATCACCAAGAAGAACTTCATTCAGATTTAAGCATCTCAACTTCTTTGCTTCTTTTTTGCCATATTTCTGCTTATTTTGAGTTGTTCTTACTTGATATGATGTGTGTGAAGTAAATGAAGACTTGTGATGCCTTAAATCTTGAGTTTCAGTTTTGAGATGTGATTTTGTTTTGTTCAATTTGCTTTATTATGCTGTGTTTGTGAAAATGGTTGATGGATTTGAGATCCTTGTCATCTAAGCTTCATTTTGGTATACACATTATGAATTTCTGGGAAGATTTCGTTTGATCTCGCCGGCGTGTGGCCGGAGAAGATGACCAGAGTCTTCTCCGGCCGGTGACACTATTTGTTTGCTCAGTTTAAATGTGGACCTTTTATTTGTCTGGATCCAATGATCATAATTGCACCACCTCATTTAAAAATCACGTGTCGTGCGTGTGATGTTATAATTTTCATTTAATTGGTTTTGTGTGACAATGCATGATAAATATGGTGTTCCTTAGATCTGAAGCGTGCGTTCACTTGACTTGTTTGGTTGACTATCACTGAGATGCGTTGATTTCCATTACTTCTTGTTGAATTTTATGAACCATTGGATGGTTGTACCCTTTTATTTGACTCAATCATACGCGTTAGTTTTGCTTACCTTTTATTCTTATTGACTTGCGTGATGGCCTTTGGATTGACATACTTTTTTGAGATTGATTAGGGAGCCTTGGATTGTCTTACTTTGACTTTGGCATTGACTAGGTTTTATGATGTGCTGGGATTTGTTGTTATCTACACCCCTTCTTTGTGGCCTGTTTCCCATTATAACGTATTTGGGCCTACTATTTGCACCCTGGTTTTTTTATTTTCATTTTATTTGTTTTAGTTTTCTCAATTTCATCTTTATTTTTTAAAATTAATTATATGTTTTTAAAAATTCCAAAATAATTCATGATAGATCTTTAGGTTTTATGAAAATTTTCCAAAATTTTATTTTTCATTTTTATTTTATTTTGACCTTTTGAATTAATTTTGACTTTAATTTCTTTTGAGTTTCTTTCTTCCCTAAGTACTTGGCTTGTATAATTTATTTCTTGATATCTTTGAATGATATGATCTTGTTTCTTTTTGCATTACCTTAGTAACATGTTAGGGTACCCTAAATCATTTTTGTATGATTTTTAGGTCATGTGTGGTTGATTGTTAAGACCTTTCTTTGAGCCTAAGCTTGTGAAACCTTAATGGACTTTGGGGTGATTGTTTGAATACCATATCTTGTGAAAGTTTTTTAGGCCTTTTGGTATGTGTTTTTCTTATGATTCATTTCTCTTGTGATTTAGTTTCTTTTTTTTGAAGCATGTTTGGTATTTCTTTGATACTTGAACTTTAAACTGTCCAATTTGTGAATGTTTTGACCATGGCTTGCTTGCTTGCTTAGGAAGGCACTTATGCTATCATTTGAGGTCTTATTTGAGGCTTGTTAACATGATGTTTGATCTTTGGTTTTGATATGTTAACTTCATATTTACTTGTTCTATGCTTACCTTGTGCACCAAGTCACGCCTTTCACATGTATGAATCATGATTCACTTCACTCCACTTCTTCTCCTATTTGCTCCAATTGCTTGGATATGTGTCTATATGCTTTGAATGATGTTGGAATCTTTTTTTAGGCACATAATTAGGATGTTTAATTTCTGACTTTGACCTTACTTTTTGAACTTTGACTTGTTTGCCTTGCATGTTCACATCTTTTCATTTCATTTCTCCTCTAGTAACTTGTTTGTTGTTTGTGGGACTTCTCCCATTCCTTTTTGATTGAGTTTGCATGACTAACCTTAGATATCTTTTAGGATCATTAGGTTCTGACTTGTGTGAATTCATATGCTTAGACCTTTTTTCTTTCATGACTTGTGTTTGTTTGAACTTCATTTTCCTTTATATGAATACTTCTAACTTTTCAGGGGCTTTGGTAAGCTTGAGAGGTGTGGATGATGCTTCCATATCTCAACCTCTTCCTTCACTTATTTTAAGTTCTCTTACTTAGTTTGTGATGTGCTTAGGCCATCAATGTTTAACTTCTTCTTCATCCCCTTTAGGATCAACTTATCTTCTCTTAAGAAGTAAGTTGAGTCCTTTGCTCCTTTCTTCTTCTTCTTCTTCTTCTTCTTCTTCTTTTTCTTTTCTTCTTTCCTTCTTCTTCATTAGAATAGAATTCAAACCACACTAACCTAAGAATCTCATGCATGATAACATTTAGTATTGTTAGTCCCCCTTTAGTCTTTTACCTTTGAGATCCTTTTGGTGCTCCCTCTCTTCTCATCTTCAAATATAACTTCAAGACACTTAATAACTGACAAGTCTTCTCATGTGCCAAGAGACTTTGCCATGGGGTACTTGCACACATACCATTTCGGGGTAAGGTGTAGGGTATCTATCATGATGAATAGATCTTAGCATGAGACTCCTTCATAAAGAAAATCTATAAAACACTTCTTAATAAAAAACCACAAAAACACTTAATAAATTCCAATATGCTAATGTGCTTAAGCCTTTATCTGTGAGACTAGGTTTGGGGATTTCCTCTATAGCTAGGTGTGCCTCTTGCCCATTCCATTTCAGGATGATGTAAGAGGTACACATCTCATTAAGTAAGACTTGGGTACACTCACCAATGCAAACCTTAAAGCAAAAACTCCTAAAAAACAGTGAAGAAAGAATAATCGTCTCTCCTTCGGGACTTCTTTTCTCATTACCTTCACTTATAATGTAAGAACTTTCTCCCATTTGTCTTTGTGCAAGAAGGTAACACACTCGTTCCACACAAGCCTGCAACACCTGAGCATTGACATAAGCAATTCAAGCTTCAAAACACAAGCCATCTTCCTCCCTAGTTAGGGGAACTATGACGACTCTGATCCTTGTGTCTAGATGAGGCACGTAGGAAGTGGGGTAGGGCCCATTCGAACACTCTTTTATTTTCCCTACATTTCCCCTTTTTTCTTTTCTTTTCTTCAGTTCAGTTCCATTTCTTTTGTATCAGCTTTCATTCTTTTACTCTTTGAAACAGTTTCTTTGCAAGCATGGATCCCGTCGGGTATGGAGGACGATCTGGGGTGCTAATACCTTCCCAGGTCATAATCGAATCCCGAACCCAGTTCTTTGGTTCGCAAGACCTTTGTCCTTTCTTTTCTTTTCTTTGGTTTGTGTAGCATTACCATTCTCGTTCCTTTGGGATAAAAATGCCTTGCTGACGACTCTACCTTTTCCGTGCCACTTTCGTGTTTGTACCAGGATGGAAATCCAGGGAGCAACACATAACTCTCCTTTTCCCTCTGAAGTATTTGATAAAATTTATCCAAGTGAACCTTGAGTAATCATCCACCACCACATAAGCATACCTCTTCCCACCAAGGATTTCCACCTGCATGGGACCCATTAAATCCATGTGTTATAGCTCAAAGACTTTAGATGTAGTAAGATGTCGAATCTTCAGATATCTTGGTTTGCTTCCCCACTTGACATTCACCACACACTTTTGTTTCATCAATCTGAAGCTTTGGAATTCCTCTTACAGCATCCATAGTTATAACCCTTTTCATCTCTCTTAGATGAAGATGGCCCAATTTTTGATGCCACAATTTAACTTCATCTTATTTGGATATGGAACACACAGATGAGTAACTGGAATCTTGATTAACCCAGAGATAACAATTATCTCTAGACCTGAATCCCTTCATGATCACTACCTTTTCTTCATTTGTGACTAGACATTCAGATTTGGTGAAGTTGACATTAAATCCTTGATCACACAGTTGACTGATGCTAATAAGATTAGAAGTCAATCCTTTTACAATTAAAACACCATCAATATTTGGAACTCCTAAACACTCAAGTTTTCCAACACCTTTAATTTCTCCTTTAGCTCTATCACCAAAAGTTACATAGCTGGTAGAGTGAGGTTTGATGTCAACCAACAAATTTTTTATTCCAGTCATATGCCTAGAACAACCACTATCAAAATACCAATCCTCTTTAGTTGATACTCTAAGATAAGTATGAATTAAATCCTTGATCACACAGTTGACTGATGCTAATAAGATTAGCAGTCAATCCTTTTACAAGTAAAACACCATCAATATTTGGAACTCCTGAACACTCAAGTTTTCCAACACCTTTGATTTCTCCTTTAGCTCTATCACCAAAAGTTACATAGCCGGTAGAGTGAGGTTTGATGTCAACCAATAAATTTTTTATTCCAGTCATATGCCTAGAACAACCACTATCAAAATACCAGTCCTCTTTAGCTGATACTCTAAGATAAGTATGAGCTATCAAGGCAACATTCTTAGGAACCCATTGATGTTTCTTGATGATCATGTTTTTGTTAGGTATGGGTTGAGGATTATGATCAGGATATCCATAAAGTCTGAAACAGAAAGGTTTTATGTGACCAAATCTGCCATAGTAATGACACCTCCATCTTTGATATCTTTTCCTTTGATGATTTGATCTTCCTTTACCATGATGTTGAGACATTGGTCTTGACATCTGATTTGGAACATTATTTTTGAGTTCAGGTTGGCTGCTACTTTAGGAGCTGATTTTAGTACCATCAAACCCTATCCCAGACATCTCTTCTGCACTTTTTCTAATCTGAATAATCTCGTCCAGTGTTTTAGATCCACTGTTAAGCATTTTGATGGATTTGGTCATTTAACCAATCTTGGAATTCAGCATGATGACTTCATTGTTCATGTTGGATATTGTTGTTAGATGCTCTTCCTTTTCAGCCTCCAGTTTTACTATGATCTTCTTCTACTTTTCTCCTTCTTGAATCACTTGTGCACATTTGATACATAGCTTTCTATAAGATGCTGCAAGTTCTTCAAAAGTTAGCTTATCCTCACTAAAGTCATCATCAGAAATACATGCCCCTGTCAAAACAGTGATATGTTTAGTTGATTCCTCTTCAAAATCACTTTCAGAATCTTCATCAGACCATGAAACAGATAGGCCTTTCTTTTGTTCCTTTAGATAAGTAGGACATTCAGCTCTAATGTGGCCAAAACCTTCACAACCATGACATTGAAATCTTTTTCTTTAATTTGGCTTCTCTTCAGGCTTTGTCCTTCTGCTAGACTCATCTGATCTATTAATATCAGATGAGGTGTTCCTGACATTTGGTCTTGAATTCATACTCATTCTTTTTATAACTTTGTTGAACTGTCTTCCAATCATAGCAAGAGCTTCTATTAGGCTTTCTTCAGTTTCCACTTCACCTTCTTCTGCTTATTCAGTATTAGAAACAAGAGTTATGCTTTTATTCTTCTTTTCAGAGATATCACTGATTCCCATTTCAAATGTTTGAAGGGATCCAATGAGATCTTCAATCTTCATATTGCAGATGTCCTGTGCCTCCTCTATAGCAGTAACCTTCATAGAAAATCTTTTAAGAAGAGATCTAAGAATTTTCCTCACAAGCTTTTCATCAAAAAAATTTCTCCTAAAGCTCCTGAAGTGTTAGAAATATCAAGAATATTCATGTGAAAATCATGAATAATCTCATCTTCTTTCATTCTCAGATTTTCAAATTTAGTAGTGAGTATCTGAAGTCTTGACATCTTGACTTTGGAAGTTCCTTCATGAGTTGTTTTGATAATATCCTAAACCTCCTTGGCCAATTCACAATGATGCACCAATATGAATATGTTTCTATAAATTCCATTGAACAGAGCATTTAAGGCTTTAGAGTTACCTAGAGCCAACTCATCCTCCTCTTTGCTCCAATCTTCCTCAGGCTTCAAAGTCTTTGATCCATCTTTTTCAATAATAACAGGATGTTCCCATCCTTTAACTGCAACTTTCCATACCTTCTTGTCCAGAGATTTTTAGAAGGCAACCATACAAGGGTTTCCATTAATCATAGTTATATCCATCTATAATGGGTGGTCTATTCCCAAATATTCCATCCTTGTCCATTGTACTAGAAACTAATGCCCCTAGATCTCACCCAGAAAAACAGGCAGGGTTCCTGCTCTAATGCCTATTGAAATTCTGGAAACAAATATAAGATGTCGAATAGGATGTTATGACACTATTATCTGACAGATTAAAAAAAACAAGGTAAATAAGCAAAATAAATGTAAAAGATACAAGAAATTGTTAACCTAGTTCGGTGCAAACACACCTACTATGGGAGCTATCAAGCCAGGAAGGAAATCCACTATCAGTAGTATCAATTCAGAGCTAAACCACCCGGTTTACCCTCCTCACTTAATACCTACCCAATGCAATTTCTATCTAAGAACTCTTAGATAACAAAACTAACAATCGAGAAAAAGAAGACACACTTCAAAGACAATCCTTGACATTGCTTAAAAGCTTTAGTCAAGTACAAAACACTCTTGCTTAAAAGCTTTGAATGGACAACATACAACTCAATAAAACCTAGTCCAATACAACCATCAACATGATAATTGTTTGGCTCACAAGAAAACTAAACACACGTAAAACTCTAATAATCTTCAATCCTAATTTTTTGTATCTTCAAATAGAGTATAGCAACCTTTAAGTAGAGTTTGAAATGTGGGCATGGGCCTGCTACACAAGGAATCAATTTTGAATTGATAAAACTAATTCCTAAAATAAAGGAAAAATTAATATAATCAGCTAAACTATTCTTCGAATACCACTTCATGATGAATCACAACTTTCTAAAAATAGTGCCTGGAACTTCTCAACAAAACACAAATGAATACCAAAATACACGCACATGAAATAAGGATTCAATTAGGTCTTCAGGCCCAGTCATAGATGTCATAACATCAGTCTTGACATCCTGATAAAACAACAACACATTTATACTTTCACACTTGCAGATTGCTTAAATAACATGTCATAACATCAAACATGACATTAGAACGCAGAACATATTTTACCATAAAATATTGCCAATCTACAACATCTACAGATTTTGTGATACAACAAGAGACTCTGAAGTATGTCATTGGACTAAGAAGCTTTATGTGATTAGTAAGTTGTTATTGCAGGTTTATTGAAGGTTTTTCTAAATCGGTATTACCGTTGACCTAGTTGACTCGAGAGAGTCAGGCATATGTGTGAGATGTTGCATGTGAGGAAAGTTTTGTGGAAATTAAGAAGGAGTTAACGACCATTTCGATACTGATTTTTCTAATTCGAGTGAGTCTTTTGTGGTTTGTTGTGGTGCGTCAAAGATGGGACTTGGAGGAGTTTTGATACATAATAGTCAAGAGGTTGCTAATGCTTCCAGACAATTAAGAGTTCATGAAGGGATTATCCTACCCATAATTTAGAATTGGAAGTCGTGGTGTTTGTGTTGAAGATTTGGCGACATTATCTTTTTGGATCTAGAATTGAGGTGTTCAGCGATTATAAGAGTTTGAAAAACTTATTGATTAGAAAGAGTTGAATATGAGACATAGGAGACATATGGAATTGTTGAAGAATTTCAATTTGACTTGAGTTACCATTCAGGTAAAGAAAATGTGGTTGAAGATGCTTTGAGATGGAAGACATTGCATATGTCGAAGCTTATGGTGAGAGAACTTGAAATGATTGAGCAGTTCAAAGATATGGGTTTAATGTGTGAGACGACCGCTGACAGTATGTAGCTGGGATTGTTGAAATTGACTAATGAGATTATGGAAGAAATTTGAGAAGGACAACAATTAGATTTGAAGTTAGTGGATCAACTGAACATGATTAACCAGGGTAAAGAATGTGAATTCCGAATTATTGAGAATGATGTGATGAGATTCCGTGATAGAGTGTGTATTCCAGATGTATTGGAAATTGAGAGAAATATTTTAGAGGGAGGACGTCGAAGTAGATTGAGCGTTCATTCTGGTGCTACTAAGATGTATCAGAATTTGTAGAAGTTACTTGGTGGACGGTTATGAGGAAGGATATTGTTGGGTGTGTGTATGCGTGTTTGATTTGCCAAATATCGAAGATGGAATATCAGAGGCCTTTGGGTCTGATGCGACCGTTGAATATTCCATGATGGAAATAAGATAGTATTTCTATGGATTTTGGGTCAGGTTTGTCGAAGACGTTAAAGGGAATGATTTGATTCGGGTGATCGTAGATAGATTGACAAAGTCAACTCATTCCCTGCCGATGAAGATTAGTTATTCTATGCAGAAATTAGAGGAGATGTACATTGAGGAAATTGTGAAGTTGCAGGGGATACCGTTGATTATTGCGTCGGATAGAGATCCGTGATTTATGTCGAGGTTTTGGAAGAATTTGCAAGATGATTTGGGTACCAAGTTGAGGTTGAGTTTTGCTTATCATCTGCGGACGGATGGTCAGACGTATATGAGTATCTAGTTTTGAAGAATTTGTTGATGGCTTGTATGTTGGACTTGGGGACATGGAGATTCAATGAGGAAGTTTTATCCGACTCTATTTTCTTCAGACAATTTTCGAGGGCAAAAATTCCTTAAGTGGGGGAGAGTTGTAATGCCCCGATTTCGTGATTTAATTGTGTAGTTTGTTGTTGTCGAACATTTGGTGTTGGTCGAATGTTGTTGTGTTGATGATGAGATTATTTGAAATAATTTTAGGTGAATAGTAATATTAAGGATAATTATTTTAGATTATTCAAATTATTATTATTTAATTAAAATAAAATAATTAGAGGTCTTGGGGATATGTTGGTCAATTGTGGAGACTAAGTTGAGGGCAAAGTTGGAAAAGAGTATTTGGGGTCCTAAAGAAGTTGAGGGTTTGGGATACGATCAATTTTCACGATCGTGTTTGAAGGAGAAAAGAGAAACTCTGAGGAACGAGGAGAAGAGGCTAGGGCTTGAAGAATCTCCGGCAAAATTTGAAGAGAAACCGTAAGAAAAGCTTCACTCTAAGGTATGGGGGTATTGCTTTTCAATGTATTTTAATGTAGAGTTTAGATAATGGGGGAGAATTGGGGTTTTAGAGAAAACCTTGGATTTAGTGAACAAAATTGAGGAATAATGATGAATTGTGGTGCATTGTATGTTGTAATTAATGTATGTGGGTTAACTATATGTTCAATTACTGAATTGGTGATTAAAATGATTAATTTCAGAGTTGAATTTCTGAAATTCGCCTAGCTCGCTTAGCGAGCAATGAAAACTAGATTATTTTCCCCAACCCGAGAGGAGGCCGATTAGCGAGCGACGAGGTCGTTCAGCGAGCCCTGGAAGTGAAAAAGTAGTGTTTTAATTTCATAAAAATTGTCTAATGAGGTATAGATAGGATGTATTGATGTTGTGAGGTGTTATACTTGTTGCCATGATTTAGGTTGATGTTTTAGTGATCAATTTGTGATAAAAATGAAGTTAAGATGTAGGTTGATTATATGATGATTATGTGAGTCATGTGAATGATGATACTATAATGATGCTATGATGGAGTAAATAGATGTTGTGAATATTTTGATGTTTATACTTGATATGTGACAAACATGTCGATCAAATGAATTATGATGATTGAGTGTGAAATGGAGTTGTGATGCTATAATATGATGTTTATGATTGTTATGTGATGATGAGTGTATGTTGATAGATTACATGACTGATATATAGATGTCGTATGAAAAGTATGATAAATATTTACATGAATGCTGATGCAAGTGTTGATTATGTTGATTATGTTGATGTTGTTGCATCGTTGCATTCATGGCATACTTATGACGATGAAGGCTTCAATCCCATTGTGTGTATTAGGGTGTTGTTGTTTATGATGTGCTTCCTTGTGGGGGTAGATGGCTCAGTGTCTATCACATGTTGAAATTTGTACCACAGGTATTTATGAAGTTGCATTTCATTCTTGGTGGCATAGCATGTTGCATATGTGATGAGTAGATGTTTGATGAGTTTTATGATGTGATGGGTGAGGATTATGATGTGTTTCTATATGATGAATGTTTCTTGATTATCTTTACTTTATGTCATTTATATTGATTCGTGATTACTCACCCTGCATGCCTTTATGATCGTCTATTATGCCATCTTTCAGATACTCAAGAATAAGCTTGGTGCGTAGATGTGGCTTGAAGTACTGTTTTTACGTCGCTTATTTAGTGATATGGTGTCTTGCTCTGGTAGATATAACATCGGGTGAGACACGCTTAAGTGAATATTATGTTGTCTGTTAAGATGATTTTTATGAGTTATTAGATGTTGATTTGTAGTTATTGATGATAGTTGACAATGACCTAAGGTCTTGATATTTTGATGAAATAAATGAAGTTTTATGAAGTTATGATTCCGCTACAAAGTTTAGTTTTATTATTGATTTAAAAAAGAAATGAATATTCTAAATGTTTTGAAAAACCCGTGTGACGGGGTAATGATGTTGTTAAGACGTTAAATGAAGAAAATATGGTACCTTTCTGAGATGTACTCTGATTTATTTAAGTCACTATTGTGTTTTATTCTGTGGGGTTATAAGGGTGTTACAAACCAGCTGGTGAAAGTTGGACTTGGGAACGAGAAGATCAGATGAAGGAGTCATATCCGTGTTTGTTTCAGGTATATTATCGAGGACAAAAATTCTTTAAGTGGGGGAGAGTTGTAATGCCCAGATTTCGTGATTTAATTTTGTAGCTTGTTATTGTTGATTATTTGGTGTTTGGTGGAATGTTGTTGTGTTGTGGGTGAGATTATTAGAAATTATTTTAAATAATAGTAATAGTAAGGATAATTATATTAGATTATTCAAATTATTATTATTTGACTAAAATAAGAAAATTAGAGGTATTGAGGGTATGTTGGTCATTTGTGGAGACTAAGTTGAAGGTAAAGTGGGAAAAGAGTATTAGGGGTATGTTATATTGATAGTGAAAAGGGGAAAACAATCATTCATAACATTTTGGAAAAAAGGAGGAAAAACTCTGAAGAACAAAGGGGAAGAGGCTATGGTGTAGAGGATCTCCGGCGAATGCGAGGAAAGACCGTAAGGAAACGACATTTTAAGGCATGATGAGTATTTCCTTTCAATGTTCATGATGCATGGTTTAGGTATTGTGGGTAGTTGGGGTTTTGGGCAAAAACCTAGGATTTTGATGTGTAGGATTGATGAATTGTTGTGTGATGTATATTGTAAATGATGTATGTGTATTAGATATAGGTTCTAATACTGAAATTTGTGAGTAAATGTGGAAAATTACTGGTTTAGGAGGTGAATTTCGTAGCAGGGGTTATGTTGTTATCGCATGTATTTTTGTCAGAAATCGCGCTGTCCGCTTAGCGCGGTCGAGCCCACTTAGCGTGCTTTGAAGAATTTTCGAATCCAAGAGCCATTGAGTAGCGTGCTTAGCACAACCTGGAAGTGAAAATTTTGTGTTTTAATTGTGGAAAATTAATTGATGGTGTGTAGACATGATGCAATGATGTTGTGATGTGTTGTACTTGTTGCCATGTGTGATTTAGATGTTTTAATGATTATTTGTGACTTTTATGGCGAACATGATGTTAAGGAGTATTAAATAACCGTTAATGATGTATAGATGACATGTTGACATATATGTGGGATTATTAGATGAACTTTTCATGAATGCAGATGTGAGTTGTTGATATGATGATGTTGTTGCGTTTTGAATTCATGCCATACTTATGTTCTTAGAGGCTTCGATCACATCATGTGGATCAGGGTGATGTTGTTTATGTTGTGCTCCTTTGTGGAGGGTAGATGGCCCAGTGTCCATCACATGTTCGAATCGGTACCATATGCATTTGCGAAGTTGCATTTCATTCTTGGTGGCATAACATGATGCATTTGTGTTGATGAGATATTTTGATGAGTTGTGTAATGTGAGGGGTGAGAATTTATGAAGTGTTGTTATATGAGGAACATTGACTGCTTATCTTTACTTTATCTCATTTATATTGGATTGTGATTACTCACCCTGTCTGTTTGAATGTTACCTCTACGTGGGTAACATGCAGATACTCAAGAAGGATAGCTATCAGTGTGTGGAGTTTAGCTTGAAGTGTTTCGTCTTTTGTTTACGTTTAGATGTAAGGAATAATGTCATGCTCTGTGTCATGTAACATCGGGTTGGAAACGAATGTGAGCCTCAATGTTCTTTTGTTTTGTTTTGTTTTATGAACTAAGTTCTGATTTGAATTTAATTATGTTGAATGAAATTGGTTTTTGAAGAAGTATTGAGATTCCATGATGATTAATTGAAGATATGTTTTTCCGCTGCGTAGTGAACGATTAATTTGAAAAGATATGATGTAACCCATGTTACGGGACATGACACGATTATTTTTTATGTTTTGAATAAAATGTGACACCCTTTGTGGTTTACTCTGATTTTAATTGAATTATCTGTATATTTGTGTTGGGGTAAAAAAGGTGTTACAGTGTGCGCGTATCACATTAGTACTTTGAGAGTTAGTCACACTTATTATAAACTAATGATATTAAACAGATAAAAATGACAAAGGTAACATGGAGAGCTTGCACAGACTTCAGTTTCTTTGATACGCACAGGTAAATTTATTTGATAATGTATAAAATGAATTTTGATACATGTAAATTTAAAATGAATTTAAATCTGGAAAAGGGTTTTATAAACAAACTATAATATATAAAAAATTGGAACATAAATGATTAATTCATATGAAAAAAAGTGTTTATATTTCATTTTATAACCAAACTTTAAAAAGTAAAAAATAAAATTAATTACAATAAATATTATTATTTATGATAGTCTTTGTTTCAATAATTAGTGAAACCTTTGAAGCTAATAAGAAAAAAATTAATAAATTAATAAAAATGCTGAATTAATCATTAAAAATGACTTAAAAAATAGAAGTAATTCGATTAAAGTTATAAAAAAAATTAATTAATAATGACTAAACAATAGGACATACCCACTAATTCCTTTACATTTGAAGTTAATACGAAATTTTTTAATAAATTAATAAAATGTTCAATTCAATTATTCATTAAAAATTAATTAGTTAAAGAAATGACTAAATAATAGACCACTTATTCCTTGATATAAGGTTGAAGTTAATAAAGAAAAAATTAATAAATTAATAAAGATGGAATTAGTAGTGTGAGAGTTGCCATCTGGATCCTATTTAATTATTTATGATTTTTTTAATTCCATAATAATTAACAAATACACAATTAATATAAAATAATTTATATTATATATTTACGGGGTGTATGTCTAGTTATTTCATGTATTCTGCATCTAGGTAAAATAATGAGGCTTGAGACACAAAATATTAAAGAAAGATTTGGATCATCAATTCATCAATTTCTTATTCATAGTGAAGAGCTATGGTTTCACACATACTTTCATTTTCCTAATAATATATCTATTTGTTTTTAGTCCGCAGGAAGTGGAGAAGATAGTTCCTCCAACATAGAATGCATGGAGAATGAAAAATTCATGAGCCCGGGAAAAGTATTTTATATGGAACACAAAAACTGTCTGAAAAAGCTATAATTAAACTAAATGGAATTTTGCAAATAATTTTTTAATCGTTGCAGCCCTTCAAGTTTCCATAGGGTGCTTTTATATTGGTTTTATTGTTAAGTTTAGAATTAGAGAACACCATCGTAATTTATGAACAGGATAGAAACCTAAAACAATGACACATGATTTATCTTTCTGCAAACATAAGATTATTGATTACAAATTCCATAAGTTTATATCCAACTTGCTTTAAGTCATAAAAGGTCATCTAATGTTATGGACCGACCACTTTATCAGTCTAGTTAAGTCATTGGACTCAAAAACTATAGGCTGAAACTTATAAAATATTTTAAACAAACAAAATTTAAGTAGTTAAATTCATTTAGCCTTTGATAAACCAGCACAAAAATTGAATAAATGAATCATTCACAATAGTGAATTTATGTTTAAAATATAAATGACTCTTTTATTTCAAACATGATGATATTTAGTGATATGTTATAAATATTAAAGTCCTTGAGTATATAAACAATGTTGAAAAGGAATTCACAATGAGAAAAGAAGAAAAAGTACATGACACCTCTAAGAACTATTTGTGCCTACCCTGCAATTTTAAAATGAAAATAAAAATGTGAAAAAAATATATAATTACTTTTATACAACAGAGACAGCTATGAAAGAAGGAAAGAATCTACGATCAAAAGTGAAAACATATATTAGATGTCCTACATTAATGCATCATCATCCACACAAGGAATGTCAAGGGCTTGCATGTACCTCAATGAACACATTTAGAAGTAAACCGTATTCGGGCTTAGTAGGTCTCTAATAGTAGAAATTAGGGGTGTTCAAAACCAAACCAACTCAATAGAAAACCGCAAACCAAACCAAATCAAATCAAAACCGTAAAAAAAACTTCACTTGGTTCAGATGTATTTGGGTCATTTTTTAACAAAACTGTGCGGTTCGATTCGGTTTGCGGTTTGTATTTTGCAAACCGAACTAAACCAAACCAAATCACATTATGTTAGAACTCAAACTTCACTTATCCCACATCCAACCCAAAACTTAAACCTATTATGCCTTAACCATACAAATATTCTCTTAGTCATACTTAGGGTTTTAGTTTCAACATTCTCAAATCTTTTCAAGCAGTATCGCACATTCTTCTCATCATATTTGCTATGTACATCTCATCTCTTCTACTCTAATCTCTCTTATCTTATGTTTTTTTTTCATATTCATCTTCTCCTATTTTTATATTATTGTTTTCTCTTCCAATTACGTTTTTATCGCACATTTCTTCTATAATATTGCATATCTTATGATCTTTCTTTTTCATCTTCTCTAATCTTTCCTCTCCTCTGTTTTTTCTTTTTATTGTAATATTGTTTATATTGTTTTATACTACTATTTTATATTTTTTAGTTTCAACATTCTCAAATCTCTTCAAGCAGTATCGCACATTCTTCTCATCATATTTGTTATGTACATCTCACCTATTCTACTCTAATCTCTCTTATCTTATGTTCTTTCTTTTTCATATTCATCTTCTCCTTTTTTTATATTATTGTTTTCTCTTCCAATTACGTTTTTATCGCATCTTTCTTCTATAATATCGCATATCGTATGATCTTTCTTTTTCATCTTCTCTAATCTTTCCTCTCCTCTGTTTTTTCTTTTTATTGTAATATTGTTTATATTGTTTTATACAACTATTTTTTATTTTTTATTTCACTTTGGTCTAATCTTATTTTTGTATATTGAATGAGAATTTATTGTCTAAATATGATAAGTTTTGTTGCTATTTGATAATGTATGAATGACTAAATACAAAATTATGTTGTTCTCTATAGGTGTATGTATGACTCATTAAAAATATTGTAAAAAACCGAACCAATCGAACAAATCCAAACCGCATTGGTTTGGTTTGGTTCGGTTCGGTTTTATTTCTTAAAGTCAATCAAACCAAACCAAACCGCATGTTTTTTTCTCTTGCAGTTTGGATGATTTTTTGCGTGAAAACCGCCCAAACCGCATTACGAACACCCCTAGTAAAAATCATATAGATTTGAAGTAGTAAGCGCTAGGTGCGAAATTTACAAAAGTAAAGAGGAAAAACTCAATTTGTATCATAATGTTTAGGACCATATGAATATCAAAAGAAACAAAACTTGAAAACTCGATTAGAAAATGGTTATATCAACTTTTTTTAAACATTTTAATCAGCAAATTCCATTACAGTAATGGCAACAACTTGACAAATAAGTATTAAACATTTTAATTAGCAAAACAACTAAAGATAAAAATTGAGTTTCATTCGGAAAATATATTACATATGTTGCACTAAAATATGCAACTCCCATTCCAGTAATGCATATCCAACCATGCCAATAAAAGTGATTGAATTTCTGAATATCAGTATCGAGATAACAACGGCTACATGAATTGACTGACCTGGACTATCAAATATGATGTATAAAACTGAAATAACTTATGAAATGGTGTGCAATAAAACTGAAACAAATCATAAAAGAAAAAAATAGATACCATAAAAGAAAAAAATATTTTCGAAGAAGTAGGTTTTGGAGCGAGATTTACACAAACTAGAATGTGGGTTGACGAAAATCATACATTTGCTCTACCTCTCTTTTATGTACCATGTATCTGAGGAAATTTCAAGCTTAGAAACAACAACAAAATTTAAGAGATTCTTTACACCTGCAAAACACATGAATAAGTTCAACAATAAAACATCTATATAAATAAGTTCAGAACTTTAGCTACACCATAGGAAAAATTTGACTTTAAAAAACAATATTTCAAGGGGGCGAAGGTTAGCAAGTTTAATTACAACTTTAAACTCCTTGTTCCTCATGTATAAAAAACAATTACCAACAGATTCAACAACAACAACACAATAATTATTTAGTAATTTTTTTAAATTCAATAGAAAAAGAAAATCAAAACATCACCGAGAAAAAACAAAACTCTAATCACAAGAACAAAACATAAAAAATGAATGATATTTTTTAGAAAGAAAACAATAATCATCTAGAGAAACCAATAATAGAGGAAGTTAAGGTTCATCCTTTAAGACGAAACCTAAATAAAACATAAGTTTAAGTGAATCTCAAGCAACCATGAATGCATAAGGGTTAAAGAAAGTAATTTGGCTAGAATTTGTTTATACCTTTTCACAAATAAATTATGACATTTGTTACTAATCAACTTCGTACAGTTTGTAGATTCAATTGATCGTTTTTTATAGAGTGATATTTTTCTTTCCGTATTGACTAGTTCATCCGAGAACTTTCGCCCCACATAGTCTCTGAGAATTGGTCCTAAACTCTTTCGAACTCTAAATTGATCGGTTTGAAATACCTTTGTTTCAAACAATTCATTCATTTTGTAACAATTTTATTTCAAACCATCATTTTTTGAAACGATTTTTTAAACAAATTTATTCATCGCTTTCATTTTTCAAATAACTTCAAATTAAATGAACTAATTAAATATAATATATTCAATTTTTTTTCACAACCAGTTTAATCTTGTTCGGGAATGACATCAAGTGGTTTCAGCTCCCTCCTAATCACAGTTGCAGATGATCAAACCGTGATTCTCCTTACCAAATCCAACAACCAAGATATTGTTCCCACCAGAAATCAAACTCGGTATTCTTCGAAACTTCGTTCCTAAACAGAAACTCATTTACCACTCGAGTCCAAATATTTGATTAACCATTAAATACAAATACATTCTTCCTGAAATTAAATAAATTCATACAACATATTCAAAATAATAATAGTTTACTATCAAATACAAACAAATTTATAGTTCGTATTCAAAAAGACGGTTCATCATCAATTACAAATATTACAATTTTAAAATTAATTTCACATAAGATTAAAAGTACAATTTAAATAAAATTCAAATTTATTTTGAAAAATGGAAAAAGAATAAACGAAATGGAAAGAGATAAAAGAGAGAAAATTGATAAATAAATTTAAAAAAAAAAAAAAAAAAAAAAACAACTCTAATCATCATATGAATAAAAAATGTAAATATATCCTACTAGACCAAGCATAATTGAATCTTAAAAATATTTTCTGATGCATGATTTTGATCAAATTTTTGCAATTTATGTGAACAATATTTTGTATTATATAACACTTCTCTTGATAATAAATGTGGGGGCATTCCTCGTTATTATTTTCAGTGATGTTCAAGAGAGAACAGAGTTGATTCCACAAAATTCAAATGAAACAAATCGTCTCCCCAAAACAGTCATAATCTAAGTTATTTCTAAAACAAAACTAGTCCCAATTTATTACAGAACATGCTGCATTAAAAGACTTCACATATTGCTGATTTTCTTCATGTAACCCTCGTGCACCTGTTCCATCAACAAATATTATATGTTATTTCACCTAATATTAAAATAGTGTCACAAAATAAGATACAACTATGCTGATGGTAGACATGAATGCCAAGATGCAGAGTTCCAATTCCACCAGGAGGATCAGATGCAAGATTTTGGAGAAACCTGTGAGAAAATTGACAATTTGGATGGTATTCTTTGATGGTTGAAGGATTTGGCTAAGCAAAATGCGGCTGGCTAGCAGGAAGTTCTAACAATGGTTAGAAATAAATAAATGCATGACCAAAATGGTCTTATTGGGTAGATGGATAGTTAAGGATAAGATATTTGATATTCAAAATAACAAACAAGAGGTAGAGATTTAACTGGCCTTCCTATGTATGGAAGGCAGTGCTATTCATGGCGGAAAGCCAAAAATCCACAATTTTTGTTGTCTCTCTTCTATTGATAAAATCCAACCCAGTACAAAATTGGCCCTTCCTCAACTGAAAATTTCCTTTGTAAAGAACTACCTACTACTATGAGTTAATATGTTTCAAAATGCTTTTATTTACTTCCATAAGTCAAGAATTCCCAACATTTTCTCTCAAATAAATATACAAAACCTGTTAAGATATTTCCAACCCTTTTATACCATACAAGTACAATCCCACATTTCAGTCAATTGAATGTTAGAAACAGTAAAGAGTAAAGACATAAAGTTATAGAACAAGAAACCCTCAAATCCTTCCCCAAATACAACATGCAACCAAATTAAAGGATTCGAATATATCAATTAAGATGCATCAATACTACATTTCAAAACGATACTCTTAATCATCATAAAAAGGTTTTACAAAAAGGTCCGCGACCTTGACAACAGCCGCGACAAAATAGTATCAGCAAGTGCCGATACCGATACCGATACCATTATTCACCGATTTTATGTTAATAAATAAATTATGGTCAATTCACACCGTGACCGCATGCAGCACAACACATGTATCTACCTACCAAATTTACAAAAGCTTTTATGTGACGGCGACCGTTATTTAAAACCTAAAGACAAAAGACTAGAAAACTCATACCAAAAAACTGGTAAAATTCACATAATTTCAGAAGAAAACAGAAACAAAACCAGCAGCAATAGTGATGAAATCTACATCAACCTGAAATTCTAGAACCGTACAACATCAATCTACTAGATCAACAACATTTCAATACAATCCTAAAATCACTATTAACAATCATACAATTTCAGAATCAAATTCGATATTTATTCATTTCATAAACTAAATCCGTGATTCAATAATAAAGTGAAAGCATAGAAAATCAAACCGAATGCATTATTGAAGAAACGATTTACCTAATTGCCAGTGGCGGAGGCATGTTTGTCGGCGTAATTAGGAGGAGAGTAGACGAGCGCAGCCACCATGGCTCCCGGTAGAATACCGTACTTCGCCAACGCCGACACTTTGGTGACCAGTGCTTTTCCCTTCATGAACGCCATAGCCGAAACTTCACGGAATCAGATAGATCGGGTTTTCTGTTTTGATAGATGAAAATCGAATTTTGAAGAAGACGAGAATTTTATTTTTTATTTTTTATTCTAGTAGGAAAAAAAGTGAGATTTTGAATAGAATATTTTGGATTTTACTTCTCAACCTCCATTTATATCTGACACCCCTCATTAGTAGCAAAAGTTCATTTTTACCCTTCATAAAATTACCGCAAATATAAAATTTCCGGATCCATATCGAGAAATTTTGTGCAATTTACGGTGGTAAATCATGAATATCCCAATAATACTGAAAATTTCAATATTTCTGGTATCAACCACTAGAATTTTCAAAATTTTCGATATATGTCACATATTCATAGAAATTTGAGAAAATACCGGAATTTTCAAATTTCCGGTATTTGTTCACAATTGCAAAAATAACATAATTTCATTATATACCAACAAGATTACATAATACCAACAAGATTACATATAGAATTAAGATGATTTCCTAAGTTCTTCCTCTCAGTACATTATCCATCCTTCATATGTTGATTCCCGTGCTTTTGCTTCTTCAGTACAGTTCTATCTCCACCGGGGAGTGACAGGAGACAAAGGACTGTCAGGTTTTAATTTTACATGAATTCAATGATTGTAGTTGACAAAATCAATAACAATGATTTATGTTTGCTCGTATACATAGATAGAGTTATGGTAAGAGGAAAAAAAAAGGTATTGTTAAATGTCTATGACAATGAGACAAAAACGAAATTGTACATAGTAACAATATGATAACCCATATCAGGAATCAACATCCATTTCTCTCTACCATGTTCACCCAAGTGTTCTACTTTTATGGAATTTCTAACTTCAACAATAGTGTCATAAAACAATTTGGAAAATAATTTTGGGTATTGATGAATTTGAGTATCCAATTGAGTCCGAACCAACTACCATGACTCTTTGTCCCATCCAAGTAAAGTTGCAATAGCCCGAAAACCATAATTTCCATTGTCACTCACATCAATGTATGGATGAAAGAAACCAGGAAATTGAGACAAGTAAGTATGCCTAGAAGATATAGTGGACAGTTGACTTTGACCCTTCATATTAGAAGGTTGACTTTCTGTTGGGTTTATGCATGAACTTTTTGTAGTCTGACTCCCCTGTGAGCCTTCACCATACTCCCACTACGAGGGATCACGATGCACATCACTTTCTTCACCCTTTCTGATATTCTTAACTCCCTTCTTCGGCTTGTACTTCATCGGCGGTGGACACATAGAAGTTGTGGATGGATGTGTCTGTTCCCTAATTTTCTTCTTCAACACCCCATGACCTACAATATCCAAAGAATTTAAATATGTCTTCAACTCTTCATATTATGTGTCTAAATACATCTTTGCACCATTATCATTTGTACTATTAGTATGCTCTTGAATGTGTAATTTCTTCCAAAAATTTATGAATTGGTTTTACAAGAATAGGCAGACCTTGTAGATCTAATGAAGCAACCACAAATATCCTTATTTGTACCAACAAATTTTACCTTTTCTAGCTTTTTCCCTATATGTTGTATACATTGCCTTGAAACAAAATCGTGCAAGTTGGTATAGAATGGAGTATTATACCGATGCTCAATGTTGACAATACTTTTTTTAAACGACACTTTGATTGAACATGGTTGCAACTTGAGCATAGTGTTTACACCATCCCAACTTCGGCATAAATCTCCTCGTCTATGCCACACCCATTGCTATTCGTTAATATACATTAAGCATTTTACATCTTGGTTTTTAAGATCAGAAAGTTTAATCTTATAAATTTTGTTTTTCCTCTTTCCAATGAAGAGAACAGTGTCATTTTTCGAACTAACAACTTTACATGTTTTCTGATTAAAAATAATGTCATAACTATTATCACTTAATTGACTTATGGATAACAAGTTATGTATTAGACCCTCAACATAGAGTACGTTAGAAATAGAAGGAAAAGATCTATTACCAATTACTCAAGAACCTTTGATCCTTCCTTTTTGGTTTCCTTCAAACCCTACATATCCAACATATTTAAGTTCCAAGCTTTGGAACACATGATTTCTTCCTATCTTGTGTCGCGAGCTTCCAGAATCCAAATACCATGACTGGTATTTCAACTCTGCTGCATAGGATATCTGCAACATATACTATTTTATCATTTGGTACCCAGAAACTTTTGGGTTCCTTTGAATTATTTTTCCTAAAGTTCTTAATATACCTAGGTTTTTGTGCAACATTGTATTTTTGTGTCTGTGTTGGTGTATAATGATATGAAAAAAAGGAGATATTATTTTTTCATCTTGAAAAGTTTATGATCATCATTGTCAGACTCATAACCAAATCCTCTTTTTCCATTCTAACTAACACCATATATCATAGAAGCCATCAAGCTTCTATCTATTTTATTGTTTAAGAATTTCTAAAAAGCCTTATCGTATTTATATAAGCTAGTTTCAGAAAACGGAGAAGCTTTAGAGATATTTTCTTCAAGTTTCAAACATTTACTTTTAAGGAAAACATTTTCTTTCTCTAGCTTACCACTTTCTTCAACTTCATTTTCAAGATCCTTTTTCAGGTTTTTGAATTTCCGTTGAAGTTCCTGATACCTTTTTAGCGATTTAGAAAGCCATAATTCTAATTCAGCACGAGAAAAATCAGAGAATACCTCTTATGAGTCAGACTCAGCTTCCGTTGTATCTTCTTCATATGTTTTGGCCATGAATGTTATGTTGGCATGCTCATCTTCAAAATCAGATTCAGATGCTTCAGAATCAGAATTGTCCCATGTAGCCATGAAACCTTTCTTCTTTCCTTTGAACGTGTTCTTTTTGAATCGTTCTTTTATGATATTTAGACAGTAATTTCTGTAATGTCCAGGTTCCTTGCATTCATAACAAGTCATCTTATTTCCTTTTGAAGATGATTCTTGACGTTCTCCATTATTTTTGAATCCACGAAAGTTGTTATGTATTTTCTTCCAAAGTTGTTTAACTCTCATGGATAAAAGAGATAATTCATCCTCATCATCAGAATCTTCATAGTCAGAATCTTCTTCTTATTCTCTTGTTAGAAGGACTTTGTTCTTTTCTAACTTGCTTTTTTCTGACTTTGACTTTAGAACTACAAATTTATGCCCAAAGTCCGTAACAATGATATAAATCATCATTACCCAACTACAATAGTGTACTTTAACTTTATGCCCAAAGTCCGTAAGCATAATGCTCCGCCAACTCTCCAAGGCCTACCAACGTCTTATTAGTTTTCTTAATTTCAACTTCGTCAATGATACAAAATGTCCAAAATCTAATCCATTTTCTCTTATGCACGCTCATAGCACAACACAACTTTAAATATCCTTCTAACACCGGAGTCACTATAACATCGAACACAACCCAATTCGGTTCGTTCCTATTACAACTTTCATCCAAGTTAAATTTTTTAACAATGCTAATCAAACATTCGTCTTCCTCTCAACTTTACCATCACATATCATCGTCACTTTAATCATCCTCGTTCGACATAAATTACATCTCTATGCATTCTCCAACACTGTTACATTCTCACAAATACCAACATTTTATCCTTAATAATATTTCACACTTGTTTTCATCTTTCCAAAATTTTCAGCAATAGTCGCTCAACTGCAACCACAATGATCTCTTTCTATACAAACCTCCCAAACACAAAATCATATTTCAAATGAAGAGAATTTTGTGTAGATTTCAGAACTTCAAGAATCGCTAACATCCAATTTACGAGTAAAAAGTTATCATCCTCACAATGGGACTGGTTTAGAATTCCCATATGCAGAATTTTCCAAAAAAACTCAGCATCAAACCCAAATGTTAAAACACATTTTTCTCCCTCTTCAAAAACTCCCTGAAGTCAAATCTTATATGAAAACTATAGGAAATTTCATAAGCTTTCCAAAAAGTCCAGAACCGCTTCAATCAGAATCTCGAGTAAAATGTTATGCCTCTTTTTCTGACATCTGCTCCAAAATTGCAAAAATCAGAATTTGAGATTGATGAACATAAATTCCATCTCTATCTCTTGCTGCCAAGATCCACCAATATCCTTCTTTTCATCCAACTACGAAATTACCCGACTTTAATCCAACTATACTCAAGACACACAATCTACCGAATTAATCCATCAACTTATAATTTCCCTCGGAATAATTTCTTAATCTCAATCATCTTCTTCCATAATCTACGCACATCTCCGACTTGGCTGATACGAACTCATCAGTCCAAACTCTCGCTAGTCTGCAACAACATCGCTTCCAAAAACATTTCACTCTTGTAATCAAAATCAACTTGAATCAACTTCTATATACCAATAACACGTCCTGGAGCAAGCTTCTCCCCTACTTATTCCAAACCAACACTTGTAGACAACAACTAGAAACTACAAACAAGCACTGACAGTGTTTCACACACATGTCGAGTACTAGGTAATAAATGACATTAGACAACATTGGCTGGACAGAACGATCTGCTCTGATACCACTAATGTAACACCCCAATTCTACCCGGTGGAAAGTCATAAATCAGAGTATAAAACATCAACTTATAAACAGGTGTCACATTTTCAACTTTAAAACAACAACAACATATTAATCACACATACACGTTTATACATAACACTTCAACTTTCGGTTGGCAATTAACAACATATTTGTTCTTTAAAATAAACAACTTTTATTTCAAAATAACATATTCATCATTTCAACTTGATTGTCATAATAACTTTATTAAACTTGTAAATCATCCTCAAACAACTTAACATCTTAATCAATACAACTGTTACATTCATTTACAGAAGGATAACTACATTGATACAACAAGCGTCAACCCCCCGTGTTACGTATCAGAGCAACAACATCGACTCAAATCTACTAGGATAATATCTCTACATTGGATACCTGCACGTTACCAACATATGGGCAACATTCAAACATAAGGGGTGATATATCAACCAGTATAAAAAGTGTATAATAAACGATATATTAGATCAGAACCATACGATATCACCACTTTATAACAACTACTATGTAAAAACACCAAACAACTTAGATCAACACCACTTAATAACAACAACAACTTTAATTAATTAACACATCAACATAAAAACCTGGAATATACAACTTATATTTATCACAACTCAATAACAACTACAACTTAGACACACAACTCGAAATGCGACTCGACTATGCAACTTAGATAAATGCACATGCATGTGGTACCATTGGAGCATAACTCCCAACTTAAAATATGTCAGGTTATCGAGGCATCAACAAAGCATAAGTGTCGCTCCCGGGATTTTCATCCTAGTACAAACGCGAAAGTGGCGCGGAAAAGGTAGAGTCGCCAGCCAGACATTTTTATCCCGAATGAATGGGAAAGGTAATGTTGCAAAAACCTAAGGAAGAAAGGACGAGGCCTTGCGAACCAAAGATCTGGGTTCGGGAGTCGGTTACGACCTGGAAAGGTATTAGCACCCCAGACCGTCCGTCGTACCCGACGGGATCCACGCTTGTTTGTTTGTTTCAAAGGGTGAGAAATAATTGTTGCTGAACAAATGAACTGCTATGGGTTGGAAATGGAAATGAGAAAGGAACTGGAAAAGAGAATAATAAGAAAGAATGGGGAAATGTAGGGAAATTAAAGAATGTGCTCGAACGGGCCCTACCCCGCTACCTACGTACCTCATCGGGATAATGAGGATCATAGTCGACGTAGTTTGCCTAATCAAGGCGGGAACTATTTGTTTGTGTTTTTTATGGATGGAACTGCGTATGTCTATGCTCAAGTGTTGCAGGCTCGTCTGGTACGAGTGCGTTTACCGTCTTGCATGCGAGACAAGTCGTCACGAGTTCGCGTTGAGTGAATGAGATGAGAAAAGAAGTTCCCGCAGGATAGTCGCTTGTTATTTGTTTTTTGTCTTTTAAGAGAACGTGTTTTGAATTTGTTTGTGAGCATTCTCGTACTAAGACCTATCCATCCCGGGAAGTACTTACACCTCGCCCCGAAACAGGATGCGTATAGGCACTCCACAACAAAGTCTCGTGTCGTACAAGAATGTCTGGTTTTCATTAAATGTTTTATTATTTTCTTTGTGAGGAGAGAAAGAATGACTCAAGTTGAAAAAAGGACAAAATCTAATGGGACTAAGACTCAATCCTAATTATTGTTTATTTACAAGGGATCCTATGGTTAATGAGGTATTCTAATCCTAAGAAAAAAAAGGAAAATAAGAAAAGAGAACTTAGAAATCAACTTACTTCCTAAGGAAGGTAAGTTGTTTCTAAAGAAAGGGAAAACCTATAAGCAAGCACAAAGTGCTAAGGCAAAGACAATTAAAATGCATAAGAGATAAGAATGAAGTAATGCTTACCTCAATCTTCCCACCTACAAAACAAAAGTTAGCATGACAATGCATATTGAAAGTAAAATCAAAGCATGAAAGCGATTAAGTACCATAAACGTCCTAGAATGGAACTAGGGTTCAAAATAAGACCTAAGTCTAAAGGTGAAGGTACCTAAAGGTTACATGACTTCTAAAGTCAGTATCTACATGCTATAGGCCCCTAAGTATGCTAGGATACCTCACAAGATCAAACTATGTCAAACTATGTACAAAATGTTCACCTAAGTTCACCTAAATGCAAGTTAGGGTTTATGAATGAAGTATGAAGACATATGGCTTACAAACATGAATTAATACATAAAATGAACATTAAAGTCATTATTGAATGCTTATGAATGAGTATTCATGAATATACAATCATGGATGCAATGGATTAGGCATATGGGGTGAGGAGAAGAAGATGTGAGATGAAATGGAACAAACATCGCATAAGATCGCAAATGATGCAAACTAAGGAAGAATGGAATGTGAATATGCATGAAATGATTATGGATCATTAGCATACAAGATATGAGATGCAATTATAATTCATGAATAGATATTAATGATTTCCACATAATTCATGTTAACAATTAGAGGAGAAGAGAAATGAGTTTAAGCAAAATTAGTTCACATAAGTATGCGTTTTAAAACACCAAGACAACCCAAATGAATATGGTTCAAAAAGTGGCCTATAACTGGAATTAAAGAAATATAAATGACCTATAATTAACTCATAAATGTTACCAAAAAGTTGCCTTAAGCAAATGGTATGAATGCCTTCCTAAGATTTAGGTTATGCAACAAATAAGCACATAAATCAACCTATGGCCTAGGTGACATGGAAAAATAGCAAAAAGGATTTAAAAATTATAAAATTAAATCCCTGGAATGTTGAGGTCATTATCTTACATGTTCTAAAAGGATTCTACAAAATTATGCACCAAAGTTCCAAAACAAATACTTAACGATTGGTATAGCAAGGCATGATCGCCGAAAAACACCTCCACAAAGTGGATCAAAAAGGGCATCTAAAATTATTTAAAAAATGCCTAATGAGCATCATAATGTCACAAATTCCAGTGGTTAATCACACACAAAAAATAGGTCTCACACCTATGGGAAAAAATTGTTTTCGGTCCCTTATGTCAATACCATTCCTTTTGGGACAGCTTGGAATTAAAAATCCAAATTAATTACTAAAACCAATCAAACCTGGAATAAAAAAATATGAAAAATTAATTAAGAGGATGAGGATCACTCATGATTTTTTCCAGAATTTTATCCCACCTAAAACTATTTTTAATAATTGCGACGAAACAGACAAAAAAGTGGATTTTAAGGGGAAGTGAAAGGAATCGATCCTAATGGTTCGTAACCTAATCCCTAAGCTCCGAAATCGACACAAATCAACATATATCACAAATAAATCCAGTTCCTTAGGTGGGAGGGCTCGATATGCACCTTAAGTTATATGATCCTAAGTCGCATACAACTAGAATGATGCATTAAAGTAGAGAATCAAGATTACTTACTTGGTCGAAGTGTCGATTCTTTCACATAAAAGAAATCCGAAAACTTCATCCAAGGTCTTGTAGTCTCCCATAAGCAAAATAAATGCTTATCATCCATATTCGCTTTGTGAAGCTTTTCCATAATCGAAACCGATTCAATACCGATCAAAAACACTTATGAACACTTATCCAAAAATTAGTCTTAAACACTAATTAAAATTAGTGTAAAAATTCTAATTAGAAATTAACAATCAAATGTACTAAGAGATTAATCCACAAAGATAATTTGTCAAAAAACATTAATTCATAATTTTACCAAAAACAATTTCTAAAGAAAAAGAAAAATAAATAAAGGACAGGGGGGGCGAATGAAACGAGCGCATGGTGAATAGAAAAAAAAACTGGCCCGAGGCCCAAACCCATGGCATTCCGCTGGGGAGGTGAGTGTAGTGAACTCGGGAGTGTGTCCAGGAATCCATGGAATATTTTGGTAAGCCCAATCCAATTTGATTAAGAAACCCTAAATACATCAGACAAATAAAATGACCAAGAATACTTCTTCATCTCCGGTGCGCCGCTATCCTCACCCTCTCTCAATCTTCTCATCGCGCCATGGCCGTCGAAAAAAAACACCATAAACTCCACCATGAATCTATCTCAACTGCTCCCTCTCAATGTGTTCTTTCTTCTTTTATCGGATTCACCGTTATTACCACCGCGCCATCAATGATTCTCCAAGAACCCCGCCGTCAAAATCAAAATTCTAGCCGCGACTCTTTCGTCATCGTTCGTCTTTGTTTAACCTTTATTCACTTCGTCTTCTCCTAGCTATGAACCACGTAGACGAAAACAATCAAGAAGACGAAAGTTTGTCGGCGCCGTTCTCTCGCAATCAAACGAATCTTCTTCAATGCTTCCGCGAGATCGCCGAGTTCGTCGCGATTTGTGTTGATGATTCGGTGACACAGAGTTATTGTGCGCTTTTGAAGACCGATGATTGGTGATGTTGCGATGTAGGATTCTCATTGAAGATGACTGATAGAGCGAAAAGGTTCTTGGTTGAACTTATCCGCGAGAAGTTATGGCAAAAGTGAGAGCGGAGTCAAGGTGATCTCAGATTGATGAAGGTACGAGGAAGGTCGAAGTTTGAAGCGAGATTGAAGATTGTTAATGTCGACGCGATTTCATAATTTTGAAGAAGGTTGAGGATTGAAGATGAAGTGATGCAGGATGGTGAGGAGAGTTCTTTGGTGAAGATTAATTACGACGCTCGGGTATGATTGATTCAGATTCATTTCCCTTTTTTTTGAGCCGCAATCTTGCAGACTCATTCTTCTTCTTTTCACTGTGACAAATCCGAATTCACTATAGATGTTGTTGATGATGTGTATTGATTTGAGTACATGTTGATGTTGATGAAGGAAATTGGATAATGAAGATGAAGTTGAGGATGACGAAGAATGTTGTTGGATGAAGAGAGTTCGTTGCGGTTGTCGATTATTCTGTAGAATTTGATAATGGTGATAATTCGACGAGCATGAAGATGTTGTGTTGCGGTTGTTGATTTTGTTCTACTTTGAAGATCAAAAAGAAGAAGACGAAAATCTGGAATAGGAATTGAAGAAGGTGAGCTGTTGTAGATTGTTGAAGAAAGCTCGAAGGTGTCGGTTCCACGATGGATGATGCACCTTTAATTCTGATTGAAGGGTGATGAAGTCTCGGCCGTTGTTCTTGATGCAGGTTGAAGAAAGAAGAGCAAAAATGTTGATGAAGCTTGTACTGATTGCAGTTGAAAAATGAGTATCCAAGAGGATGGTGGATGTTGTAGAAGATAATTAGCAAAAGTTTTCAGTGGCTTCCAGAATGATGAAGAATCCTCCCCTCCTTTCGTGAATTTTTCTCCTTTTCTTTATATATGAATTCTGATCCTTAGAGATGGATCAATAGTTTTCCCTTTCTGTTATTTTTCTTCTAATGACTTTTGTTCAAAGTTGTAACTGAATTCAGTTAAAACTTATAACTGGATTTTAGATCCTTTTCTGTTATATCAGTTGAGAAACTATTGTATTGAGTTCTTTTTTCAGAATGAGTATTTGTAACTGTATTGTATTTTCTGGTTTTTTACTTTTCTGTCATAAACTTCCCTCTTGTTATGTATTTTCCACTGATAAATGCATTCTTGAGTTATCCTCTCTTTTTTTCTGTTATATGGACTTGAGATGAATATAATGGACCAAGTGTGAACTCATGTTGCATTTTGTAAGTAAGGCCCAAAAAACTAAATTCACCATTAAAAGAAGAAAACTTCAATTAATAACAAATCTAATTAATATTGGGCCCTTTTTTAAGGGAATGAATATCTAGACATGGTTTAGAAATATGGACGGACCCATGAATAATCGGATGACCCAATGAATTCGACCATGATTATTAGGTAATGACCCGAGGTCTGAAACATATATTAAATGGATTGAATGGTTATTGAGAAATGGAGTATTTCGATAATTGGAATTTTTTTTCTTAAAAAAAAAAGAAAAAGAGGATTGGACCTTGTGGACTAAATGAATTCAAAGGTGGTATGTAGTTTATAATTGAATCAAGATGAGTATGACTCGACATGGATATCGATTAATTACATGAATACACAAATGAATACTGAAGTGGTTTAGAAAAAGAGACAGGCTTAAATCGGGTGAACTGTGGAATTGAGTATAAACTCGAACACCTCATTTCCAAATAAACCAATGACCATACACTTTTACTTAACTCAAGTCAAACATTTGAGCACAAACTATTTCTCCATAATTATGACGGTCACATGATCAACATTTTGAATTCATCAGATAACTATACATAGGATGTGAAGCCCTAAATCCATAATCCATGAAACAAACTCCAGTGAAATAGAAACCACAAACCCATGGAATAATCTGGTTCTCCATAGGGCATTAATCCCATGCCTGAGGTAATCAATGCAGATGTATGATTGTAAGTGTTATGACCTAATGGGAGATGCAAATGAATATGAAGCGATAAACCAGTTAAGGTAAAAAGAATGAGGGCAAATTTTGAGGTATCACAGCTGCCCCTATTCAATCATCTACAGACCTGAATGAATAATTGCAACAACTTTTAGATGTTCAAGGTATGGAGTGATTGAATACTCTAATAAAACCTGGAAATTTGAACTCAGGATAACAGAAATGCCATCTGACCATTTATTTATTTATATTTTTTTGTTTTGACCTCTGAATAGGTAGCGGAGATAGAACCAAGTGGAATAGAATCAATGCAATAACTTGCACTGTGACTGCTGAGTGAATCAAGCCACAATGAGGGTGCCTGTTGGAGAAAAAGGACTTAATGAGACCGTTAGCGAAACAGAAACTCATCAATGTGACTGCTGGGTAGGACCAAGCCACAAAGAAAAACACGTGACTGCTGGGCAGGACCAAGCCACGGAAGGTGCCTGTTGGCGAAACATGGCTTAACGAGACCATTAGCGGAATAGAACTCGACAATGTGACTGCTGGGCAGGACCAAGCCACAAAGAAAACACGCGACTGCTGGGCAGGACCAAGCCACAGAAGGTGCCTGTTGGCGAAACAGGGCTTAACGAGACCATTAACGGAATGGAACTCGACAATGTGCCTGTTGGGCAGGACCAAGCCACAAAGAAAACACACGACTGCTGGGCAGGACCAAGCCACGGAAGGTGCCTATTGGCGAAACAGGGCTTAACAAGACCATTAGCGGAATGGAACTCGACAATGTGACTGCTGGGCAGGACCAAGCCACAAAGAAAACACGCGACTGCTGGGCAGGACCAAGCCACGGAAGGTGCCTGTTAGCGAAACAGGGCTTAACGAAACCATTAGCAGAATGGAACTCGACAATGTGACTGCTGGGCAGGACCAAGCCATAAAGAAAACATACGCGACTACTGGGCAGGACCAAGCCATAAAGAAAACACACGCGATTGCTGGGCAGGACCAAGCCACGGAAGGAGGAGCCTGTTGTACAAAACAGGGCTTGGAAAGACAAAGGAGAGAAGCAACATCAACCGATTTACGACTCAAACAAGATCAACCGATCCAACCAGGAAATGGTATCAACCGATCCATAACCTTGAAAAAACGAGAACGTAACATCATCTGATTTACAACTCAAAAAAGATCAACCGATCCAACCAGGAAATGGTATCAACCGATCCATAACTAAGAAAAAACGAGAACGTAACATCATCCGATTTACGACTCAAAGAAGATCAACCGATCCAACCAGGAAATGGTATCAACCGATCCATAACCCTGAAAAAACGAGAACGTAATATCATCCGATTTACGACTCAAAGAAAATCAACCGATCCAACCAGGAAATGGTATCAACCGATCCATAACCAAGAAAAAAACGAGAACATAACATCATCCGATTTATGACTCAAAGAAGATCAACCGATCCAACCAGGAAATGGTATCAACCGATCCATAACCAAGAAAAAAATGAGAACGTAACATCATCCGATTTACGACTCAAAGAAGATCAACCGATCCAACCAGGAAATGGTATCAACCGATCCATAACCAAGAAAATGAAACCATCATACTGAGACGAGACCAAAAAGAACGGGATCATTGTACTTAAATGATAACCCGACATGAAACTGCTGTATTGAAACGGGGACGCGAAAAAAATGAGACTGTTGTACTGAAACAAGACCCAAAGACGAGACTATTGTACTTAAATGGAGACTCGAAAGGAACAGGATCGTTGTACTTAAACGAGAGCCCAAGACGCGACCGTTGTACTTAAACAAAAACGCGGAAAAAAAAGAAGAGATTGTTGTAATGAAACAAGACTCAACTATGGATAACAAACAAAACTTGCTAGAAATAACCACCCTGGGAAATGAAGTTGCATTCTGTGGGGATTAAAATATGCTGGGAAGAATGCCATCCTCAAATGACAATTCTCAAAAATGTGATTTTCGGATCAAACACAAAACCATCCTCGAATGGAAACGCAATGGTATACCGGCCTCAGGCGATAACCAGAAACACAAAGACTGACCTCAGACAGACTTTGCAAACGAGACAAACTGACCTCAATCAATAAGCTCAAAACGGTCTATCATCCTCGAATGATAGCCACAACAAACAAAACAAGACCAACCTCAAAAGGACTTGAAGAAAAGAATGCCATCCTCGAATGACAATTCTCAAAAGATCCTCGGATCTAACACGAAACCATCCTCGAATGGAGACGCAATGGTATACTGGCCTCAGTCGATAACCAGAAACACAAAGACTGACCTCAGACAGACTTTGAAAAAGAGACAAACTGACCTCAATCAATAAGCTCAAAATGGTCTATCATCCTCGAATGATAGCCACAACAACAAGACCAACCTCAGAAGGACTTGAAGAAAAGAATGTCATCCTCGAATGACGATTCTCAAAAGATCCTCAGATCTAACACGAAACCATCCTCGAATGGAGACGCAATGGTATATCGGCCTCAGGCGGTAACCAGAAACACAAAGACTGACCTCAGACAGACTTTGCAAAAGAGACAAACTGACATCAATCAATAAGCTCAAAATGGACTATCATCCTCGAATGATAACCACAATAACAAGACCAACCTCAGAAGGACTTGAAGAAAAGAACGCCATCCTCAAATGACAATTCTCAAAAGATCCTCAGATCTAACACGAAACCATCCTCGAATGGAGACACAATGGTATATCGGCCTCATGTGGTAACCAGAAACAACAATGGAAATAGGACAAGATGGAACGAGATCGCTATACATAAATGAGAGCCCAGGCAAACAAGACCGTTGTACAAAATGAGAACCTGCGACGCGACCGTTGTACCAAACAAGACGCGGAATAAGTGACAAACATTGACTTGCAAAGACAAGGATGTCCGAAAAGAAATGACATTGGTATCCTCTGTGCGGAGTACTTCAGGTTAAGAAGATATTATAGGTCGTATGTAATATACCTCAAAACTGGCCCATGCTGGCATGCATATGATTGGATTTATGGCGTAATACTCCATGATGATGGAAATGCTACGCTTTTGAGGATGCGAATGTAATGATGAGTATGCGTATGTGTAACACGGTGGGAGAACTGACTTTAGTTATGTTGCGGATAGCAAGAGTCGCCACCGACTTTTATTTTATCCAAAGGAAAGGCATAAAAGAACAGGAAAGACCTTTTTAAAAGATTTTTGGGTCCGGGGGGTAGGTTATGTAAAGGGAAGGTGTTAGCACCCTTTACATCCATGGTTATCCATGGGCTCTTAGTTACTTAGCTCACTTTGAATTGTTTTTGAAAATGTGAAGTGTGTGGATAGAAATTTTCATAAGAGTTTAATAATGATCCATGTACGGATGCGTAAAAAACTTGTGTTTGAAAATTGTTTGAAATTTGTGAAGTATTTGAAATTTGTTTTGAAATAGTGAGCAAGTAACTATGAGAAACCTACCCTAAAGTTTAAGTCTTTCTGTTCTTTATCCTTTAAATGGTAAGACTATCCCTATTATTAAGGAATAGGTAGTCATTACCGTGGATGTAAGGGACACTTGAAGGGACATCTGTTATGTAGGCAACTGTGGGGTGTATTAAGCATTTTTGGAGGGACTGTCATCATTATTCGAAAGGGACAAGATCATTATGAAAGGCAACCATTTAAGGGACTTGATCTTTTATTATTAAGGGACTAAATGACTTTTCTTTTAAGGGACTTTTGCTTTATACACCTCACTTGACCTTTTGATTAGGCAACAATGAGAGGTAACCCTAGAAAGTGAGATGGCGATCAAAGATCGACTTACGTGTGTGAGTGTTCAATTTAAATATTTATCTTTTGAATTAAGTGATCTAAATCAATTTTAAATGACATACATGTTACACTCCCTATTTTTACTAACCATGGCATAAAAATAAATAATTTAAATATTACAAAAAATTACATCCAGGAGCAATTACAATAATAATAATAAAAAGCAATTTAAATAAATAGCAAAATAAATAAATAAGCAATAAGCAAAATAAATAATTAGTAATTATAAGAGGGGTTAGTGAAAATAATAATAATAATAATAATTTAAAAATAAATGGGATTAGTAATAAACATGGTTAATAATAATAATAAACAAAAAGATTATAATAAACAAAATTTAATGGTTAATAGAAAAATATGAACAATTATTAAAATTTTAAGTTAAGTATAAATTATAAAATTAATTATGAACATAATTAAATTAACAATTTTAAACATATAATAGAAATTATTTTCATGTAAAATTAAAGTATAAACAATTGTAGAATATTTACATATTATAAAAAATAAATTAAGAATTTTAATTTTTATGTACAAACAATTTAAATTATAAGCAATTTATATGTTTAATTAGAAATTGGATTATAAATATAATATACAAATAATAAGATTACAGAATTAGGGTTTTGAAAATAATTAGGATTTAATAATTTGTAAAATTGCATTAGGGTTTTAAAAAGATATTATGATTAAATTAGAGTTTGCAAAAATAAATTAAATTTTATATACAACAAAATATAAATCTAATTATTATTATATACATGTTTTTAATTTTAAATGTATAATTATAAAAAACTAAGTTTAGAATTAGAAAACATTTACATATTATTTTTTTATAAAATTATCTAAACATACTAAGCATGATTATAATATAATTAACAAAACAATGAAATAAAAAAAAAATTGAAACTTACCTGGCTGGGAATTGAACCCAGGATGCCTTGCTTGACAACACTCATGCCATACCACCAGGCCAGCGCGCGCAGGTGAAAGAAGAATGAGTCAAATTGGTTTTGTGTACTAAACCTAAAAATCAAAAAGAAAACAAGCAAAAGGCCTGGGGGGGAATCGAACCCAGGGCCTTGCAAGCAATACACAAACACATTACCACTCCTGCTGGATGAGCGCATCTGATAGTATAATCAACACAATTTATAATATATTACATTCAATGAATAAAAGAAAAAACATGAAAAACTTGTCACGACCAGGATTCGAACCCCTGCCATTCAACCAAACACGCGCTTGCTTCACCACTGGGACAAGCTGTACGCTTGTGATATTAAACAGACAACAAAACATAAAATATTAAAATGAAATTCAAATTCCATAAACGCGCGCAGGGTCTTCATCTTCTCCATATTACCTGCGAATTTTCTTTCACTTTTTCCTGCGAATTTTCCTGCGTGTTCTTCCATGTTTACACCCTGCGAAAATCAAACACCAACAAAACAGTACAATTTCTTTCAATTGATCAGTGTATTATGATCCTCATGGTTCACACAATCTCCCTATGTTCTTAAAATTTATTTATTTTTGGTTTAGCATGAAACCCTAAAAACTCAACCGAAACCCTAACAATGGCTTCTTTTGATTCTGGCCACGAAACTCAAATTCAATTGTCCAGAAAGCTTCACCACATCAAAACAAATCACATTAGAAGGTCACAATCAACAAACAGCACACAAATTAATGGAATCGAAAACAAGTTATATATGACATAAAACCGATTCGGTTTGTGCATTTTAAGACACTATGAATGATGATAATGGTTGTTATATGATCAATGAATCACCAGGAAGCTATTGCAATCCTTAAATTGTCCTGAAAGTCCCTTTACCTTAGAAACCGAAATCAAGTTTTTGTATGGTTTTTGAACAATGCAAACTTACTCTTGGGGAGGCTGGAATTCGTGCTTGTCATTAGGGTTGCATTATGTACTTATAGAGCAATGTATTAGGTCAGAAAAATTGAACATTTGTATGGAAGATTTGATCTCAAAAGATTCAAAATGATAAGCCTTTAAAAATCAAATATTCTTATATGAACACTTGCTATTTTAGGCCAATCAACATGATCTTCTTTCCCCTTCAATTCCAATCATATTTATGATTTTCTAGAAGCTTAATCCAATTTAAATTTTAGACTTTTATATTTTATTTTTATTTAAAATGATTTTTAATGAATTAAATCAAAATAAATAAAAATAAAATAATAAAAAATCTGATTTTTATTGACTTGGGTCGTGCATGAAGTTATAGTATGGATTGGGTCATCATTTGGCAAGCCCATTTGGAAAAAATTGGTTTTAGACCTCCATTTTCATCATAAACCAACCAAAAATTTCCCAACTTTGCAAGGGCACACATCCTTCAATTTTAATGCTATGAGGGTGTTCTTGGACATTTTGGAAATCTTGAAGAGTCCTCTAACCAACCCCATTGGTTTCATGTCCATATCATTTACCATTCTCAAGTTATGCCCTTTTGAAGTTGTTGACTTTTTGTTGACTTTCAAAATGACCTATAATGTCTTAGCTCATACCTTCCAAATGAAGCATTTTTGGGCTTGGCTTGTGAGACACAAAGTTGTAGAGAATTCAATTTCCTTCAAAATGAGCCTTGGATGGAGACTTGGTGATGAAGCATGTGAAAGTTATGGCTGGTCAAAGTTCAGTTGACTTTTACTAAGGAAACCCTAATTTAGAAACTCCTGATTCTTGATGATCTGAAATCTCCTTGATGAATCATGATCAACCCTTGATCAAATGATGAATTTTACTTCATATAATTGATGTTGGCAAAAAATCATGAAGTTTGACTTTGGTTTGACCACAGTTGACCTCAGTTTGACTTTTTAACTACTTTGACTGATTTTGACTTATCTGATCATCTGATTGAGCAAACCTTTGAGAAAAGTCTTGAAACTTGTCATGGGGGTTCTTATACTCATATAAGATGTTATGAAGCTCACTTTAAGTCTTGGAAGTTCATTTAGCCTGATTAAAGTCAAAACCCTAGTTTTGGATACACTACTTAGGAGGTGCATTGTCTGAGGGAGTTGTCAACTCTTCTGACCAATTGTGAACTTTGTGAACCTTGTGAACCATCATAAAATGTCTTGTGAACCTAATGGGAGGTATTGTGAACCTTGTGAACCTTGTGAACCTCATAAAGTGACTTGTAGACTTCATGAACCTCATGAAAGGTCTTGTAAGTGTTGTGAACCTTGTGAACCTTGTGAACCTTCTTAGCACACAAAGTCTTGTATTGTGAGGGCAAATTTTGGGGTGCAACAGCTGCCCCTGTTCAATTTTCTGAAACCTGAGGGGTTAGATTGGTATATTTGCCAGTCATGACCTGGAAGGTTGAAGGGGATTGAACACAAAAGCCCAAAAATTTGCACTCACCAGTGCATAGAGTGATATTGATGGTTGGTCGTATATGCTTGAGTGGGCTTAAAGATGCCACTTGGAGAAAAGTTCTTCAGATACATTTCTTGGAGGATAAAGCAGTTTAAAATATGAAGGTAAAATGATAGTTTTCAGGAAGATAAACAACGTCCCGAGGTAATAATAAGCTTTCAGGAGGATAAAGCAGTCCTGAGAAATTGATAATATGCTTTCAGAAGGATGAAGCAATCCTGAGGTAATAATGATAGCTATCAGGAGGATGAAGCAGTCCTGAGGTAATAATATGATTTCAGGAGGATAAAGGCAATCCTGAGGTAATGAAGCTGTCAGGAGGATAAAGCAATCCTGAGGTAATGATAAGCTTTCAGGAGGATGAAGCAATCCTGAGGTAGTGATGAGCTATCAGGAGGATGAAGCGATCCTGAAGTAATAGTTTTCTTTCAGGAGGATAAAGCAGTCCTGGAATAATAGTAGACTTTCAGGAGGATAAAGAAGTCCTGAGATATAAGCTTTCAGGAGGATAAAGCAATCCTGAGGAGATGATATGCTTTCAGGAGGATAAAGCAATCCAAAATATAGCTTTCAGGAGGATAAAGCAGTCCTGATGTAATAATACGTTTTCAGGAGGATAAAGCAGTCCTGAGGGATGCTATGCTTTCAGGAGGATAAAGCAATCCTGAGGTAATGATGATAGCTATCAGGAGGATGAAGCAGTCCTGAGGTAATAATATGATTTCAGGAGGATAAGGCAATCCTGAGGTACAAGAAGCTGTCAGGAGGATAAAGCAATCCTGAGGTAATAATAAGCTTTCAGGAGGATGAAGCAATCCTGAGGTAGTGATGAGCTATCAGGAGGATAAAGCAATCCTGAGAGATGATATGCTTTCAGGAGGATAAAGCAGTCCTGATGTATAATGCTTTCAGGAGGATAAAGCAGTCCTGATGAAGTGATGATAGCTGTCAGGAGGATAAAGCAATCCTGAGGGAATGATAACTTTTCAGGAGGATGAAGCAGTCCTGATAATCACAAGTTTGTTTGCTGGGGAATTAACCTGAAAACAAGGTAGCATTCTGTATGATAATATTAGTTTATGCATTATGTATGCGTGTATAACATGATGCACTTAAGTAATGTATTAGGTATCTATGGATATGTATGTTATGGTATGATGTAAATGATGTATGTATGATATGATGCTGTCTGAAGCGTCTGGATATCTTCGGATAACAACTGCTGGCCAGGGAAAATAAATCCCGATTCGTTGTTGAAGAATATGAGGAACTCGTTCCCGTCTTGTTTGATAATATATTATACATAACCTCCTATATGCTGGGGATAACAAGGTATATATAACCTCCCGTCTGCTGGGGATAGTAAGATATACATAACCTTCTGTCTTCGTTTGATAGTAGGATAGATATAACCTCCCGTCTTCGTTCGTCGTACTCTTATTGGAAAGTAAATTCCCGAATATCCGTATGAGGATAAAAGAGATGGATATAAATTCCAGGGGAGATGTAACTTTATGAAGATGGATTTGTCCTACTGAGGGTTTGTAACTGTCTTGTAGAGATGAACTGGCGAAGCTCTGTTGAAATCCTTCCCTCGTTCGTCCTTAGTAAATACTATTACTGCATTTTCATGCATTTCTGGTAAACATCAATCATATTAAGCATACATGCATTTCTGGTAAACATCAATCATATTCAAAAGCATACATACATTCAAACACAACCAATGGACGTTTCGCTTATGTAAATAGGGTAAAAGTAAATCTGGATTCAAAGATGAAATTTTATTTATATCAAAAAGTGAACCATACATGGGTAAGTTTGTACAGGGAGACATAAACCCTAGTAAGAGGATTTTGTCATACAATTTTACAAAACAAAGAAAATCAGCTATGTGGGAAATAATCCTATTGAGTTTCAATTCTACTATTGCCATTATCTTCAAGTATCTCATCTTCTGCTGTTGCGACGGAAATGATTAGATTGAGCTTTATCTGTTCGAACTTGAGTAAGTATCACAACTGGTTGCAGTTTCATGGGTGATCCAAACGATACATAGTCATACGCTTTAATTCCTAACTTTTGCCTGGATTGCCCTTTCAGGTTTTCAATCCACCGGGATACCCTTTTTTCCCAAGCCGCCTTTTCAGGTTTTCGACTTGCCGGGTGTACATCTTTTTATATATATCCCTAATTTTTTCCCAAACCCTTTTTGGTTTGCCGGGATGCCCTTATTTTTGCCTAGGCCTGTCAACCTAGCGGGTCTCTTTTCATGCGTAGTATTTTTTAACTATGTCTGCGTTTACAGGTTGTGGGAAATCTTCCCCATCCATAGTAGTGAGTATCATGGCACCTCCTGAAAATACTGTCTTGACTACAAATGGTCCTTCATATGTAGGAGTCCACTTGCCCCTAGGATCACCCTGTGGTAATATGATACGCTTGATTACCAAGTCACCAGCTTGATATACCTTTGGCTTAACCTTCTTGTTAAAAGCTTTGATCATTCGTTTTTGGTACATCTGGCCATGACAAACTGCTGCTAACCTCTTCTCATCAATCAAATTTATCTGGTCAAGTCGAGTCTGAATCCACTCATCTTCATCCAAACCTGCATCCTTCATAATTCTTAAGGAGGGAATCTGAACTTCAATGGGCAGAACTGCTTCCATACCATAGACTAAGGAGAAGGGGGTTGCCCCTGTTGAAGTACGTATTTTAGTACGATAACCATGAAGAGCAAACGGTAACATCTCATGCCAATCCTTGTAAGTAACAGTCATCTTCTGTATAATCTTCTTAATGTTCTTATTAGCAGCTTCAACTGCCTCATTCATCTTTGGACGATACGGAGAAGAGTTGTGATGCTTAATCTTGAATTGCATGCAGAGATCAGTAATCATAATGTTGTTCAGATTAGTGCCATTGTCAGTAATAATCCTTTCGGGGATGCCATACCTACATATGAGATTATTCTTAATGAATCGAGCCACCACATTCTTAGTAACAGATGCAAATGAAGCTGCCTCCACCCACTTTGTGAAGTAATCAATAGCAACCAGGATGAAACGATGCCCATTAGAAGCAGTAGGCTTGATCTCACCAATCATATCAATGCCCCACATGGCAAAAGGCCAAGGAGCAGTCAACACATTCAATGGTGATGGAGGTATATGTACTTTATCAGCATAAATTTGACATTTGTGACATGTTCTGGAGTGTTGATAACAATCAGCTTCCATGGTAGACCAATAGTAACCTGCTCTCAATATCTTCTTTGCCATAGTATGACCACTAGAATGAGTACCAAAGATCCCATCATGCATATCTTCCATAATCTCTGTTGCTTCCTTCTTATCCACACAACGAAGCAAAGTTGAATCATGATTGCGCTTGTACAAAATCCCATTACTCAAAAAGAACTTAGCAGAAAACCTTCTCAGAAACTTCCTATCTTTGACAGATGCCCCTTCAGGGAATTCCTGAGCTTCAAGATATCTTTTCACTTCATAGAACCAGGGTTTCTCCTCTGCCCCTTCTGTGTCAATCTCATTGCAGTATGCAGGCTTTTCAAATCTATCAATAGTAATCTTTGGAGCTTCATCATCCCAGTTGATCTCAAACATGGATGCCATGGTGGCCAATGCATCTGCCAATTGATTCTCTCTTCGTGGAATGTGTCCAAAGGTAATCTCTTTGAAATGTGGGATCAAAGACAAAACATGCTCTCTGTAAGGAATGAGATTATCATGCTTAGTGTCCCAATCTCCTTTAATCTGACTTACTACCAGGGCTGAATCTCCATATACATCAAGGAACTGAATCTTCATATCAATAGCAGTTTTAATACCCAGGATACATGCCTCATACTCAGCCATGTTATTGGTACAATAGAAACAAAGTCTGGCAGTAATCGGGGTATGACAATCTTCAGTGGAACTAATCACAACACCAACACCATTACCAAGTGCATTAGAGGCACCATCAAAAACCATAGTCCATCGGGATCCTTGTTCAGGTCCATCATATTGTCCAGGTTCTTTGGTAATGATCATAATGTCTTCATCAGGGAACTCAAAACTCATTGACTGGTAATCATCCACTGCTTGATGAGCCAAATGATCAGCCACAACACTTCCTTTGATGGCCTTCTGAGTAGTATATTGTATGTCATATTCTGTCAATATCATTTGCCATCTTGCAATTCTTCCGGAGAGAGCAGGTTTCTCAAATATGTACTTGATTGGATCCATCTTCGAAATTAATAAGGTAGTATGAGTCAACATATACTGTCTTAGTCGGCGAGCAGCCCATGCCAAAGCGCAACAAGTTTTCTTGAGCAGTGAGTATCTTGTTTCACAGTCGGTAAACTTTTTGCTAAGGTAGTATATTGCCTGCTCTTTTCGACCAGACTCGTCATGTTGCCCCAACACACACCCCATTGAGTTGTCTAACACTGTTAAGTACATAATCAAGGGTCTTCCATCAACTGGTGCCATCAAAATTGGAGGTTCGAGCAGATATCTCTTGATTTCATCAAAGGCTGTCTGGCACTCATCATTCCATTCCATCACCTGATCTTTCTTTAATAACTTGAAGATTGGCTCACAGGTGGCAGTTAATTGGGAAATAAATCTTGCAATGTAATTCAATCGTCCCAAGAAACCTCTAACCTCCTTCTCAGTACGGGGAGCTGGCATCTCTCGTATAGCTTTCACTTTTGCAGGATCCACTTCGATACCTTTTCCACTGACTATGAAACCCAGGAGCTTACCAGACCTAACTCCAAAAGTACACTTGTTTGGGTTCAATCTTAACTTGTATTTCTTCAACCTCTCAAACAACTTATGCAAATGATCAAGATGTTGCTCTTCATTCTGGGACCTGGCTATCATATCATCCACATATACCTCTATTTCATGATGAATCATATCATGAAACAAAGCCACCATAGCACGCTGATATGTTGCCCCTGCATTCTTCAAACCAAATAGCATTACCTTATAGCAAAAGGTGCCCCACTGTGTAACAAATGTTGTCTTCTCCATATCTTCAGGTGCCATCTTGATTTGATTATAACCAGAGAAACCATCCATAAAAGAGAATACCTTATGCTGAGCAGTGTTGTCTACCAGAACATTAATATGAGGAAGTGGAAAGTCATCTTTGGGGCTGGCCTTGTTCAAATCTCTGTAGTCCACACACATACGTACCTTAACATCTTTCTTAGGAACCGGTACCACATTTGCAACCCACTGAGGATAAGAAGTCACAGCTAAGAACCCTGCATTGAACTGTTTCATTACCTCTGCCTTGATCTTTTCTGACATTTCAGGACGCATACGACGAACCTTCTGCTTCTTTGGACGACAATCTTCTTTCACTGGTAAACGGTGAACCACAATGTCTGTATCCAACCCTGGCATATCTTCATAAGACCAAGCAAAGATCTCCACATAGTCACGTAGCATTTGAATCAACCTGTTCTTGACACTGTCCTCTAATTCAGCCCCTATCTTGACCTCTTTCCTGTTTTCTTCAGTTCCCAGATTCACAACTTCGACTGGCTCTTCATGTGGCTGTATAGCTTTCTCTTCTTGTTGTAACAACCTAGCAAGCTCTACAGGTACTTCACAATCGTCCTCATTTCCGTCTTCAGTTTGATAGATCGGATTCTCGAAATTATAATTGGCAATAGTAGAACTGTTATCAACAGGATCCAGAGTGGATGAGGATCTGCATTTTAGTGATGTGTGTGTGTGTAAGAACACATAGCTGATAAAACAAAAATAAAAGAAAAGAAATACAAGGAACACAATATTTACGAAAACGAAACGTCCACTGATTTTTATTGAATGAAGTATGCAAATGAAATGACATCCCGTAACAAGCACACCATTGTGCCCCGGGTAAGGTACAAGGCTTAAGAGTTCAATTGTTCAAGAAATTACAAACTTAAAAGCAACAACACAGTAATAGTATTTACTCCTGACTAAAGGAGATAGGGATAACATCTTCAGCTTTCCAATTATTGAGTCCAGCACCCACAGTAGGAAAAATCCAAGCATCCAGATTGTAGTCTTCATCATAGTCTCCCACAACATTGATTTGATCTTTCATAACCCCTTGATTGGTGATACGAACAGCACGAGCACGACGAACAGTCTTCTGGGACTCTGCAGTGAAACCCAAACCAAATTTGTCAGACTTATATGGGATATCAGGAAGCTGACCCCAAATAGTACAACCACCTTCATCCACCACAGCTCTAGCATCGTTGAGGGAGGCCATTGCCATTGTTGGAGGTATTCTGGTGACCACAGGAACTTTCTTGGCAACCGGAGGAGCTACATAATCATTAACAATCCAAGGAACCACTTCAAATGTCTGACACGGAGTTTCAACGTATTCACCTTCTACTTCCAGGTACTTGAAAGTATTAACATGGCTGACAAAGTATTCTTCTTCTCCATAGACAGTAACAACTTTTCCTTCTACCGGATATCTCAGCTTCTGATGTAATGTAGAAGTTACAGCACCTGCCCCATGGATCCAGGGACGACCAAGCAAACAAGAGTATGAAGGACGAATATCCATCACATAAAATGTAGCATTGAAAATCTGGGAACCAACTTTGATTGGGAGATCAATTTCTCCATGCACCACTCTTCTCGAACCATCAAAAGCCTTCACCACTATGTTACTGGGTTTCAGCACAGCATCTTCAGGACTTAGCTTATTCAGGACTTCCTTAGGCAACATATTCAGAGAGGAACCATTGTCTATCAATACATGTGACAGGGTAGTGCCCCTGCATTCAATTGAGATATGCAAGGCCCTGTTATGATCCCTCTTGGCAGGAGTCAAGTCAGCATCCGAAAACCCTAATCCATTGTCATATGTCAGGTGGGCAACACAATTCTCAAACTGGTCAACAGAAATTGCATTGGGTACATGAGCAGTCTTCAGAAACTTAATCAAAGCTTTGGCATGAGCCTCAGAACATAATAGCAAAGACAACATATAAATCTTGGAGGGAGTATGCCCCAACTGATCAACAATGTCGTAATCACTCTTGCGAATGATTTTCAATATTTCTTCCATCTGCTTAGAGAGATCATCAGCAGCAGGCACATCAGTAGATACAGGTTCAATAACAGGACCTTTGCCCCGAGCATCAGTGGTGGAAGTAGCAGCAGGAGTAACTGCATTCTTGGAAGTAATTGGAGGAGAGAAAACTCTTCCGCTTCATGTGATCTTACTAGATCCAGCAATATTATCAACATCAACAGGCACATCAGCTAAGGGTTCTTGCTTAACACCATGGATATAAACATCAGACCCATAATGCCAAGGCACAGCTTTATCAGACGTATACGGAATAGGACCAGGAGTAGTAATGACCATAGGAGCCACTCTGGCTTCAACAACAACTTTCACAGGTCCTTCAGCAGTAATCTTGATGGGACCCTGATGAGTGATTTTAATAGGACCTTTGGAAGTAATTCTCACTGGCACTTTGTCAACCATATCAACCTCTTCAGTCTTCTTACCTTTAGTAATATGCTCCACCATACTCTCCACAGAAGGTGGTCTCCTTTCAAACACTATGGTGTAATTATTCATGAGACGTTGAATTCCGTCCTTCAACCTCCAACAACTATCTGGATTATACTCACAATAGACACAATCTTCACGACAACCCGGAAAGAACCCAGCTTGTACTAACTTCTTCCTGATGACAGACAATGGTGTGGTCAACTCTGCAACTGAATAGATGTGTAAATCTTCATCAATGGCATTGACATTCTTCTCATGATTTGGCATTGGAGCAGTAATCACATTTGGAGTACCTGGAGGGTCAAACTCAATCTCTCCAGCCTCAATCATATCTTGAATTTTGTTCTTCAATACCCAGCAGTTATTAGTATCATGTCCCTGACAGTTTGAATGATATGCACATCGTGCATTTGGATTGTACCTGGGTGAGGTAACATTAGGATTCTGAGGAGCCTCTTTCAGCGTAATAAGTTCAGCCTTCAACAAGTGTTGCAATGCCTGAGCCATTGACATGTTGATCTTAGTGAACTGCCTTCTAGCCCTCTGTTGGTTGCCTTGTGGCTGCTCTGGTGTTGCAGGAGTTGGATTTGAAATATGAACTGCACTAACAGACTGATGCCTTCTATTACGATCAGATTGACCATAAACAGCATTGGATTCTTTCTTCCCAGTGGGAGGCTTCTTTACAGCACCTGATGAAGAAGTGCCCACCTGGATCTTGCCATTCTTTATACCATTTTCCACACGCTCTCCTGTAATTATCAACTCAGTGAAGCCAGATGATGAACTTCCAATGAGATGACTGTAAAATGGACCATTCAGCGTACACATGAACATATCAACCAATTCCCTGTCAGTTAAAGGGGGTTGAACTCTTCCAGCTAAATCTCTCCACTTCTGAGCATACTCCTTGAAGCTTTCTTTGGCACCCATAGACATGCTTTGCAGCTGCATGCGAGTGGGAGCTAAGTCAGCATTGTATTGATATTTCTTATAGAAAGCTTCAGCAAGATCATTCCAATCCCTGATGTTGACACTCTCCAATTGATAATACCACTCCAATTGAGCTCCAGATAAGCTCTCTTGGAAAAAAATGGATCCACAACTTCTTATCAGCAGTATGAGGTTGGATTCTTCTGACATAAGACCTCAGATGCAGCTTGGGACAAGAGACCCCATCATAGACAACAAAAGTAGGAACCTTGAAACCAATGGGTATGACTACCCCAGATATCAGACTCAAATCTTCAAAATCCAGCCCAGATGACTTCTGCAACTCCATAGCATCCATTCTATCCACCAGCATCTTGAATTTATCTTCATTAGGCTCATGGTAGTAATTAGCCTCAGAATCAGAGTCCCCCATAGTGTTGTGGAGACTGCCTCCCTCTTTTTCAGATTCTTCAGATTCATAGTCTTCAACTAGTTCTTTGGTCTTGACAGGACCTCTGAACCTTCTTCCCATGTTGATCAGGCCACCTGACCTTCTAGTCTTCTTAGTCTTCTTGGCCAGCAGCGTCTTCAATTCATCCTGCCCCTTGGTCAGGTTAAGGATCAGCTCTTGGAACTGTGCATTTTGTGCCTGGAGATCCTTAACTGTTTGTTCAAGAGCCATTGCTGAAATAAACAGCGAGAAGATGAGAAACCTGTGCACAATTATAAACCTGTGATGCAATGAAATGATATGTGAATGCATATGCAATGTTTTCAAGGACCGCAGGATTTAAATTTGCTTAAACAAACAAGAAAGTAAACTTTTATTAGTAATAACTTTGTTTTGCCTCTTGGGCTTACAGAAATAAAATGAAATAAATACAAGAGATGGGGTTTAAGTCTCCCATGGACGTTTCCTCTTTGTGTTGAGGTATGAGTTGAGATTCCGTTCCTCATGAAGTTGCTTTGTTAGTTCCAGGATTCTTGCTTGGCTTGTTTTGTAATGAGCCTCGAAAGTATCCCTTTGCTCCTTCAGTTGGATCCAAGATCTCTGCAAGTCTTCCATGTCAGTAGGCATGTCTGGGTGAAGGATGGTATAAGCAGTGTCTTCTTCAGCAACAGGTTCCATGGTAACTGGCAGGATAGCAGGATATGGCATCATGAGAGTCTGAGCACGAGATCGTACCCATCTGAGATAAGCTTCCATAGGAATAGTGTACTTAGGCTCTAGTGTCTTGCTGTCAACTTTGTTCACTTTTCCCCAGGCTCGTATGAATCTCTGACGGTAACCTTGAAGATCGTTGTCGTAATCAAACACAATGCCCTGAATCAACATGTCATGTGGACCATCACTCCGAGCGTAACCAAACTGTCGTAAAGCTAGAGAGGGGTTGTAGGTGATGCCTCCTCTTATGCCTAGAAGTGGCACATTAGGAAACTCCCCACAACGGTCAATGATGGTAACATTCTCCATGGATCTGGAGCACCAATGGATATCTGAGTGAGAAAGTGACATGATCCTCTTGGACCATCTGAACCCTTGCTCATTCTTCATTACTGAGCGAGGAAGGTGAGAAATAAACCACCTAGAAAGCAAAGGTATGCAGCACATCAAAGTTCCTCTTGCTCTTGTAGTACGGGTATGAAGAGAATGTAGGATGTCTCCAAGAAATGTAGGCACTGGATTGTGACTCAGGAAGATGTTGATGGCATGAACGTCTATGAACTGATCTGGATTGGGGAACAATACTAAGCCATAAATCAGCAAGGCTAAGATCTCCTCAAAAGCATCATAGCTCATGGCCTTCAAGAACACCTGAGCTTTCTCTATTAACACCTTGGCAAGAATACCCTTGACTCCGCTTCTCGTTTCTAGAACAATGTCAGACTTCTTCAGATGTAGAGCTGCAGCAACAACCTCTAGTTTAAGTTCCTTCTCCAAGCCTGTGAATGGTTTCTGATCAAGAACAGGGATGCCCAGAAGTTTAGAGAACTCCTCCATAGTTGGGACCAACTAATAGTCAGGGAATGTAAAGCAATGGTGCTTAGGGTCAAAGAACTGGAACAAAACACTCATCATGTCTTCATTGAACCCTGAGGTGACTAGATCCAATAGGTGACCATGCCTTTTGATGAACTGGGAGTTTTCAGAAACTTGAGAGACCAACTCCTTAAGCTTAGGAGGTATTCCTACAAAGTTGATCCGGATAGTATTCCTACGAGCAGAAGCCATGACCTGCATCAAGAAACAAAGATAAATCCTTTGGTCCTTGAAATGGTTAGTGAAAATGCTTTGCTTATGATGCATGAGGATGTTATGATGTTATGCTCAATCAAAAACATGTGGCACACACAAACAAGTTACACAATAGCCCTAGGTTTGAAGGCTTGCATGAGGTTTAAAGGTAAGTACCCTCCCCTGAAGTTTAGTTGGTTCATCCTGTCCTATAAAGTAACCAGGTTCTAAGGGATCTCAATATCATTGATCCTTCACAAGGGTGGTTGTTCAGTAGGCAACTTACTTGCCAACCAAAACCCTCCAAGTTTAAGATCTCAATGAGCGTAGTATCGAGTGTCAACCAACTTCAGTCTGCACCAAAGCCGGCTACCTCACTACTTTCTAAAGGCCAAGATGGGATAACTAGGGTTCTAAAAGTTAGTTAGTGCATTGACAACATATGGCAGCCTCATATTATCCTCAACTTGACTTAAGGAACATAAGCACCCACCAAGAAGTCACACTAACTATGGCCACCAGATCAACCGTATCGATATACGTCGTACAGTTTCCTTGGTCTATTGCCATTTACCTAAGGTACACTAGATCCGGGTTAGGATCTTTCACACATAAAGCCCAACAAGTAAAGTAAAGCAAACAAGGCAAACAATTTAAGTGACCTAATTCCTAAGGGTACCCCTCTTTAATATAAGTCCCCAGCAGAGTCGCCAGTTCTATAACACGGTGGGAGAACTGACTTTAGTTATGTTGCGGATAGCAAGAGTCGCCACCGACTTTTATTTTATCCAAAGGAAAGGCATAAAAGAACAGGAAAGACCTTTTTAAAAGATTTTTGGGTCCGGGGGGTAGGTTATGTAAAGGGAAGGTGTTAGCACCCTTTACATCCATGGTTATCCATGGGATCTTAGTTACTTAGCTCACTTTGAATTGTTTTTGAAAATGTGAAGTGTGTGGATAGAAATTTTCATAAGAGTTTGATAATGATCCATGTACGGATGCGTAAAATACTTGTGTTTGAAAATTGTTTGAAATTTGTGAAGTATTTGAAATTTGTTTTGAAATAGTGAGCAAGTAACTATGAGAAACCTACCCTAAAGTTTAAGTCTTTCTGTTCTTTATCCTTTAAATGGTAAGACTATCCCTATTATTAAGGAATAGGTAGTCATTACCGTGGATGTAAGGGACACTTGAAGGGACATCTGTTATGTAGGCAACTGTGGGGTGTATTAAGCATTTTTGGAGGGACTGTCATCATTATTCGAAAGGGACAAGATCATTATGAAAGGCAACCATTTAAGGGACTTGATCTTTTATTATTAAGGGACTAAATGACTTTTCTTTTAAGGGACTTTTGCTTTATACACCCCACTTGACCTTTTGATTAGGCAACAATGAGAGGTAACCCTAGAAAGTGAGATGGCGATCAAAGATCGACTTACGTGTGTGAGTGTTCAATTTAAATATTTATCTTTTGAATTAAGTGATCTAAATCAATTTTAAATGACATACATGTTACACTCCCTATTTTTACTAACCATGGCATAAAAATAAATAATTTAAATATTACAAAAAATTACATCCAGGAGCAATTACAATAATAATAATAAAAAGCAATTTAAATAAATAGCAAAATAAATAAATAAGCAATAAGCAAAATAAATAATTAGTAATTATAAGAGGGGTTAGTGAAAATAATAATAATAATCATAATTTAAAAATAAATGGGATTAGTAATAAACATGGTTAATAATAATAATAAACAAAAAGATTATAATAAACAAAATTTAATGGTTAATAGAAAAATATGAACAATTATTAAAATTTTAAGTTAAGTATAAATTATAAAATTAATTATGAACATAATTAAATTAACAATTTTAAACATATAATAGAAATTATTTTCATGTAAAATTAAAGTATAAACAATTGTAGAATATTTACATATTATAAAAAATAAATTAAGAATTTTAATTTTTATGTACAAACAATTTAAATTATAAGCAATTTATATGTTTAATTAGAAATTGGATTATAAATATAATATACAAATAATAAGATTACAGAATTAGGGTTTTGAAAATAATTAGGATTTAATAATTTATAAAATTGCATTAGGGTTTTAAAAAGATATTATGATTAAATTAGAGTTTGCAAAAATAAATTAAATTTTATATACAACAAAATATAAATCTAATTATTATTATATACATGTTTTTAATTTTAAATGTATAATTATAAAAAACTAAGTTTAGAATTAGAAAACATTTACATATTATTTTTTTATAAAATTATCTAAACATACTAAGCATGATTATAATATAATTAACAAAACAATGAAATAAAAAAAAAATTGAAACTTACCTGGCTGGGAATTGAACCCAGGATGCCTTGCTTGACAACACTCATGCCATACCACCAGGCCAGCGCGCGCAGGTGAAAGAAGAATGAGTCAAATTGGTTTTGTGTACTAAACCTAAAAATCAAAAAGAAAACAAGCAAAAGGCCTGGGGGGGAATCGAACCCAGGGCCTTGCAAGCAATACACAAACACATTACCACTCCTGCTGGATGAGCGCATCTGATAGTATAATCAACACAATTTATAATATATTACATTCAATGAATAAAAGAAAAAACATGAAAAACTTGTCACGACCAGGATTCGAACCCCTGCCATTCAACCAAACACGCGCTTGCTTCACCACTAGGACAAGCTGTACGCTTGTGATATTAAACAGACAACAAAACATAAAATATTAAAATGAAATTCAAATTCCATAAACGCGCGCAGGGTCTTCATCTTCTCCATATTACCTGCGAATTTTCTTTCACTTTTTCCTGCGAATTTTCCTGCGTGTTCTTCCATGTTTACACCCTGCGAAAATCAAACACCAACAAAACAGTACAATTTCTTTCAATTGATCAGTGTATTATGATCCTCATGGTTCACACAATCTCCCTATGTTCTTAAAATTTATTTATTTTTGGTTTAGCATGAAACCCTAAAAACTCAACCGAAACCCTAACAATGGCTTCTTTTGATTCTGGCCACGAAACTCAAATTCAATTGTCCAGAAAGCTTCACCACATCAAAACAAATCACATTAGAAGGTCACAATCAACAAACAGCACACAAATTAATGGAATCGAAAACAAGTTATATATGACATAAAACCGATTCGGTTTGTGCATTTTAAGACACTATGAATGATGATAATGGTTGCTATATGATCAATGAATCACCAGGAAGCTATTGCAATCCTTAAATTGTCCTGAAAGTCCCTTTACCTTAGAAACCGAAATCAAGTTTTTGTATGGTTTTTGAACAATGCAAACTTACTCTTGGGGAGGCTGGAATTCGTGCTTGTCATTAGGGTTGCATTATGTACTTATAGAGCAATGTATTAGGTCAGAAAAATTGAACATTTGTATGGAAGATTTGATCTCAAAAGATTCAAAATGATAAGCCTTTAAAAATCAAATATTCTTATATGAACACTTGCTATTTTAGGCCAATCAACATGATCTTCTTTCCCCTTCAATTCCAATCATATTTATGATTTTCTAGAAGCTTAATCCAATTTAAATTTTAGACTTTTATATTTTATTTTTATTTAAAATGATTTTTAATGAATTAAATCAAAATAAATAAAAATAAAATAATAAAAAATCTGATTTTTATTGACTTGGGTCGTGCATGAAGTTATAGTATGGATTGGGTCATCATTTGGCAAGCCCATTTGGAAAAAATTGGTTTTAGACCTCCATTTTCATCATAAACCAACCAAAAATTTCCCAACTTTGCAAGGGCACACATCCTTCAATTTTAATGCTATGAGGGTGTTCTTGGACATTTTGGAAAGCTTGAAGAGTCCTCTAACCAACCCCATTGGTTTCATGTCCATATCATTTACCATTCTCAAGTTATTCCCTTTTGAAGTTGTTGACTTTTTGTTGACTTTCAAAATGACCTATAATGTCTTAGCTCATACCTTCCAAATGAAGCATTTTTGGGCTTGGCTTGTGAGACACAAAGTTGTAGAGAATTCAATTTCCTTCAAAATGAGCCTTGGATGGAGACTTGGTGATGAAGCATGTGAAAGTTATGGCTGGTCAAAGTTCAGTTGACTTTTACTAAGGAAACCCTAATTTAGAAACTCCTGATTCTTGATGATCTGAAATCTCCTTGATGAATCATGATCAACCCTTGATCAAATGATGAATTTTACTTCATATACTTGATGTTGGCAAAAAATCATGAAGTTTGACTTTGGTTTGACCACAGTTGACCTCAGTTTGACTTTTTAACTACTTTGACTGATTTTGACTTATCTGATCATCTGACTGAGCAAACCTTTGAGAAAAGTCTTGAAACTTGTCATGGGGGTTCTTATACTCATATAAGATGTTATGAAGCTCACTTGAAGTCTTGGAAGTTCATTTAGCCTGATTAAAGTCAAAACCCTAGTTTTGGATACACTGCTTAGGAGGTGCATTGTCTGAGGGAGTTGTCAACTCTTCTGACCAATTGTGAACTTTGTGAACCTTGTGAACCATCATAAAATGTCTTATGAACCTAATGGGAGGTATTGTGAACCTTGTGAACCTTGTGAACCTCATAAAGTGACTTGTAGACTTCATGAACCTCATGAAAGGTCTTGTAAGTGTTGTGAACCTTGTGAACCTTCTTAGCACACAAAGTCTTGTATTGTGAGGGCAAATTTTGGGGTGCAACAGTATGCAAATGCAAAAGGATCTCCTGACAAGGAGACTGCATGTATCCCAGATGGCTTGAGGGTAGAAACGATGATCACTGCACTGATCTGATCCATCCTGATGAGGAGGAGACAACTCTGCGGGGAAAGCTGTCAATGATACACCGACTCTAAATAGCCGCCATTGCCAAAAAATAAATTGGACTTTGAGATTGGAGTGCCAAAACCCTGTTGGAGATGGGCCCTTCTTGAACTCTGATGGGGAAGTAGAGACCTCCTGACTCGGATGAGAACCAAAGGCATGACACTGCTGAGGAAGCACCTTGCTGGGGAGGAAAGACACTCTTTGTACTGCTGAGGATTGCCCCTGTATTGAAGGGAAGTCTCTGCTTGGGGAGGACACCAACTTTTTTTTGCCTTGCAGAGAGAGATTTCAACTTCCACCTCTACAGGGGATGATGGTGGATATCAATGATAAAGCTTCTTACTGAAGATAAGAGTTTAAGTTTCCCCTTGCTGGTGGTAAAGAGATGAAGTGTCTCATGCTAGGGATGAGCGAATATAAAGTGTCTCATACTAGGGATGAGATATGAGGCGTCTCATAATAATGATACCATCTGTCAAGGAAATACCACCCATCTTCTTGTTACCCTGTTGGAGGAAAGATAATCGGATGAGGTCTGCTGAGGGGGAATGATCAATAAAGCCTGCTGAGAAAAGATCTCCAGAGGTCTCGTGCTGACAATGGATTTGCTTCCAGCCTCTGGGTTGATAGATCGCCAACTAATCATGATTGAATAATGGTTATTTGAAATTTTCAACTCACCTCAGATTAAGGTCCATTGGAAGAAAATGTCTCAAGAGGATTTTACAGAAAACATAACATACGAAATGCCTCGGTGTCTTCAAACTCTTGGAGAGATTCGTCGGATCTCGAAATAACTGCCCTTGACTGCATGGTCTGTGCAAGAATTTGCCTCGCGAGGATTCATGAAGAACCTCATATCACTATGAGATAGTGTGTCCTAGTATTTTGAACCTTGGGTAAGTGCTTCTAATTAACCGTCTTCGGGAGAAAGTAAATTCTAGTGCTCTTGGGGTGGCCTGCCCCAGTACGAGCTTTGAAGTGACCACCTATGACTGACTGTGTTTTGAAGAAAACACTCATACCAATTATTCTTTGAAATATTGGATCTCGAAGTAACTGCCCCATTTTGGTTGAAATTTGAATAATGCCTCCGCCTGATGGCTCTTTGAGAGATTTGAATTTCGAAGTGATTGCCCCAACTTGGCTGAATTTTGAAGAGATTGCTCGACATGATTTCCCCCGATTAGTTGGCTCTTACCACAACTGTTGGGAAAGTCCCTACTCAATGGAGTTTTCTTAAAAAGTGCACCTCAACAGATTGTCCTTCGGAAGTTTCAGACTTCTCAACTTGGCAAGATTAAGCTTTTGGACTGAGATTCCATACATAAACTTTTATGATGCCAAACAGATGTATGCAAGCAGAAAATGTTTATTTTGAAAATGAAAATTCTAATGCAACACACATGTTAATCTTGAAGTTTTACTGTAAAAAGATGTCGCAAACTTTTGTGAACAAATCACTGGTTAAGATACAACATTATTTTTGAATAAAAACATGCGCATGCAATACCAACAAAGATCTTTTAACACCACTCATAGGATTCAGGAAAGCGGTCTCGTGGTAGTACGCTCTCAAGATAACCCTGTTTCAGTTAGGACTTTTGAGGGTTGTACCGTGGCCTGGTTCACGGTTATAAAAACAAAGGATATAGGCTCGAAGTTTATTTGTGCCCATCCCTCTTCGTGATGTTCTCCATTCCTATGTTCAATTAGCTCTCACAAGCGCTCTCCTCTCAAAAAGGGTTTTATGATGGTTGAAGAACCAATTACACTAACGGTTTAAGCACCAATCAAGTTGTTGTTTGGAGTCAGTCACCCCTTTGTCTTTTGTGTCTGTATCACACGACTTTGTTCTTGTTCAAGGATCTTTCTTGTGTAATCCTTTTCGTCTTTTGCTTTTGCATTATTTTGATTATCCCTAACTTTTGCCTGGACTGATTCTTGTGAATCTTTGATTGTGAAGTCCATCGGGATGCCCTAATTTTTGCCTAAGTCGCTTGTTTTCAAGTTTCGACTTAGCGGGCTTTTTCATTTCTTTTTCAATTCTTTTTTTTTGAACAAATCGTGTGACACTGTTTGTCTTGATGGCTTTGAAAGGGTCATGACTGTCTCACTTTTCAGTTGATGAGGGATAACCATTGTGGTTTCCGGTCTTTGGACCTATTGATTGGGATAACCATTATGGTTTTTGGTCATTGGACCTCTTGATTTGGTACAAAGAAAGGTAATGGATCCTCAGATTCGCACTCCTTTTGAAATTTGAACGCTCGGTCAAACTAACTGACGCCTACCCTGCCCCTGGGTTAAATGCAAGGGTTTTTATTTTATCATGCGAAACGAAACTCCTACTTCAAGGATCAAATGGGTTGGCGAGGGTCTATTTCCCTTATATCTCCGGTGTTTAGGATTTGAAACAATGCCTGTACATCGTCAAGAGGGTCTTTCTCAAAAGCACACAATTAGAGATTATTGCGTTTTCATTTCGTCATCCTCCTTCATAGAGTTTAAGCACGACAGTTATTATTGCAATGCACCTACACAAAATCATGAGTGAATACGAATGGATTACTTCAAGAAAAACATGTGCATTTTATTATGGTTAACATTCAAAAACAAATAAGTTTCATGCATGCATACAAATGTTTAAACATACAACAGAAACTACAAATGAAAATGCAGTAAAGAAGTTGAACATTGCCGTCATTGAGGAGACTTGACTCCGTCTGGACTTATTGCCTTTGAAGATGCCTTTGAAAATTGGGAGGTCCATTTGATGATGAGACTCCAATATGTGGGAAGACTTTCTGGCATGATGACCTTTGAGTCGATCAAATTTTGCACCTTGTACTTGAACACCTCACAGTTGTCAACGGTATGCCTAAATGCCCCTGAGTGGTACTTGCATCTAGAATTCACATCGTGGTTGCCATTATTGAGGAGGCTTGAATCTGTCTGGACTTACAACTCTAGGATACTTTCAGCAATCAGCAGTCTGGATGTTCATTCCCTTACAGTTTTGTGTCATATTCCCACTTTTACCTGGTGTGAACACAATAGTCTTGGAGTCAATAAAATTCACAGCCTTGTACTTACCTTTGTCTCTGAAAGACTTGCAATCTTCAATTAAATGGCCAGGTGCCCCTGAATGATAATCATACTTGGCATTGAAACCCCAAAGGAAGCTTTATCAGAGATGATCCTGATGCGACTAACTCCATCAGTTTGAATCTGAGCAAATGAGGAAACTTGTTGCGCGTACGACCTCGGAATATGATCAAACTTCTTCTCAAGTTGTTCTGGCCTTTACCCATATGCTTTGTTCCTAGGACTCTCTTGGGAAGCTCAGGTTGGATGCTGACAATCGACATCTGGAGGGAAGAGGTTGATAAAGTTAATAGATAAGGTTGCTCGAAAAGATCTTGCATGATCTCCTGCCTACGTATCTCCATTGACCAATGGAGAATCAGAGCAGCGTAGTTCCCCTCACTAGGGATGAAAATAGCTTCGTTCTAAATTTCCATAACCAAGCTCATCTGAGTCTTCATCTGGTTGACTTCCTCTTTCCACAGTTTTTGGTTCTGAAATAAAGCTTGCACCTCGGCCCTGAATTGCCCCAGCTGGGTTTTCCTTTCGGTTACCTCCTCCCGGAGTTGCTTCAAATATATACCTTGATGATTGTGATTCAAGTTGTCCATTCTGATGAGAAATCAAGTCAGGAAAAGAATCTGTCTTTGAACACCTGTAAAGAATGCAAGGATGTATGCAAATGCCATGTTCAGTTATTTCTGAGGAATTTATCTGCTTTGATTCAAGTTTTGACACAGAAAAATCCAACATCATGATTCAGATATGTGATCCTCGGAAACAAATAAACATGTGTGCAGAAATGCTTTGATGTCATGTATGCAACAGGAATGTGATCAATGGTCTAATGTTGGTGTTGAGTGTAGACACCCTAAATTTGCCCTCTGGCTTTTCTGTCTTTGTCAGCTTTTTCGTTCTGCATTCATATACATTTTGCACATCATTTGCATAGGCTCCTGAGACATGGGATCATGGTCATCCGAGGAATTAAGGTCTCACGCTTTATTTGCGGATTATCAGAAGAAATCAAGGCTTTGGCTTGCAGCCATCAGTGGTATCATTCTCCTCATGTCGCTGGATTAGGGTTTATTTCCCTGAAACAGTGATCTTCAAGGATTTCATGTCTGCAAGGACTATCCACTATGCCTCTGGCCCATCGTCAGGCTATTCTCATCATCTTCAAGTTACACGGATATTTTTGTCTTCTCAGCATCTCAGGCTATCTTCATTCTCAAATAACTTTCAAGAAGTATATGTCTCGGGTTGAGTTATGGAGGTCATCAAGTTCAATAATCAAGTCAAGATTTATAAGTGATTCAGATGGTTGTTGTTTCAATTGCGATTTGTTCTGTGGCAGTCGTGTTTATTTCATCTGAGGCGTGTGGGAGTTGGTATAAATTTGGTGTTGGATTAAACCCAGGTGTATTGTGCATCAGTGGCCTTTGATTTAGTTCATGTCCAAATTAACACATACCCGTAATTTCCATCATTTCCAAACCACTTTTCATGTCCTAATTCACAACGATTTCACCATGTCCATATTTTCGGTTATCCGAATATCCATTTCTTAAACCATTTTCATTACCCAATTTGTTTCGATTATCCAATAACCATTATCCCTCATAAATCTACTTTCCATTTAATCTGAATTCCATTTCTATCCATCTTCAATTATTTTCTAATCCATTATATAAATATTCATAACCTTTTCCTTATCATTTTTATCCATTAACCATTAACCTTTTCAAATTAGTCAAATTTCCTTGTTTTTAATCCTTTTCCGATTTTATTCATTCATATCACATTATTAATATCTTATTTTTAAATACTAAGTCCATTTATCCACACTCCAATTATCAAGTTTATTGATTCATAATCCATAAAGCCCATTTTCTTAAGACAATTCCAATATATACCATGCCAAAGTCCAAATTAAGTTATAAGAGGCCCATGTTTATAAATAAAAAAAAACAAAAAAAAACAAGCCATAAGACCACACGACCCATCTTGCAGCAAGGAGATATCTGTTATCCTAGCATATAAAAGCCAACATGAATCCCTAGGGTAAAACACAAAAAGAAAGTGGCGCCGCATCAAAAAAACAAAAAAAACTTGTGCCTCTCTTTCCTGACTCACTCTCACAGTCGACACCACCCTTCAATGCTTTCATTTTTTTGATAAAAACCAAGTCATAACTAACCACAATTTTGGAGCCCTCCTGTCAAACCTGAAAACCATCCAAATCTCTTCTTCATCAACCGTATCACTCAAGCCTTACATCACTTCAATTCACATTCATCTGAACACCGCCACCCTCTTTATTTCCGCAACCATTCCTTCATCACTCTTCACAATAACAACAAACAAACGCCAAATCCTCTCGCGGAAACCACCTTTCATTACAACCGTAACCTTCCTCATTTCATCAACAACATCACCATCCACCACCAGGCCTCAGCATACAACACAAACCGACATGTTCTTCGTACCTGCAAAACAAAAACCCTCGCTCTCTCACTCACCACCAGCACAACGCCCTGCTCCTACCCCCATCGAACCTTCAACCCTCACTAACAAACAGAATCACCCTGTTTCCAAAACCAGTTTCACAACTCTTCTCAACCACTACTAAACCCGCACAAACCACATATACAAACTCAGCCTCTATTCAACTCATCTCCCCCTTTAATGTTCTCTTCACACCCTAACCTTAAACCTCTTTCCCTTTCAACCGAAACCCTCCATCATCAACAACCAAACAACAAGTCTTCTGTAAATTTCACTACACCGACAACTCAGAGCCACCATCCAACAACTATTCAAATTTCCAAACCTTCAAACTCCTCAACAACACAGAAACGAAAACAAATTCAGAAGAAGATGGAGGGTTTCAAATTGAAACAGAAGTAGAGTTCGAGACACAAACCGAAGCTGAGAATCGCCACGATCTGAAACCGAATTGAGACGATGCCTGAGGCGAGAGGCTGACCGGAGACGAAGTCAGAGTAGAACGAGTCAGATCACGAACAACACGAGAAGGTGGATGGTTGCGAATCCGTTGAAGTTTGAATGGTCTTTGTCACTGAATCTTGCTTCATGGAGAACGACCGCGATCTCCGTGACTTGTTTGTCGGAGATGAACCAAAGCTGAAACAGAGAGGAGAATAAGAATAGAAGCAATGAAAGTGAAGCCTTGAGGGAGAGTGTGTCGAGAAATGGAGAGAGATGAGCGGGAACCGTGACTTCCGACGGCGGATGATGAAGGGGTTATGATGCGTGCGACGGTGTGTTTTGTTTTTTTCTGTTTTTCGATATAGAAGAATGCGAGGAACGAGGCCGCTGTTATGTTTCGGATCGGTGAGACGGAGGTCTGCCGTTTTTGGTCTTGTTCTTGAAGAAGGTCAAAGTTTTGTTGGGAGTTGCTGATGGAGAAGCGTGATCATTGCACTTAGAGTTAGGTCTCTTATGGATTTATCATGTGGGCCGGGTTTTCATGAGCCCAAGTGCTGTGATCTGCAGCTTTTGTTTACTTATTTCCCTTTTCCTTTTAAAAATACAAACTCTGATTTCATTTTTTTTTTGTATATGTATGTTATTTTGATTTCAAGATTCATGTTTGCTGGTGATAGGGCTAGGCCCGTTTGATCTGATTTTCACACCTCCACAAACCACTACGGAAGTGGATTGGTTTCATTAAGCCCATTGAATTATTGTTCCACCAACACCATTTCCAGCGAATTACCCCCTCCCTTTCTATTTCTCATTTTATTTCTAAAAACCTTGTTAGATGTACTTAGTTTTTATTAATATTGGTTGTTGTTCCCTTTCTATTTCTCATTTTATTTCTAAAAACCTTGTTAGATGTACTTAGTTTTTATTAATATTGGTTGTTGTTTTTGTAAGTAGTTTTTCTATTTTTTTAGTTAATATTTGCTAATGATTTAGGGTTTATTTGTTAGAATTTTGTTTTGTTATTAATATAGCTTTAATTTCAATTTTGATTATTTTAATTAAATAGGATTTTATTTAATCTTGGTTATAGTTTTGTTTGATGTTGTGTAGGCTTTCTTGCTCAATTTTGATGATGGAGGATGTAGCGTGATAATGGCTTTGTGACTTTTTTTTCATAAGCTCGTTCAGACTAACAAGATCTCTGGATGAAATTTGCACCTAAGCTTTGATATCGTGCATACTGATTTCTTGGTTCTAATTTTGGTTTCTATTGTTTGTCGTCCTGGATGTTGGATGCTTACTGCTCACATTTGATATTCTGATTTTCTTGATACCACGATAATGGACATTTGTGCCCGACTGTTGAAATCATTCTGGACTCGATATTTTCTTCTTGGTATTTCTTCTTGCGTGTATTGAAGAGGCAACGGACCTTCTCCGTTAGGTAACACCGAGGACCGACTTTACTTGCTGCATGCTGTTGCATCTGGAAGTCCTACTGGTGTAGGCTCTGTTTGTGCATTATTCATCTTATCTCCATATCGCATTCTCATCTCTTTATCTTTTCTTATTCTATTCTCCTTCCTCATCTTCTTTCATTCATTCTCGACTTGAGGTGTGCCTAGGCCGCCATGGAGCTTCTCCTTTCATCTTTCTCTTCTTCTTTCTTTCTTCTTTAGGATAGTGAGCCTCACTAACCTAGGACCATCCGAGCATGTGAATATTGATTAGTCCCCCACTTAGCTTTTACCTTTGTGTCTCTTTGAGTCTTCTCTTCTCATCTCATAATCAGGGACTAAACCCTAAAGGCTTTAAGGCTTTGTGATTAAGCTTATGCCTGCATCCTTCTATTAGGATGAAGTGTATAACTTTAATCCTAAGTGTTAAACCCTTAATGTGTTTAAATCCTTTAATCAATTCACCTAATAACCATCAAGACATCAAGCTTGTAACTTGGGCCTTGCATTAGGGTTCTAATTCTTCCTTAATTGGTTAAGAAGGACTAACCCTAGTGTTAATGGACAAGTCCCCCTCAAGTTGTCTTACAAATCATAAAAAATCACTTCATCATCATATCATTAATTAAAATCCACTTAATCAAAGGCTTGTTTTGTCACGAGGTTAATTCCTAATCATGGATTAAGTTGAGGAGCTTTCCTCAGCTTAAACATTCTCATCTATTATCCTTCTATTAGGATGGTGTAATGAGTCTGTTTAATCCTTGATTATGGCTTAACCTCATTACTCAACACTAAACAAAAACAACAAAAACATCTAAATAATCACAAGTAGGTTAATGATCTTAATCCTGCATCAAAGGTGATTAAGTGTGAGAAGCTGACTTCACACTTGAGGTATTCTCATTACCCCTAATCAGAGGGAAGATGTGATGAGTTTACTGAATCCATTGGTTTAGGCTTAAGCTCATTAACTTATGACAAACTCTCAAAAGCAATAAAAGACTGAAAACTCAAAAAACAAACAATAATCGTCTCCTTCGGGATTCTTTTCTCATCATCTTCACTCACAAACGAGAACTTGCTTCTTCCGTCTAATGCAAGACAGTTTGCACCTGAGCCAGACAGGTCATACACTTGAGCATAGGCAAGTAAGCAGTTCACAAGTCAATTCATCTTTCAGTCTCTTTGGGTCGAACTACGGTGTTCTGACTTCCTCATTGCACGAGAGGATACGTAGGCATAACTTAATAGTTATCGAACAAAAGTCTCTGTATATTCCCCCTCTTTCCAGCTTTAATCTTTAAGCCTCATTATCATGAGCATTTCATCTTTGTTCTTACACTGACACTGTACATATTACACTTCACATTTCTTTTACATTGACACCTGTGCATCCTTTTCCAGCTATTTTACACACAAATTGCACTGACACTACCCCTTTAAAACACAAATCTTTTAAGCGTGGATCCCGTCGAGTACGACGGACAATCTGGGTGCTAATACCTTCCCAGGTTGTAACCAACCCCCTTTCTCAGTCTCTCTGGTTCGCAACCGTCTTATCCGCATCTTCCTAGGTCTATGCAGCATTGCCTTTCCTCCGGGATAAAAATGCCTAGCTGGCGACTCTATTCATTCCCAGTGAGTTCACTGCTGTGTGTTCTCATTGTTCCCTTCGCCGACCGTTCGCGTCTGTACCTTTATCTGGGCCATTTCCCACTTATCGGGAGCGACAGCTTGGCGACTCTGCTGGGGAGGCTTATACTGTAACCAGGGCTTCTGGTTCTTTTTTGTGGGTTCCTCCTAGCGCTTGATTGATTTGTGTTTACTGGGGTGTTATGTGCTATTTGTGTTTGTATATTTTATTTATTGCTTTATGTACAGTTTTGGTTTATTGCTTTCTTTATAGCTTTATATACATCATACTGTCATACTATTCTGGCTGGATCTGTTGTTTCTGTTTTGGTGGGTGGGGGTTCTACTGAGAGTTAAGGTCCTATACCTGGGACCTGAGTGACACCTAGGCTAGAGTGGTTCATGTTCTTTCCCATTCCATTTCGGTCTGGTGCGGGAATATGAAACACGGTTCAGATATGGGTTTCTTCTTGAGAACTTTGTGCTACAGATTTCCTGTAGTGCTAGGGCTATCTGGGAAGCCTGCTAAGTCTGGATGACCTTTAGTATTGACCTTCAGAAACTGAGGTGAATTAGAGGAGGATTTTTTATGGTTATTGTAAACACTGTACCTCCGGGTTAGAAGTGTTTACACTTCTCATAACTGATCCAAGTCTGAGGATCTTTGTTTTAGAACACTACCTGTGAGGGGGTTGGGCTGTTTACAGGTTTGCAGGAACCCTTGACCTCAACATACCCTCATTACCAGTACAATTGTTTGATCCGGTCACTATGATCCTGAAGTTATTGACCTCTGGTTTTCAGTTACTATTTCGGGTTACTATACAGAGATCTTGTGGTTACAGACACTTGATTCTTGGCAGTATTCCAGATTCCAGGCAGTTTCCAGCTGTGATCCCATGTCTTTGCATCTCTTGCATCATCATATTGCATTTCGCATGTGCATATGCATTGCATTTTCCTCCTCCAGAGAGCTCATCCTTCCTCTTTTGTCCATGGCCAGCCAGCTGATTTCCCGGTACTCAGTTTGAACAAGTGTTAACTGTTGGAAGACGACAGTGTTTGAAGGAAGATTGAGCAGTGTCAAGAGGTAAAGGGTCAGATTGGAAGCCATCAGTAGCTATGTCAGAGAGCAACAGTCAGAATGTTGAGTTTCCACCTGGTTTCACTTCAATGACCAATCCGTTGTATGGTCTTTCTCCTGATGAGGATATTCCACAAGTGAACAATCTTGCTCAAGCTCAGCCTGCACAGACCCCGATCGTGAATCAGAATGTACCTGAACCATCTGCTGTCCAAGGTGGACCTTCATCTTCTTCTGATTCTACAGATTATCAGAGTTTTGCCTTCCCTATGCCAGACTTCCAAGGGGCAATCCCTCTTGTGAAAGCCAAGGATCCACAAGTTATTGATCCTGCTGAAAGATTTCGTGTGTTGGACGAGCAACTCAAAGCCTTATCGGATCCTGATGCCTTTGGTTTTGATGCTCTAAACATGTGTTTGGTTCCTGGTCTTGTCATTCCTCCAGATTTCAAAACTCCGAAGTTTGAGAAATACACTGGTGTCAGTTGCCCGAAGCGTCATTTGGTGATGTTCTGTAGAAAAATGACTTCTTATGCCTGCAATGATAAGTTGATGATTCACTGTTTTCAGGACAGTTTAAGTGGGGCATCTTTAAGTTGGTACATGGATTTGGGAAGCAGTCATATCCGATCTTGGAATGATTTATCCAGAGCTTTCGTAAAGCAATACCAGTACAATATGGACGTGGCGCCCAATCGCACGCACTTGCAGAGCCTATCCCAGAGGAGTGGTGAATCTTTCAGAGAATATGCACAACGGTGGAGAGAATTGGCAGCCCAAGTGCAACCACCACTTTCAGACAGAGAATTAATTGACCTGTTCGTGGGCACCTTGCAGGGTCCATACTTGGAAAGAATGAGTAGCATTGGGATGACAAGCTTCTCTGAGTTGATGATAGTTGGAGTACGCATTGAGAGCCTGCTCAAAAGTGGAAAGATCCAGGACTTTTCGAATATCCCAGCTAGTGAAGGTGAGTCTGTTGTTAGCTCCCAAGAGGAAGAATGGAATGACGTCAGTGCAGTCATGGCAAATATCGAATATTCTAGAACAACATCTTCTAAGAGATCATCTTTTCCCGTGTCTGGTTACTCTTATGGGCATTCGGCAATGCTTAGAACACCATATCAGAAGTCCTGGACTCCTCCTCGTCCAAATCTGCAAGCTCATGGTCGAAGACCTCAGAGTCAACTTCAGAGCCAGCCTAGGCCTCGTAACAATCTGGAAAGAAGGATTGCTCCTCTTCATCCAGTCCCCATGGCATACAGTGAACTCTTGCCACATCTAGTTCAGAGCTCTTTGGTGGTTCCTAAGCCTCTCAAGCCGTTACCAGGGCCGTACCCTCCAGGGTACAATCCTCATGAGCAGTGCGGGTATCATGGTGGATCAATGGGGCATTCAACTGAAGATTGCAAAGCTTTTCAAGCCAAAGTACAACAGTTGATCGACGAAGGCTACATCTCCTTTCCAGAAGGAAGCTTGGTTGTGCACGTCAACCTCTCGCCTGATTGAGTTCAAAGACTTCGAAGGAGCGTATCTTGATTTCAGTGGCTCAGACAACAGTATGTCATCAGAGTTGGTGATCGCTGTATCCTTTTATCATTTGCATTGTAGTTTCTTTCCTGTTAGCAGCTACTTGTCTTTTAAGCATTGTTATTTTAAATGGTAATGTTAATGTAGTGATCTTGCATTTTTGAATCAATTATGTCGCATTCTCTCATTTTTTCTTTCCTTGCATCAAAAACGAAAAATAAAAAAAATGCATCCATATACCTCCCATTTATTTCACTGTTGTTTAGCAGGTTTGAGGGGGGATGATGACAACTGAATACTCATAATTGTTGAAGGTATGCTTTCAGAGTAGAACCTGCTGACGATGTACAAGCATTGTTTTAATTCCCAAACACCGGAGATATAAGGGAGATAAACCCTCGTCAACCCCTTTGAGCCTTGAAGTAGGAGTTTCTTTTCTAAACGAAAAAACCCTCACATCCAACCCGGGGCAGGGTAGTTATCAGTTAATTTGACCGAGCGTTCAAATTTCCAAAGGAGTGTGCATCCGAGGATCCATTACCTTTATTCATTACACCTCAAGAGGTCAAGGGACGTTAAACCTCAATGGTTATCCCTCACCAACAAAGGAATGAGGTAGTCAACCCTTTCAGCAAGTCATGACAAGCCAGTGTCACACGATTTGTTCCACAAAATCAAAAAAAAAGAAAGAAATAAAGCCCGCTAAGTCGAAAAAATGTGTGAAAACATATGACTTAGGCAAAAGTTAGGGCATCCCGCTGGACTTCAAAATCGAAAAATTCAAAAAAAAAAAGAACCAGTCCAGGCAAAAGTTAGGGAGTAAAAAATGAAAGAGAATCTTCCATTAGAACAAAGTCGTGTGACTACAGACACAAAGTCGGAAGGGGTGACTGTTACCCCAAGAAACCTCATTGGTGCGTAAACCGTCAATGCCATTGGTTTCTCAACCATCACAAAACCCTTGTGAGAAGCGAGCGCTTAAGTCGAATTAGCTGAACATAGGACTGGAGAACATCAAGGAGAATGGGTGGGCACAAATAAACTTTGAGCCATAAATCCTTCTTTCTAAAACCGTGAACCAGACCACGCTATAACCCTTGAAAGTCCTAATTGAATCAGGTTCAATTCTGAAAGCATACTACGACAAGGTTGCGTAAACTGACTCCTAACGATTTGCTAACTCAACACTACGTTTGGACTAATCGTCCATTCGTCACACACTGTCACAACATCAAAATAAATAAATTTTCAAAAACTTGCATGTGTACTGCATTAAAATTACCATTTGTAAATGAACAGTTTTAATTGCAAGTCAGCCTGTGTCATCAGGAAAGTTCCTACAAAGGGCAATCAGAGGAGAATTTGATCATTCAACAATGATGACCAGAATCAAAAGTATCTTGTTGGCCTATGAATCAGGGGCATGTTATCCAGTGGTTTTGTTGACCAAGGAATCAGTCAGGGTAAAGCAAGTTCCCAAGCATCAGTTGATCGAGGAACGTCATTCAAAGTCAGTTGATCAAAGTTGAGTCTACCAAGCAGGGGCATGCCACCCTAATTCTCTGTTGACCAAGGATGAATTCGTCCAATGCTCAGTCAGAATGAGTCAAGTCGCCTTCACGCTCATACCGGGGCAGGACACTTCCAGAGTTCACTGAGTGCAACTCTCCTCGAGAGAGCATCCAAGTCTGATATTCCAGAAATTGGATAATCAGCAACAGTCTGTTCAGAGAATCACCCAACAGGGGCAAACTTTAGCTATGCAGAGCAAGTATATCAGTAATCTCAGAGTTCAAGACGAGTGTCGGGAAATCATGCTACCCACCGTCGCCTTTGTCACCCTTCTCAACCAGAAGCCTTGTCATAAGACTTTTCTTCCCATCCTTGGGAGTTTTTCTAGCTTTTCATGAGCATTGCATAAATCATTTGCATACGTTATTCATGTCGCTCGAGCATATAGAGCATACGCATCATAAATGCATTGAGCATAACTCCCCACAAACATCAGTCTCATCCAGAGGGCCTCGTAACCCCAACTTATCAACATTTCAAAGTCCAGTTCTCGTCTGGCGAACCATTCCAAAGTCCAGTTCTCGTCTGGCAAGCCTTTTCAAAGTCCAGTTCTCGTCTGGCAAAACTTTTCAAAGTCCAGTTCCCGTCTGGAAATTCAACTTCAAATACCAGTTCTCGTCTGGTAGGCGAATCTTTTACCAGTTCTCATCTGGTCACCTTTTCATTCAACCTATTGAACGCCAGTTCTCGTCTGGTAGTCATTCTTTTTTCAGAGTCAATTCTCGTTTGACAATGAACCCAAGGAGTCAATTCTCGTCTGACGACTTATTCTTTGCCCATCAGTTCTCGTCTGTTGGCCTACTTTTAATAAACCAGTTCTCGTCTGCTAATTCACCTTTAAAAGTCCAATTGCTTGGCAACCAAAAAATATATATCTATCAACCTGGCCCTAGCGCCCAACCATCCTTGTTTCATATCTTTGGTTATGAGCATACGTCTGCATTGTACATCATTTGCATTGCATCTTCATACCACATGGTTTCTATTTTAGCTCTGATGTGGGGTAAGAATCGTTTCAAGACGTAATCTGGGGCAGTTATCTCAAGACTTGTTGAATTTCTGCGAGAGTTTGAAGACACTGGGGCAATTCTGGATGCCAAGTCTTCTGTAAAACCTTCTGAAGACGATCTTTTTATGGATGATGCAGTATGGTGTAATTGAGGAGTTAAGGGAATTTTAGTTCACTCAGGATGATCGGTAATGCTTTTGTTGAGCTCAGAAGTTTGAAGCACTGTGTTAGTTCTCAGGGAATGTCTGGTATTTATTTTACCAGTAGGGCATTGGAAGTTTATTTCTTCCCCGAGCATAAAGATCTTCTTTCAGCCAACAAGATTCCCTCATGAGGAGTTGGTTATTCGCATTCAGTCAAAGCCAATTTTCATTGGCACATCTTCCCAGCACAGTCGTCATGCTATACATGGGGTTTAATTTGGCTTATTTCGATCTCTAATTCTCCAGCAAAGTCTCTCCTCAGCAGAGCATTGCCAAATCTTTTCTCAACCATGCCAGAGGGTTGACACATCCCCAGCTGAGTTGGAACAGATGATATCCCCAACAGAACTTCAAGGCTAATTGAATCGCTCTCATCCCCAAGCGGACTTATCTGTCCACAGTGAAGTTTTCCCAACAGGCAGCTGAAGGCCTTGTTTCCCCACAAAGTTAGAATTATCAGAATTCCCTCCTCAACAGGATTGTGTGATCAAGCATCTTCCCTAGCCAAGTCTAAAGATGATCTTTCCCCATAGAGTCATCGGGATTCTCATTTCCAAGGGATTTTCCCAGCAGAGTAAGAAGAAATTCTCCCCAGTAGAGTCAGAGCAGGATGATCAGATCCTCAGCAGATGTTCAAAGCAGTTAAACGAAGTATACCTCACGCAGAGTCGTCTTTCCTCCAGTAAAAATCTCTCCAACAAGCATCAGGTTGCCAACACTTCGTTCCCATCAGAGTTAAAAGCTTTCAACCCGTCAACAGTATACAGAATGCTCCCCAGATTCCCCAGCGGAGAGTTAAAGCTAAAACAGTTGCCTCACATTCACAAACATCAGTATATACTCCTTGTGGCACCCGTCCGTGTCATATCCCCAGCAGAAAGCCAAAGCGTCCCCTTTGCACTCACAGATACATATATATACAATTTCCTTGACATCCGTCCGTGTCATTTTCCCCAGTACAGTAACATAAACACTTTGTAAATCATATACTTGTTTATAATATACCTTTTGGCACTCGTCTGTGTCACTCTCCCCAGCAGGTTAAACACTCTCCTGTACACCACTCATACTTACTTTACTTATATAGGTACTCGTCCGTATCTTGTATATACCACTTAAATCCCCGCAGATTCGACACTCGTCCGTGTTCTTTGTTAACCAGTTGGTACTCGTCCGTACCATCATCTTAGAACATGCGTCAAGCGTTTGTTTCTACCTGATACTCGTCCGTATCATAGTCTTAAGGATGCTCGTCCGCATCTTTAATCTATACACCGTGTCAAACACTTTTGTCTTCTTGAATATAGACACTCGTCTGTGTCTACTATTCCCCAGAAGAGTCCCCTCAGAATCAACACTCGTCCGTGTTCCTTGTTAACCAGTTGATACTCGTCCGTATCATCATCTCTAAACACGTGTCAGTATTTGTTTCTACCCGATACTCGTCCGTATCGTAGTCTTAGGATGCTCGTCCGCATCTTTAATCTATACACAGCGTCAAAACACTTATACCTTTTATTCCCTGGATATAAACACTCGTCCGTGTTTGCTATTCCCCAGTAGAGTAAAATTTTCTTTTATCTGACATTCGTCCTATGTCATGATAAACCTTGAGAGCAGCCGTACCCTGCTAGGTGATCGTCCTTCACCTCTTGATGATCGTCCTTCATCATGCTCATCCGATGGCCGTCCCCATCGTTGACCTTTTATCCGGCATTCGTCCTATGTCGCGATACTTTCAGAGCAGCCGTCCCCTGCTAGGTGATCGTCCTTCACCTTTGATGACCGTCCCTCATCATTATTTCATTTATTCTTTAACCCGATGGTCGTCCCCGTCGTGGTCCCTTTTCCTTTTCCTGATGATCGTCCTTCATCAGTTCATCCCGATGGCCGTCCCCATCGTGGCTTACTTTACTTTATGAACTTGATGGCCGTCCCCATCATGATCCCTTATATCCCCAGCATGTCGGCCGTCCCCGTCATTGCTTTATTTCCCGCACTTTTCCCAGCATGTCGGTCGTCCCCGTCATTGCTCTTTACCCAGCAGTCGTCCTCTGCTCGACGGTCGTCCTCCGTCGCCCACACTTTACAATATACTCTGTTTTCCTTTTACAATCTATATCCCTTTTCTTCTTCATTCTGTGAGTGCAAATTTTGGACTGTCTTTGGTATTCAACCACAAGTTATCTTGTTTGCCTGTTAAGCCGTAGCTTACATCCTGCACAGCTAACTCATGATTGAATAGGGGCAGCTGTAGACACCCTAAATTTGCCCTCTGGCTTTTCTGTCTTTGTCAGCTTTTTCGTTCTGCATTCATATACATTTTGCACATCATTTGCATAGGCTCCTGAGACATGGGATCATGGTCATCCGAGGAATTAGGGTCTCACGCTTTATTTGCGGATTATCAGAAGAAATCAAGGCTTTGGCTTGCAGCCATCAGTGGTATCATTCTCCTCATGTCGCTGGATTAGGGTTTATTTCCCTGAAACAGTGATCTTCAAGGATTTCATGTCTGCAAGGACTATCCACTATGCCTCTGGCCCATCGTCAGGCTATTCTCATCATCTTCAAGTTACACGGATATTTTTGTCTTCTCAGCATCTCAGGCTATCTTCATTCTCAAATAACTTTCAAGAAGTATATGTCTCGGGTTGAGTTATGGAGGTCATCAAGTTCAATAATCAAGTCAAGATTTATAAGTGATTCAGATGGTTGTTGTTTCAATTGCGATTTGTTCTGTGGCAGTCGTGTTTATTTCATCTGAGGCGTGTGGGAGTTGGTATAAATTTGGTGTTGGATTAAACCCAGGTGTATTGTGCATCAGTGGCCTTTGATTTAGTTCATGTCCAAATTAACACATACCCGTAATTTCCATCATTTCCAAACCACTTTTCATGTCCTAATTCACAACGATTTCACCATGTCCATATTTTCGGTTATCCGAATATCCATTTCTTAAACCATTTTCATTACCCAATTTGTTTCGATTATCCAATAACCATTATCCCTCATAAATCTACTTTCCATTTAATCTGAATTCCATTTCTATCCATCTTCAATTATTTTCTAATCCATTATATAAATATTCATAACCTTTTCCTTATCATTTTTATCCATTAACCATTAACCTTTTCAAATTAGTCAAATTTCCTTGTTTTTAATCCTTTTCCGATTTTATTCATTCATATCACATTATTAATATCTTATTTTTAAATACTAAGTCCATTTATCCACACTCCAATTATCAAGTTTATTGATTCATAATCCATAAAGCCCATTTTCTTAAGACAATTCCAATATATACCATTCCAAAGTCCAAATTAAGTTATAAGAGGCCCATGTTCATAAATAAAAAAAAAACAAAAAAAACAAGCCATAAGACCACACGGCCCATCTTGCAGCAAGGAGATATCTGTTATCCTAGCATATAAAAGCCAACATGAATCCCTAGGGTAAAACACAAAAAGAAAGTGGCGCCGCATCAAAAAAACAAAAAAAACTTGTGCCTCTCTTTCCTGACTCACTCTCACAGTCGACACCACCCTTCAATGCTTTCATTTTTTTGATAAAAACCAAGTCATAACTAACCACAATTTTGGAGCCCTCCTGTCAAACCTGAAAACCATCCAAATCTCTTCTTCATCAACCGTATCACTCAAGCCTTACATCACTTCAATTCACCTTCATCCGAACACCGCCACCCTCTTTATTTCCGCAACCATTCCTTCATCACTCTTCACAATAACAACAAACAAACGCCAAATCCTCTCGCGGAAACCACCTTTCATTACAACCGTAACCTTCCTCATTTCATCAACAACATCACCATCCACCACCAGGCCTCAGCATACAACACAAACCGACATGTTCTTCGTACCTGCAAAACAAAAACCCTCGCTCTCTCACTCACCACCAGCACAACGCCCTGCTCCTACCCCCATCGAACCTTCAACCCTCACTAACAAACAGAATCACCCTGTTTCCAAAACCAGTTTCACAACTCTTCTCAACCACTACTAAACCCGCACAAACCACATATACAAACTCAGCCTCTATTCAACTCATCTCCCCCTTTAATGTTCTCTTCACACCCTAACCTTAAACCTCTTTCCCTTTCAACCGAAACCCTCCATCATCAACAACCAAACAACAAGTCTTCTGTAAATTTCACTACACCGACAACTCAGAGCCACCATCCAACAACTATTCAAATTTCCAAACCTTCAAACTCCTCAACAACACAGAAACGAAAACAAATTCAGAAGAAGATGGAGGGTTTCAAATTGAAACAGAAGTAGAGTTCGAGACACAAACCGAAGTTGAGAATCGCCACGATCTGAAACCGAATTGAGACGATGCCTGAGGCGAGAGGCTGACCGGAGACGAAGTCAGAGTAGAACGAGTCAGATCACGAACAACACGAGAAGGTGGATGGTTGCGAATCCGTTGAAGTTTGAATGGTCTTTGTCACTGAATCTTGCTTCATGGAGAACGACCGCGATCTCCGTGACTTGTTTGTCGGAGATGAACCAAAGCTGAAACAGAGAGGAGAATAAGAATAGAAGCAATGAAAGTGAAGCCTTGAGGGAGAGTGTGTCGAGAAATGGAGAGAGATGAGCGGGAACCGTGACTTCCGACGGCGGATGATGAAGGGGTTATGATGCGTGCGACGGTGTGTTTTGTTTTTTTTCTGTTTTTCGATATAGAAGAATGCGAGGAACGATGCCGCTGTTATGTTTCGGATCGGTGAGACGGAGGTCTGCCGTTTTTGGTCTTGTTCTTGAAGAAGGTCAAAGTTTTGTTGGGAGTTGCTGATGGAGAAGCGTGATCATTGCACTTAGAGTTAGGTCTCTTATGGATTTATCATGTGGGCCGGGTTTTCATGAGCCCAAGTGCTGTGATCTGCAGCTTTTGTTTACTTATTTCCCTTTTCCTTTTAAAAATACAAACTCTGATTTCATTTTTTTTTTGTATATGTATGTTATTTTGATTTCAAGATTCATGTTTGCTGGTGATAGGGCTAGGCCCGTTTGATCTGATTTTCACACCTCCACAAACCACTACGGAAGTGGATTGGTTTCATTAAGCCCATTGAATTATTGTTCCACCAACACCATTTCCAGCGAATTACCCCCTCCCTTTCTATTTCTCATTTTATTTCTAAAAACCTTGTTAGATGTACTTAGTTTTTATTAATATTGGTTGTTGTTCCCTTTCTATTTCTCATTTTATTTCTAAAAACCTTGTTAGATGTACTTAGTTTTTATTAATATTGGTTGTTGTTTTTGTAAGTAGTTTTTCTATTTTTTTAGTTAATATTTGCTAATGATTTAGGGTTTATTTGTTAGAATTTTGTTTTGTTATTAATATAGCTTTAATTTCAATTTTGATTATTTTAATTAAATAGGATTTTATTTAATCTTGGTTATAGTTTTGTTTGATGTTGTGTAGGCTTTCTTGCTCAATTTTGATGATGGAGGATGTAGCGTGATAATGGCTTTGTGACTTTTTTTTCATAAGCTCGTTCAGACTAACAAGATCTCTGGATGAAATTTGCACCTAAGCTTTGATATCGTGCATACTGATTTCTTGGTTCTAATTTTGGTTTCTATTGTTGGTCGTCCTGGATGTTGGATGCTTACTGCTCACATTTGATATTCTGATTTTCTTGATACCACGATAATGGACATTTGTGCCCGACTGTTGAAATCATTCTGGACTCGATATTTTCTTCTTGGTATTTCTTCTTGCGTGTATTGAAGAGGCAACGGACCTTCTCCGTTAGGTAACACCGAGGACCGACTTTACTTGCTGCATGCTGTTGCATCTGGAAGTCCTACTGGTGTAGGCTCTGTTTGTGCATTATTCATCTTATCTCCATATCGCATTCTCATCTCTTTATCTTTTCTTATTCTATTCTCCTTCCTCATCTTCTTTCATTCATTCTCGACTTGAGGTGTGCCTAGGCCGCCATGGAGCTTCTCCTTTCATCTTTCTCTTCTTCTTTCTTTCTTCTTTAGGATAGTGAGCCTCACTAACCTAGGACCATCCGAGCATGTGAATATTGATTAGTCCCCCACTTAGCTTTTACCTTTGTGTCTCTTTGAGTCTTCTCTTCTCATCTCATAATCAGGGACTAAACCCTAAAGGCTTTAAGGCTTTGTGATTAAGCTTATGCCTGCATCCTTCTATTAGGATGAAGTGTATAACTTTAATCCTAAGTGTTAAACCCTTAATGTGTTTAAATCCTTTAATCAATTCACCTAATAACCATCAAGACATCAAGCTTGTAACTTGGGCCTTGCATTAGGGTTCTAATTCTTCCTTAATTGGTTAAGAAGGACTAACCCTAGTGTTAATGGACAAGTCCCCCTCAAGTTGTCTTACAAATCATAAAAAATCACTTCATCATCATATCATTAATTAAAATCCACTTAATCAAAGGCTTGTTTTGTCACGAGGTTAATTCCTAATCATGGATTAAGTTGAGGAGCTTTCCTCAGCTTAAACATTCTCATCTATTATCCTTCTATTAGGATGGTGTAATGAGTCTGTTTAATCCTTGATTATGGCTTAACCTCATTACTCAACACTAAACAAAAACAACAAAAACATCTAAATAATCACAAGTAGGTTAATGATCTTAATCCTGCATCAAAGGTGATTAAGTGTGAGAAGCTGACTTCACACTTGAGGTATTCTCATTACCCCTAATCAGAGGGAAGATGTGATGAGTTTACTGAATCCATTGGTTTAGGCTTAAGCTCATTAACTTATGACAAACTCTCAAAAGCAATAAAAGACTGAAAACTCAAAAAACAAACAATAATCGTCTCCTTCGAGATTCTTTTCTCATCATCTTCACTCACAAACGAGAACTTGCTTCTTCCGTCTAATGCAAGACAGTTTGCACCTGAGCCAGACAGGTCATACACTTGAGCATAGGCAAGTAAGCAGTTCACAAGTCAATTCATCTTTCAGTCTCTTTGGGTCGAACTACGGTGTTCTGACTTCCTCATTGCACGAGAGGATACGTAGGCATAACTTAATAGTTATCGAACAAAAGTCTCTGTATATTCCCCCTCTTTCCAGCTTTAATCTTTAAGCCTCATTATCATGAGCATTTCATCTTTGTTCTTACACTGACACTGTACATATTACACTTCACATTTCTTTTACATTGACACCTGTGCATCCTTTTCCAGCTATTTTACACACAAATTGCACTGACACTACCCCTTTAAAACACAAATCTTTTAAGCGTGGATCCCGTCGAGTACGAAGGACAATCTGGGTGCTAATACCTTCCCAGGTTGTAACCAACCCCCTTTCTCAGTCTCTCTGGTTCGCAACCGTCTTATCCGTATCTTCCTAGGTCTATGCAGCATTGCCTTTCCTCCGGGATAAAAATGCCTAGCTGGCGACTCTATTCATTCCCAGTGAGTTCACTGCTGTGTGTTCTCATTGTTCCTTTTCGCCGACCGTTCGCGTCAGTACCTTTATTTGGGCCATTCCCACTTATCGGGAGCGACATTGAGCAGATAGCCAAACTTCTGGATAGAGCCACAATAACAACACCATCTTTGTATAAAACCCCATAACTGAGAACCCAATAACTGTAGAACTGGATCACATAATAGAATAGTCACTGATGGTGTTGAAGTTGAACAACGAGCCAAGTGTTTGTGGAGAGTCATAATAACAGTCACAATATCAAGGTCGCAATGGTAATCACGGTAACAATCTCTTTGAATAGAAATCCCGAATCTCAGAATCAAAGAACCATATAGCACCAGATAATATCATAAAACAACACTGGCAAAACGGGTATGTTGAAGTTTAGGGTTCCTGCAAACCTGTAAACCCCTCCCAATCTCACGGGTGTGCTACTCGGGTCAACATCACAGACTCTCAAAGCCGAATAGCAATAATACGTTCACCATTTCTGAGAAACGGCTCATGACCAAATCAGGGAATCGGTTTGGCATTATGTACTACTCAGGGAGGCCTCAGCTGAGTCTGGAAACAAACATCCCTCACAAGTCCCCAGCTTCAAGCACTGAATTGAGAAACAATAGTACATTCATCCCGAAGGGTACAATACTACCTTCATACGAACAGTTTGCTTTAACTGGATTCCTATGAGAGAACCAGGCCATCCTATGCGAGTTCTCAATGGACCCTCGGATGCGCGTGGGTTTGCCAACAAATGTGGTCTGCCACTGTCATCACTGGAGAGGGGAGTTCCCATTAAGGTCCTCGAAGATCGGTCACCAGATGCACATAACTATCAAGGTCGTACCCTGAAGTGAGGTAATCCCCACACAGAATAGTTCCAAGACGGTCGCAATCTGGGTGTGGAACACATCGCCACTCATCATGGTGAGATACCATGGGAGTACAATGTCTGTCCACGCTAATCCTATAGTGCACTCAAGCCGGGTATTTGGCTTATCTCACAGTAACTCCCATCCCGCAAAAAAAATGAAAACCAGCACAGCCAGACAGTCCAGTATAATATGATGCATGGAAAATAAATACTGAAAGCGGTAAATAAATGCGGTAAAGTAAAGCTGTAAAATAAAACTGTAAATGAAAACAGTAAAGCTGAACTAAAGCACACAACAACAAACAGATAAACACCCAAAGAAACAAAACCAAACAGGCGCTAGGATTGACTCTACAAGGGAAACCAGAGATTATGGTTAATGTTCCCTAACAGAGTCGTCAGCTGTCGCTCCCGGGATTTTCATCCTAGTACAAACGCGAAAGTGGCGCGGAAAAGGTAGAGTCGCCAGCCAGACATTTTTATCCCGAATGAATGGGAAAGGTAATGTTGCACAAACCTAACGAAGAAGGAAAAGACGAGGCCTTGCGAACCAAAGATCTGGGTTCGGGAGTCGGTTACGACTTGGGAAGGTATTAGCACCCCAGACCGTCCGTCGTACCCGACGGGATCCACGCTTGTTTGTTTGTTTCAAAGGGTGAGAAATAACTGTTGCTGAACAAATGAACTGCTAACTGGGATGGAAATGGAAATGAGAAAGGAACTGGAAAAGAGAATAAAAAGAAAGAATGGGGAAATGTATGGAAAATAAAGAATGTGCTCGAACGGGCCCTACCCCGCTGCCTACGTACCTCATCGGGATAATGAGGATCAGAGTCGACGTAGTTCGCCTAACCAAGGCGGGAACTATTTGTTTGTGTTTTTTATGGATGGAACTGCGTATGTCTATGCTCAGGTGTTGCAGGCTCGTCAGGTACGAGTGCGTTTACCGTCTTGCATGCGAGACAAGTCGTCGCAAGTTCGCGTTGAGTGAATGAGATGAGAAAAGAAGTTCCCGCAGGATAGTCGCTTGTTATTTGTTTTTTATCTTTTAAGAGAACGTGTTTTGAATTTGTTTGTGAGCATTCTCGTACTAAGACTATCCATTGCGGGAAGTACTTAAACCTCGCCCCGAAACAGGACACATATAGGCACTCCGCAACAAAGTCTCGTGTCGTACAAGAATGTCCGGTTTTCATTAAATGTTTTATTATTTTCTTTGTGAGGAGAGAAAGAATGACTCAAGTTGCAAAAAGGACAAAATCTAATGGGACTGAGACTCAATCCTAATTTTTGTTTATTTACAAGGGATCCTATAGTTAATAAGGTATTCTAATCCTAAGAAAGAAAAGGAAAAGAAGAAAAGAGAACTTAGAAATCAACTTACTTCCTAAGGAAAGTAAGTTGTTTCTAAAGAAAGGGAAAACCTATAAGCAAGCACAAAGTGCAAAGGAAAAGACAATTAAAATGCATAAGAGATAGGAATGAAGTAATGCTTACCTCAATCTTCCCCCTACAAAACAAAAGTTAGCATGACAATGCATATTGAAAGTAAAATCAAAGCATGAAAGCGATTAAGTACCATAAACGTCCTAGAATGGAACTAGGGTTCAAAATAAGACCTAAGTCTAAAGGTGAAGGTACCTAAAGGTTACATGACTTCTAAAGTCAGTAGCTATATGCTATAGGTCCCTAAGTATGCTAGGATACCTCACAAGATCAAACTATGTCAAACTATGTACAAAAAGTTCACCTAAGTTCACCTAAATGCAAGTTAGGGTTTATGAATGAAGTATGAAGACATATGGCTTACAAACATGAATTAATGCATAAAATTAACATAAAAGTCAGTAGTGAATGCTTATGAATGAGGATGCATGAATATACAATCATGGATGCAATGGATTAGGCAAAATGGGCGAGGAGAAGAAGATGTGAGATGAAATGGAACAAACATCGCATAAGATCGCAAATGATGAAAACTAAGGAAGAATGACATGTGAATATGCATGAAATGATTATGGTTCCATAGCATACAAGATATGAGATGCAATTAGAATGCATGAATAGACATTAATTATTTCCACATAATTCATGTTAGCAATTAGAGGAGAAGAGAAATGAGTTTAAGCAAAATTAGTTCACATAAGTATGCGTTTTAAAACACCAAGACAACCCAAATGAATATGGTTCAAAAAGTGGCCTATAACTGGAATTAAAGACATATAAATGACCTATAATTAACTCCTAAAAGTTACCAAAAAGTTATCTCAAGAAAATGGTATGAATGCCTTCCTAAGATTTAGGTTATTAAACAAATAAGCACATAAATCAACCTATAGCCTAGATGACATGGAAAAATAGCAAAAAGGCTTTAAAAATTATGAAATTAAATCCATGGAATTATGAGGTCATTATTTTACAAGGTCTAAAAGGATTCCACAAAATTATGCACCAAAGTTCCAAAACAAATACTTAACGATTGGTATAGCAAGGCATGATCGCCGAAAAACACCTCCACAAAGTGGATCAAAAAGGGCATCTAAAATTATGAAAAAAATGCCTAATGAGCATCATAATGTCACAAATTCTAGTTGTTAATCACACACAAAAAATAGGTCTCACACCTATGGGAAAAAATTGTTTTCGGTCCCTTATGTCAATACCATTCCTTTTGGGACAGCTTGGAATGAAAAATCCAAATTAATTACTAAGACCAATCAAACCTGGAATCAAAAAATATGAAAAATTAATTAAGAGGATGAGGATCACTCATGATTTTTTCCAGAATTTTATTCCACCTAAAACAATTTTTAATAATTGCGACGAAACGGGCAAAAAAGTGGATTTTAAGGGGAAGTGAAAGGAATCGATCCTAATGGTTCGTAACCTAATCCCTAACCTCCGAAATCGACACAAATCAACATATATCACAAATAAATCCAGTGCCTTAGGTGGGAGGGCTCAATATGCACCTTGAGTTATATGATCCTAAGTCGCATACAACTAGAATGGTGCATTAAAGTAGAGAACCGAGGTTACTTACTTGGTCGAAGTGCCGATTCTTTCACATAAAAGAAATCCGAAAACTTCATCCAAGATCTTGTAGTCTCCCATAAGCAAAATAAATGCTTATCATCCATATTCTCTTTGTGAAGCTTTTCCATAATCGAAACCGATTCAATATCGATCAAAAACACTTATGAACACTTATCCAAAAATTAGTCCTAAACACTAATTAAAATTATTGTAGAAATTCTAATTAGAAATTAACAATCAAATGTACTAAGAGATTAATCCACAAAGATAATTTGTCAAAAAAAATTAATTCATAATTTTACCAAAAACAATTTCTAAAGAAAAAGAAAAATAAATAAAGGACAGGGGGGGCGAATGAAACGAGGGCATGGTGAATAGAAAAAAAAACTGGCCTGAGGCCCAAACCCATGGCATTCCGCTGGGGAGGTGAGTGTAGTGAACTCGGGAGTGTGTCCTGGAATCCATGGAATATTTTTGTAAGCCCAATCCAATTTGATTAAGAAACCCTAAATACATCTGACAAATAAAATGACCAAGAATACTTCTTCATCTCCGGTGCGCCGCTATCCTCACCCTCTCTCAATCTTCTCATCGCGCCATGGCCACCGAAAAAACACCATAGACTCCACCATAAATCTATCTCAACTGCTCCCTCTCAATGTGTTCTTTATTCTTTTCTCGGATTCACCGTTATTACCACCGCGCCATCAATGATTCTCCAAGAACCCCGCCGTCAAAATCAAAATTCTAGCCGCGACTCTTTCATCACCGTTCGTCTTTGTTTAACCTTTATTCACTTCGTCTTCTCCTGGCTGTGAACCACGTAGACGGAAACAATCAAGAAGACGAAAGTTTGCCGGTGTGAAGGCATAGCTTCTTGGTAATTTTGATGAAGACAACATCTCTCAACAACTCTCATGAGCAAAGATCAAAAAAAAAAAAGGATTGAGTTGAAGACTTGGAGTGAATATTAAAGTGAAGACTAAAAATAATTTCAAATGGAGCATTTTCTTTCAAATGATCAAGCAACATAAATGGTATATCTAAAACTTTCTCTAATATGATATACAAGTGTTCAAAATTTTCATCTAATAGTGTCTTGGTTCATCCATCATAATTTTGTGTCATTGCATTTCTTTAAACATTTTGCCAAGAATATTTTTTTCATTTTTCAGCTTCAGTAACCGGTTACCACTGTTGTTTTTCAAAAAAAAATTAACGTTGGGAATAAGTAACCGGTTACCACTGATAAAATTTGGCAAAAAATTGCATTTCTTCATCCAGAATTTTTTTTTATGCATTGTGATGATCCATGGCATTCTTTCACTCATTATACTCCTTTAGAAAGGTGTATGTAGCAATATAAATTCAACATTTTTCAAATTTCATTTTTACCTCCTTTTTGCAAATACTTTATATAAACAATTTCTCACATATATTTTCATACTTTCTCAAGTGTTCACAAATTGTCACTAAAGTATTCTTTGCACAAAAATTTCATACATTGCTAAGAATACATATCATTTGCATTGAACACTTGTATACTTTATTGAGATTGTCTACAAGGAGAAGATCAATAAATTGATTGATATACAACATAGAAATCATTTTCATACACTTCAAAAATTCTAAATTATTTCTAAAGTCACACTTTGTTTTAGGATTGTTAAGACAAAGTTGTGGAGTTGTATTACTTGTGTTTCAAGGGTTAGTTGGAAACAAGTGTGTTCATTTAGAGAGGATTGTTCTCTACTTGAACTTAGGAAAAATCCAAGAGGATTGTTCTTGGTGGTTTAGTGGCTTAAGACTAGGAGTGTCTTGTACAAGTCCAAAACATAGTAAAATTCTCTTTCGAGTCGAAGGAGGAGTGGAGTACTCTCGGATTGTGAGGGGAACCACTATACATCGCCGTGTCCTCTCTACTTTCAGCACTTTATTTTTCAGCATCTAACCTTAAAGCAAAAAAATAAACCAAAACCGGTAAAAATCTAAGAATTTGTTAACAACCTAATTCACCCCCCCCCCCTCTTAGGTGCACTCTTAAAACTACAATTGGCATCAGAGCAAGTTATAGGTAACTTGTTCCTAGTGATCCAGCATGGCTTCCGCAAACACACACCCGGTTTTCAAAGCCAGTGGAAGTAGCAACAAGCCCCCACTCTTCTCCGGAGAATATTTTGACTTTTGGAAGATTAGAATGAAGGCACATCTTGAAGCCCAAGGAGAAGGTATATGGGAAGCAATTGAAAACGGTCCACATAATCCGATGAATGTTATCAATGGCATTGGAACCGCAAAATTGAAAAATACTTATGATGAAGATGATAAGAAAAGGATTCTAGATGAGAAGAAGGCAATCAACATACTCCAAAGCGCTCTTAGTATGGATGAGTTCTTTCGCATATCTCAATGTAAATCGGCAAAGGAAATTTGGGACACCTTGGTAGAAACACATGAAGGAACCACCGAAGTGAAGAGATCAAGGCTAAACACCCTAAGCCAAGAGTATGAAATGTTTCGAATGCAGCCCGGAGAATCCATTGTAGAAATGCAAAAGAGATTTGTTCATCTTACAAATCATTTGATTGCTCTTGGAAAAACATTTACAAATGATGATCTCAATCTTAAAGTCCTAAGATCATTAACAAGAGAATGGCAACCAAAAGTGACGGCTATTTCCGAGAAAAAGAGTCTCTCAACGATGACATCCGCATCCTTGTTCAGAAAACTCTAAGAACATGAAATGGAACTTGGAAGATTAGAAAAACATGAGAATCAAGAAAAGAAGTCTAAAGGAATTGCCTTGAAAGTCGAATCTAAACAAGATAAAGATGAGGACACATCGGAAGATGAAGACTTCATGCTACTTGTGAAAAAGCTCGGTAAGTTTTTTAATAAAAATGATAAATCTCTTTTCACTAAAAAGAATAGACATTTCAGGAAAAGAGAGGGATCCACATCAAATCAAGATGTTACATGCTATGAATGTGGGAAGCAAGGACATATCAAACCGGATTGTCCAAAGCTTCAAAAGAAAGGAGGATTCAAAGGCAAGAAGGACTATAAAAACAAGAAGGCATATGTTGCGTGGGAAGACAATGAGATAAGTTCATCATCGGAATCGGAAAATGAAGAACGTGCAAATATGGCTTTGATGGCTTCTCACCACTCCGATGACGAACATGATGAGGTTAGTAGCAATTACTTTATTGATGATAATGATGCACAAGAAGTTATAGATGAACTTATAAAAGAATGCAAGACTTTGTATAAAAGCATCTCATCTCAAAAGAAAAGAATTTCATTTTTAGAAGAACAAAATTCAATTTTTATGAAAAATATTGAAAATGAAAAACAAAAATTGATGGATGAAAAACAAAGTCTTGTATGCAAGAATTGTGAATCCTTATCTTTTCAAATTGTTCAACTCAAAAGAGTGTTAGAAAGATACGAAAAAGGTCAAATTGGCTTGGAAGAAATTCTTAAACATCAAAGATATCCTAATGATAAAAGTGGATTAGGATATTCCAAGTTTTCCAAACCAAGCACCAATGAGACCGTTTTCGTAAGAGCAAGTGAACAAGTTGTTAAAGAGAAGGCAATCACTTCTAAAATTCAGCATCAAAATCATAAAAAGAAAAGAGTTGTGAAGAAAAAGAGTTATGTTCCTAGATATAGAAGTCATTTTCAACCTACTTGTTTTTATTGTGGAATTAAAGGCCACACACCTAATGCTTGCTATGTGCGTAACATTGGTGTTGCTAAATGGCATTATGTGTGGGTTGAAAAGGGTACTAACTATCAAGGACCCAAAGCAATTTGGGTACCTAACACTACTTGATTTTGTGTTGTAGGTATGCTTGAAGTCAACCACTAATCAATGGTTTCTCGATAGCGGTTGCTCAAAGCATATGACGGGAGACATAAACAAATTTTCAAATCTAAAGCTTAAGGCCAAGGGTTATGTTACTTATGGTGACAACAACAAAGGAAAGATTCTTGGCATTGGCACCATTGGTTCACCACCTTTTACAACTATAGAAGATGTACTCTATGTCGAAGGACTCAAGCACAATCTTCTTAGCATTAGCCAACTTTGTGACAAAGGATTCAAGATCAACTTCAATAAAGATGAATGTTTGATTGTAGATGAAGTCACTCATGAGGTTATGTTAAAAGGTAATAGAATCAATAATATTTTTATGATTTCTCTTGACAATGTTTCTTTGAAGGTAAAATGCCTTGTGGCAAATAACAATGAGTCATGGCTATGGCATAAAAGGATGGCTCACATTCACATGGAGCACTTAAACAAATTGGTTAAGCATGATCTTGTTATTGGATTACCGAAGATGAAGTTTGTCAAAGATAGACTTTGTGATGCATGCCAAAAGGGCAAACAAACCAAATCAACTTTCATATCCAAAAATGTGGTGTCCACATCGAGGCCGCTACAATTACTACACATGGATCTTTTTGGTCCATCAAGAACTAAGAGCTTCGGAGGTAATGTTTATGTACTAGTTATTGTAGACGATTTTTCTAGATATACTTGGACTTTGTTTCTAGTGCAGAAAAGTGACGCTTTTAAAGCATTCAAGAAGTATGCCAAGCAAGTCCAAAATGAGAAGTCTCTTTCAATTGTCTCCATAAGAAGCGACCACGGTGGTGAGTTTCAAAATGCATCATTTGATGAATTTTGTGAAGAGAATGGGATATCACATCATTTCTCCGCACCAAGAACTCCACAACAAAACGGTGTCGTAGAAAGAAAGAATCGGTCATTGATAGAGCTTGCAAGGACCATGCTTAGTGACTCAAATCTACCTAAATACTTTTGGGCGGACGCGGTAAGCACGGCGTGCTTTGTAAGTAATCGTGTCAACATTAGACCAATTCTCAAAAAGACTCCATACGAATTGTTTAGAGGAAGAAAACCAACCATTGCATTTCTTCATGTCTTTGGTTGTAAGTGCTTTGTCCTTAACAACGACAAGGACAATCTCGGTAAGTTTGATGAGAAATCGGATGAAGGTATATTTCTCGGTTATTCCCTTCATAGTAAAGCATATAGAATTTATAACAAAAGAACCTTAACTATTGAAGAATCTATTCATGTTAAATTTGATGAAACTAACCCCTCCAAGGAGGATATTATTTTGTGTGATGATGATGATGAAATTTTAGAAGTTCCTAAAGAAGATACCTCGAAAAACCATGTTGAAGATCAAGTTGAAAGTGAAGATTCGATTCAACAAGATCAAGATATCAACAATCTACCTATAGAATGGAGAATTCATAGAGATCACCCTATTGACAAGGTTATCGGAGATATAAGCCAAGGGGTAGCAACAAGGTTAAATCTCAAAGATGCTTGCATGAACATGGCGTTTGTCTCACAAATAGAACCCTCCAAAATCAATGAAGCATTAAAAGACGATCAATGGATACTCGCTATGCAAGAAGAATTGAATCAATTCGAATGGAATCAAGTTTGGAAACTTGTCCCTAGACCAAGTGATAAACATATTATAGGTACAAGATGGGTATTCAAAAATAAACTTGATGAAAATGGTATTATCATTCGGAATAAGGCAAGATTAGTGGCGCAAGGTTACAATCAAGAGGAAGGAATTGACTTTGAAGAAACCTTTGCTCCGGTTGCAAGATTGGAAGCTATTCGACTTTTGCTTGCCTATGCATGTTCCTTGAACTTTCAACTCTACCAAATGGACGTCAAAAGTGCTTTCTTGAACGGATACATCAATGAAGAAGTATATGTCAAACAACCCCCGGGTTTTGAAGACTTCAAGAATCCATCTCATGTTTTCAAACTAAGAAAAGCTCTCTATGGTCTAAAGCAAGCACCAAGAGCATGGTATGATCGCCTTAGCAACTTTCTTTGCGAAAAGGGCTTCGTAAAAGGAAAAGTCGATAAAACTTTGTTCATCAAGAAAACAAGAGGTAATACGTTATTAGGTACAAGATGGGTATTCAAAAATAAACTTGATGAAAATGGTATTATCATTCGGAATAAGGCAATATTAGTGGCGCAAGGTTACAATCAAGAGGAAGGAATTGACTTTGAAGAAACCTTTGCTCCGGTTGCAAGATTGGAAGCTATTCGACTTTTGCTTGCCTATGCATGTTCCTTGAACTTTCAACTCTACCAAATGGACGTCAAAAGTGCTTTCTTGAACGGATACATCAATGAAGAAGTATATGTCAAACAACCCCCGGGTTTTGAAGACTTCAAGAATCCATCTCATGTTTTCAAACTAAGAAAAGCTCTCTATGGTCTAAAGCAAGCACCAAGAGCATGGTATGGTCGCCTTAGCAACTTTCTTTGCGAAAAGGGCTTCGTAAAAGGAAAAGTCGATAAAACTTTGTTCATCAAGAAAACAAGAGGTAATACGTTATTAGTTCAAGTTTACGTTGATGATATCATTTTTGGTTCAACTAACAAAGATCTTTGTGAGGAATTCTCATCAATAATGCAAGGAGAATTCGAAATGTCCATGATGGGAAAGATGAACTATTTCCTTGGTCTTCAAATCAAGCAACTAGAAGAAGGAATCTTCATCAACCAATCTAAATATTGCAAGGAATTATTGAAGAGATTCGAAATAGATACGTGCAAACCTATGGCTACTCCAATGGGGTCCGGTACCTACGTTGATCAAGATGAATTCGGAATTCCAATTGATATCACGAAATATCGAGGTATGATTGGTTCTTTACTCTATTTGACGGCAAGCCGTCCTGATATTATGTTTAGTGTTTGTTTGTGTGCTCGGTTTCAAGCTAATCCAAAGGAGTCACACCTTACGGCGGTCAAGAGGATCATGAAGTACCTTAAAGGAACAACGGACGTTGGATTATGGTATCCGAAAGGTAGTATGTGTAATTTAGTTGGTTATTCTGACGCTGATTATGCAGGATGCAAAACAGATCGAAAAAGTACAAGTGGTACATGTCACATCCTAGGAAATGCATTGGTTTCATGGGCATGCAAGAAACAAGCCTGTGTTGCTCTAAGTACGGCTGAAGCGGAGTACATAGCGGCGGGAAGTTGCTGTGCACAAATCCTATGGCTTAAACAACAACTTGATGATTATGGATTAAACCTTGGATGCATTCCCCTTCGATGCGACAATACAAGTGATATCAACATCACAAAAAATCCTGTCATGCATTCAAGAACTAAGCACATTGACATCCGGCATCATTTCTTACGAGATCATGTGCTTAATGGAGATGTCGAAGTCACATTTGTGGATACACATAACCAACTTGCGGACATATTCACCAAACCCCTTGCAAAAGAGCCATTTTACAAAATTCGCCGAGAACTTGGAATTTTGACCGAAACGGATCTCTAATTTCTTCATCAAATATTCATCATACATCATTAAGGATCAAAGGTATGTATTTTTCATAATTTTTCGACTTCGGTAAGTCACATTTTTTTGATGATTTATGTTTAAAAAAAGTGAGTTTTCTCGATTTTTCGTAGAGTTAAATTATTTTTCAAGTTTTTGTACAATGATCAAAAGTTGCCTTAATATGTGTTTAATCATGTCCATGTGAAAAAATATGAATTTCTCTCACCATTTTGTCTCTAGAAGCTTGCTGTTTTTGCATGTTTGGCATGAGTAACCGGTTACCCCATGGTAAGTAACCGGTTACCACTGTTTGATTTCTTTTTTTTTTTATTTTCGCGCATGCGTAACCGGTTACCCCAGGGTAAGTAACCGGTTACTGCTGAACAATTCTGGAAAAAAAAATAACTTTTAAAGTGTTGTACTTTAAGACCAAACATTATCACTTGTCTTGGAACTCATCTAATCTTCTTCAACCTTCCTCCTTCAATGTCTCATAAACCCTCACTTGGAAAAATAACCCACTCACACAAATTCCAAAATTAACTCCATAAAAAGCAAACCCACACTCTCCACATACATCCTACCATTCCCATATCTCTCTATCAAGGCTTACATTTTCGGATTCCTCTCAAAACCCTCACTTTTCAAAACCTAAATTATGGCTCCTACCAAGAAGAACAAGGGAAAGAAAGCTATGGGTGAAGGTTCACAAACTGGAAATAAGGAAGAATCCATGGATGTTAGTCACATGCATCCTTCGAAGGGAAGAAAATCCAGCTCTGATGTAAGTCGAAGGGAGATGATGAAGACCAAATATGTGAAGTTCTCTGCATTTCCAGTTCATAGTTTTGATTTTGAACAGCTTCTGACAACCTCCGGTGTGAACAAGTTAGTCTCCGAGACAGGTTTGATTTATCCGGAACTTGTTAAAACTTTCTATCGGAATCTTAAGTTTACTCATGATGAATTTGATGATGTTTTTATGGAATCTGTGGTGAATAATACTAATATATGCATTGGATTGGATGATATTGCTAAGTGTTTAGAAATTCCAAATGAGGGAGATGAATTTCTTTTCGGATATGTTCCCGAAGGTTCTCATTGGAAAGACTTTGATACCTTGAATTATTTTGTTGAAATATCTTGTGGTACTCATGAGGACTTAATTGGGAGACAATCTCAATCATCCCGTGTTATCAAATATGCTAAGTCATTGACGGTTAGTGACCGAATGTTGCATTTTGTGCTAGCTTATATTTTAGTTCCTCACCATTCCAATCATGCCCAAGTTTCCGATTTTGATGTGTTTTTACTAAAAGCTTTGAGAATGGGATGGAAGATTAATTGGTCTCATTTGATCTTTTATCATTTAAGACATCAATTTGGTCTTTCCGGTGGTTTTCCATATGGTTTCTTTATCTCTAAGTTGTTGGCTTATTGTAAGGTGCCTCTTGACAATGAAGAGTGTCTTGAAATGGATGATCAAATATGTGAACTCAACACAAACACACTTCTCAAGAATACCGGCATTGTGTTGGCTCCGGACGGAACTTATAAATATAAAGAGGAATTAGATGCTGCTGTTCCGGAAGGAGGATATACAATGGAATCACTTCACCGTGAGATGATGGCCATGAAGATTCAAATGACCTCCAACCATGCTCAAGCAATGCGTGGCATTAACAAACTTCTAAAACTTCACCGCGCTTCTCACCGGTCTAATGAAGAAGAAGAAGATGTGGAGATGGGAGAAGGTTCTGGAAGTGACTAAATGTGTTGGTTTAATTGATGTTTTTCTATCTATGTTTTTAATCTTTTTATGGTTTTTGTTATGTTATGTTGTTATGCACTTTAAAGTCCTACAAGGGTAGGCTTTTCCTTTTTGAAACTTGATATGCTATGTTTCTATATTTTACAATGTTTGTGGTAAAATGTGAAAATGCTCATAACTTTTAAGTCTTGACCCAACCTTTTTGATAATGCCAAAGGGGGAGAAGAATTGCATTGTTGCTTGCTTTGTTGCTTGTTGTTTAAAATTTATGCAGGAAATTTTTTCAAAGTCTCAAAGCATTGCTCATATTCTAAAAGAAAGGGGGAGCACATCCTTAGGGGGAGATTCCTTGGTGTATAGAAACTTGGTGGAAATTATTGTTCAAATAATGAGTTGTCATCATCAAAAAGGGGGAGAATGTGAAGGCATAGCTTCTTGGTAATTTTGATGAAGACAACATCTCTCAACAACTCTCATGAGCAAAGATAAAAAAAAAAGGATTGAGTTGAAGACTTGGAGTGAATATTAAAGTGAAGACTAAAAATAATTTCAAATGGAGCATTTTCTTTCAAATGATCAAGCAACATAAATGGTATATCTAAAACTTTCTCTAATATGATATACAAGTGTTCAAAATTTTCATCTAATAGTGTCTTGGTTCATCCATCATAATTTTGTGTCATTGCATTTCTTTAAACATTTTGCCAAGAATATTTTTTTCATTTTTCAGCTTCAGTAACCGGTTACCACTGTTGTTTTTCAAAAAAAAATTAACGTTGGGAATAAGTAACCGGTTACCACTGATAAAATTTGGCAAAAAATTGCATTTCTTCATCCAGAATTTTTTTTTATGCATTGTGATGATCCATGGCATTCTTTCACTCATTATACTCCTTTAGAAAGGTGTGTGTAGCAATATAAATTCAACATTTTTCAAATTTCATTTTTACCTCCTTTTTGCAAATACTTTATATAAACAATTTCTCACATATATTTTCATACTTTCTCAAGTGTTCACAAATTGTCACTAAAGTATTCTTTGCACAAAAATTTCATACATTGCTAAGAATACATATCATTTGCATTGAACACTTGTATACTTTATTGAGATTGTCTACAAGGAGAAGATCAATCAATTGATTGATATACAACATAGAAATCATTTTCATACACTTCAAAAATTCTAAATTATTTCTAAAGTCACACTTTGTTTTAGGATTGTTAAGACAAAGTTGTGGAGTTGTATTACTTGTGTTTCAAGGGTTAGTTGGAAACAAGTGTGTTCATTTAGAGAGGATTGTTCTCTACTTGAACTTAGGAAAAATCCAAGAGGATTGTTCTTGGTGGTTTAGTGGCTTAAGACTAGGAGTGTCTTGTACAAGTCCAAAACATAGTAAAATTCTCTTTCGAGTCGAAGGAGGAGTGGAGTACTCTCGGATTGTAAGGGGAACCATTATACATCGCCATGTCCTCTCTACTTTCAGCACTTTATTTTTCAGCATCTAACCTTAAAGCAGAAAAATAAACCAAAACCGGTAAAAATCTAAGAATTTGTTAACAACCTAATTCACCCCCCCCCCCTCTTAGGTGCACTCTTAAAACTACAGTCGGCACCGTTCTCTCGCACTCAAACGACTCTTCTTCAATGCTTCCGCGAGATCGCCGAGTTCGTCGCAATTTATGTTGATGATTCGGTGACACAGAGTTGTTGTACGCTTTTGAAGACCGATGATTGGTGATGTTGCGATGTAGGATTCTCATTGAAGATGACTGATGGAGCGAAAAGGTTCTTAGTTGAACTTATCCACGAGAAGTTATGGCAAAAGTGAGAGCGGAGTCAAGGTGATCTCAGATTGATGAAGGTACGAGGAAGGTCGAAGTTTGAAGCGAGATTAAAGATTGTTAATGTCGACGCGGTTTCAGAATTTTGCAGAAGGTTGAGGATTGAAGATGAAGTGATGCAGGATGGTGAGGAGAGTTCTTTGGTGAAGATCAATTTCGACGCTCGGGTATGGTTGATTCAGATTCATTTCCCTTTTTTTGAGCCGCAATCTTGCAGACTCATTCTTCTTCTTTTTACTGCGACAAATCCGAATTCACTATAGATGTTGTTGATGATGTGTATTGATTTGAGTACATGTTGATGTTGATGCAGGAAATTGGATTATGAAGATGAAGTTGAGGATGACGAAGAATGTTGTTGGATGAAGAGAGTACGTTGCGGTTGTCGATTATTCTGTAGAATTTGATAATGGTGATAATTCGACGAGCATGAAGATGTTGTGTTGCGGTTGTTGATTTTGTTCTACTTTGAAGATCAAAAAGAAGAAGACGAAAATCTGGAATAGGAATTGAAGAAGGTGAGCTGTTGTAGATTGTTGAAGAAAGCTCGAAGGTGCCAGTTCCACGATGGATGATGCAACTTTAATTCTGATTGAAGGGTGATGGAGTCTCGGCCGTTGTTCTTGATGCAGGTTGAAGAAAGAAGAGCAAAAATGGTGATGAAGCTTGTATTGATTGCAGTTGAAAAATGAGTATCCAAGAGGATCGTGGATGTTGTAGAAGATAATTATCAAAAGTTTTCAGTGGCTTCCAGAATGATGAAGAATCCTCCCCTCCTTTCGTGAATTTTTCTCCTTTTCTTTATATATGAATTCTGATCCTTAGAGATGGATCAATAGTTTTCCCTTTCTGTTATTTTTCTTCTAATGACTTTTGTTCAAAGTTGTAACTGAATTTAGTTAAAACTTATAACTGGATTTTAGATCCTTTTATGTTATATCAGTTGAGAAACTATTGTATTGAGTTCTTTTTTCAGAATGAGTATTTGTAACTGTATTGTATTTTCTGGTTTTTTACTTTTCTGTCATAAACTTCCCTCTTGTTATGTTTTTTCCACTGATAAATGCATTCTTGAGTTATCCTCTTTTTTTTTCTGTTATATGGACTTGAGATGAATATAATGGACCAAGTGTGAACTCATGTTGCATTTTGTAAGTAAGGCCCAAAAAACTAAATTCACCATTAAAAGAAGAAAACTTCAATTAATAACAAATCTAATTAATATTGGGCCCTTTTTTAAGGGAATGAATATCTAGACATGGTTTAGAAATATGGACGGACCCATGAATAATCGGATGACCCAATGAATTCGACCATGATTATTAGGTAATGACCCGAGGTTTGAAACATATATTAAATGGATTGAATGGTTATTGAGAAATGGAGTATTTCGATAATTGGACTTTTTTTTCTTAAAAAAAAGAAAAAGAGGATTGGACCTTGTGGACTAAATGAATTCAAAGGTGGTATGTAGTTTATAATTGAATCAAGATGAGTATGACTCGACATGGATATCGATTAATTACATGAATACACAAATGAATACTGAAGTGGTTTAGAAAAAGAAACAGGCTTAAATTGGGTGAACTGTGGAATTGAGTATAAACTCGAACACCTCATTTCCAAATAAACCAATGACCATATACTTTTACTTAACTCAAGTCGAACATTTGAGCACAAACCATTTCTCCAGAATTATGACGGTCACATGATCAACATTTTGAATTCATCAGATAACCATACATAGGATGTGAAGCCCTAAATCCATAATCCATGAAACAAACTCCAGTGAAATAGAAACCACAAACCCATGGAATAATCTGGTTCTCCATAGGGCATTAATCCCATGCTTGAGGTAATCAATGCAGATGTATGATTGTAAGTGTTATGACATAATGGGAGATGCATATGAATATGAAGCGATAAACTAGTTAAGGTAAAAAGAATGAGGGCAAATTCTGAGGTATCACAATAAGCCTTCAACTTAGTATTTTGCCAATCCAGGCCAACATGGTGAACATCAGCTCCAACTTAAAATATTGCCAATCCTGGCCAATGTAGGAAATGCAATGTATGCGACCACAAATGCGACATCAACTTATTCAACCCAACACATAACGACATAAAGCAACAACTATAAACAACTTAATCAACGTTGGTCACAAGACTTGCAACTTCATAACAACTTAACAAAATTGGTCATAAGACCTGCAACTTAGCAACCATTCAACATTGGCCAGAGGCCTACAACTTAATATTTCATCAACATCATATCAACCACAATAATTAATTAGCAACTCAACAACTAGCAACTAATACAACTTATACGAGGCACACCACACGAGAACAACCAAAATCTATCGCATTCCTATTCACATGATTTCTTACTAAATCAACTAGTTAATTATTCATTACGCTCGATGATAACGAGAAATCGTATCACTTTATTACTACGTTTTAAGTCCGTTTTATCGCACATTGATCCTATTAACTCCCGATTGTTCGAGTTTTTTATGTCACATTACAGGTATAACATGTCTAGAGCTAAATTATGAGAAAAAGATCAAATGAACCAAGACTAGCATGAAAAGAAGATGAAGAGAAGAATTCTGCTAAGTCTGCATATTTTGTTGCACTCACGGTCGTCACAACATCCTCACGACCGTGACTCTATTTTAAGGTCTCACGACCGTTGCTCAACTGTCACAATCGTGACGCGCTGGAATTGGAAAATCTGCCCGTTACGCCCTTGTCACGAACGTGACAAGGTTCGTGACAAGGAAAATGTGTTTAATTTAATTGAAGTCATTCATGAAGACGTGCAACGAGTCAAAGACGACTCCTATTTTTCCTCAAACCCAGTATGCCACTTTTGCTAAATTCTCTCATTTTGGAACGAAGCCCACGCTCATCAAATTCAACTTCCCAAAATCATGTCTTATAAATACCTAAGCTGCAAATTGAAAACTACATAGTATTTTATTGAATTTTTCGCGGAAGCTCTGCCGTAATTTTTCTTGCACCCATTTAATTTTTTCAGCCTTGTTCTTGTTTATTTTTCTGTTTCTATTTCCAACCTAATTCAATAACAATTTCCAACATTAGGAAATTGTTATTTAAATTAATTTCTTTCTAGCTTCAGAATTCGTATTTTTATTTTTGATTCCGATTCCGACACTCCGAGCTTGCCAATCTGTGGAAGAAGGAGTTTAAGAATTTGATTATCCAGGTTTTTATTTTTGCATTTATATTAAGTTTATTTATTTGTTTATGTTAAGATATTATTATTATTTTATAATGTATGCTTTAATTAATATTTATTTATTTCTGCATCTGTCTGTTGGTATAAATAAAATGAGTAGCTAAATTAATTAGGCGGTATGTAATAAACTAAACCAAATCGGTTAAATCGAATCTAAGCTAAAATAATTAAGAACTTATATTCTGGCTGTCGATTTTTATAATTAAAATTAATCTTTTTGTTACGAGAGTAAGAAAAGTGTAATAGGTTAGATCGAGACCACGAGAGTGTGAGATTTTAACCGGATAGCTAAAGTTAGGCATTTGATTTAAATACAGCGAGAGCGCTTTAAAATGAATTAGACTTATTAAGTTTTCAAAAATTATTTTCTAAACACTTATGGGCTAGCGAGAGCAGGCATAGGGCTTTAGGAGTAAGATCTGAGATAACACCACGAGAGTGTGAGTCGAGGGTATTTAAACTGATAATCTCTACATAACAATTTAAGTGAACCATCTTTATAAGCTTAGGTTAGATTGACCCACACAGGTTAATATAATTACATACCGACCACCTTCTCATTATTTCCTTAAAACTAAATTTAATTCCCGCTTTTAACCCTTAAAACCAAAATCGTGACAAATATCCACCTTAGCTAAACTAGCAGACCTTCAAGCACTAGAGTGATTACAAAGTCCCTGTGGGTTCGACAATATTTTATATTACTTCGATAGGCTGTGCGCTTGCAGTTCAGATACCGCTAAACACATATTGCGTCTTCGCCCCATCAAGTTTTTGGCGCCGTTGCCGGGGACCTTGATTTAGTTACTAGTGCATTATTAGAGTAGCACTGTCTAGACTAAGGTAACAACTTATTCTTTTCCTAATCTAATTTCCCGAGTGTATGCCAAGTACTCGCTCTCAAGGCGAAGACTTGCAACCTCCAGTCCAAGAATTAGAACGTTTCTTATATTTAAGAAGACGAATATTCGAATACGAACAAAAATACAACATTCCAGATCTTCAAGTTGATCCACCTAAACCAGTTGGAACATCAAAGGACGCAGAGATGGCTGAAGAACCAAATCACCCACTCAAATATTACGCTAGTCCTTCACAAGCTGAGCTACATTCCAGCATTGCTGCACCGGCTATCAATCGAAACGATTTCGAATTGAAACCTTCGCTGCTATCAGCCGTGCAACAAAATCAATTCTCCGGAAATCCTACCGAGGATCCGAACCTTCATCTTTCGATATTTGTGCAGTATGCAGATACCGTAAAAGCTAATGGAGTTACCCAAGAAGCTATTAGATTACGCCTTTTTCCTTTCTCACTTCGAGACAGAGCGAGAGCCTGGCTTCAATCTCTACACTCGAATTCAGTAACTACGTGGGAGGAACTAAAGAGAGTATTCTTGACAAGATATTTCCCACCTAGCAAGACAGCTATGCTAAGAGCTCAAGTCAACGGATTTAAGCAAAAGGAAAACGAATCGCTTTTCAAAGCTTGGGAACGCTACAAAGATATGCTGAGACTTTGTCCACATCACGGATTAGTAGAATGGATGGTCATCCATACTTTCTACAATGGACTCTTGTACAACACAAGAATGACGATTGACGCTGCCGCAGGCGGCACACTAATGGACAAAGAATATAATGATGCTTATGCACTTATCGAGAGTATGGCTCAGAATCATTACCAATGGGGAAGCGAGAGAGTCGTAACTGAGAAACCAACAAAAGGAGGTATGTACGAAGTGAGTAGTATGGACCAAGTCAATGCAAAGTTTGACCAACTTAACCAAAAGATCGACAACTTGGCCATAACACCAACAACCACCGTGGCTGCGGTAACACCTAACTGTGAGTTATGTGGAGTTCCAGGACATGCTGTCCCTGATTGTCAACTATTAGCAGGAATTCCCACAGATCAAGTGAATTATGCCCAAGGAAACCCGTACTCAAACACATACAACCCAGGTTGGAAGAATCATCTGAACTTCTCTTATAAGAACAACAATGCTTTATACGCACCAGGTCAAGCACCAGCTACACCACCAGGATATCAAAAGACTGCTCCTAATGTTCCTAGAAAATCAAACCTTGAGTTGATGATGGAGAACTTCATAGCTACTCAATCTCAAACAAACAAGGATTTCTTAAATCAAAACATACACACTAGTGAGCAGATTAAGCAATTAGTTAGCAAGGTAGATGCGTTAGCTACACATAACAAAATGCTTGAAACTCAGATTTCACAAGTAGCTCAACAACAAGCACCTACCGCTGCACCAGCTGGAGTATTTCCTGGACAACCCCAACCTAATCCAAAAGGACAGGCCAATGCTGTGATACTAAGAAGTGGCAAGGAACTTGACGGACCTTCCGATCCAAGACTTGACAATCCAGCCATGTACCAAAAGCAAGATAAGCCGAATGAAAAGGAGAATGAACCAGAAGAAAAGGAAGATAATAATCAAGAGGCAGTGGAGAAAGAAAAGCCTTATGTGCCTCCACCACCTTATAAACCACCAATTCCGTACCCTCAGAGATTAACCAATTCTAAGACGATGGGCCAGTTTAAGAAATTTGTTGAACTTCTGAAACAGTTGAATATTACTATTCCTTTTACAAAAGCTATCACTCAAATGCCCTCATATGCTAAATTTCTAAAGGAAATCTTATCTAATAAGAAGAAGATAGAGGATAACGGAACCGTTACACTTACTGCTGAGTGTAGCGCAATAATTCAAAACAATATGCCTCCTAAGTTAAAAGATCCAGGTAGTTTCTCTATACCCTGTGTAATTGGAAAATTCGTCATTGACAAAGCTCTATGCGATTTAGGAGCCAGTATCAGTGTTATGCCCTTAACAATTTGCAAAAGGCTAGACATGGGAGACCTAAGACCAACTAAAATGTCTATTCAACTAGCCGACCGCTCTATTAAATATCCTGTAGGCATACTAGAAAATGTCCCAGTACGTATAGGAAAATTCTACATTCCTACTGATTTTATAATCATGGACATCTCTGAAGACTCCACTACACCTATCATACTAGGAAGACCATTCTTAGCTACCGCCGGAGCTATTATAGACGTAAAGAAAGGAAAGCTAACCTTTGAAGTAGGTGAAGAGAAAGTTGAATTTATTTTAACAAAATTCTTACAATCACCAGCTATAGAGGATACATGCTATTTATTGGATGTAATTGACGAATGTGTAAAAGAAATGGAAATGAAAGAAACTACTTATTCTGAAATTATGAAAATTCAAATCCCTCCGATTTTCGAAGATGACAATTGGCGTGAACCATATCAGGATGATAGTCTAAGCGAAAGTTTAGCACTTACACCGGATCCCATGCCAAGTAAGAAGAAACCTATATTAGAGTTAAAAACTTTACCTAAGAACCTAAGATACGAATTCCTAGACACTGAATGTACAAGACCAGTTATAATCAATTCCAGTTTAGGAACAATCGAAACGAAGAAACTTTTAGATGTCTTAAAGAAATACCCAACTGCATTAGGATGTAACATATCTGATCTCAAAGGAATATGTCCTTCAATTTGTATGCATCGTATTCTGCTAGAAGAAGATTGCAAAACCTCCAGAGAATCTCAAAGAAGAATTAACCCAATCCTTAGCACTGTAGTAAAGGAAGAACTTAAGAAACTACTAGACATTGGAATAATATATCCAATCTCTGATAGTAAATGGGTTAGTCCAGTACATGTAGTACCAAAGAAAGGAGGTATCACTGTTGTGAAAAATGCTAAAGGCGAATCGATATCACAAAGAGTAGTGACCGGACATAGAGTGTGCATCGATTATCGTAAACTAAACAAAGCCACTCGAAAAGATCATTTCCCACTACCTTTTATAGATCAAATGTTATAACGATTAGCCAAACATTCGTACTTCTGTTATCTAGATGGTTACTCAGGATTTTTCCAAATCCCGATCCACCCAGATGATCAAGAAAAGACTACATTCACATGCCCTTATGGAACGTTCGCTTATAGACGAATGCCCTTTGGATTGTGTAACGCTCCTGCAACCTTTCAAAGATGTATGATGTCAATCTTCGCAGATTTCATAGACAACATCATGGAAGTGTTCATGGACGACTTCTCTGTATGCGGGAAAAGTTTTGAAGGATGTCTATCAAATTTAGAAATGGTGTTAGAAAGATGTGTAAAAGTAAACCTCGTGCTTAACTGGGAGAAATGCCATTTCATGGTCAGAGAAGGAATCGTACTAGGACATGTTATATCTAATAAGGGAATTGAAGTTGATAAAGCTAAGATAGAAGTCATAAAAGATCTTCAACCCCCTAAGACCGTTCGAGAAATACGATGCTTTTTAGGACACGCCGGTTTCTACCGACGATTCATCAAAGATTTCTCGAAAATCACTAAACCTCTTACCGGTTTATTAATGAAAGACGCTGAATTCATATTCAATAAAGATTGTCTTAAAGCATTCGAAACTCTAAAAATAGCCCTCATCACCGCACCAATCATGCAACCACCTGACTAGAGATTACCTTTCGAAATCATGTGCGATGCGAGTGACTATGTGTAAACACCCCAAATTTGCCCTCACCCATTCACACCATGGCTTGTGATCATTTCATATGCATAAGTTCAATCATAGCATCTCATATTACATTTTGATTCATTGCATTGGTTCAAAGTCATCTGCATCGAGGGTTTGTGATCTGAGCAATCCAAGGGTTTCTTGAGCCACTCCAAAGGTCATCAATCACTTCAAAGAGGTCCATGTATGTTAAAACATCATATTATATCCCCTCAAAGTCAAGAATGTCAAAGAATCACAAGAACTGAGAATGGCATGGAAGCAGAGCCAGGTTTGACTGCATAGATGACCTAGAATTAGGGTTTTGGTTTCAGAGGCCATAACTCCAAACTTTTTGGTCATTCTTGTTTCTATTGGTCTCTATATGGTATAGGGAGCATGCATATCAATTTTCATGAAAAAATTCCTTGGAGAAGTCATCTGATCAAGAGTTGACTTTTCAAGCAAGTTAGTGCAAAATCAGGGCACCTGAGGCCCTCCATGACCCAACCAAAGGGGTTTCTTCATCATTTTAATTGTATATGATCTTTATTTGATCATAGAAGATGTTGGAAGTTCACAAAATTGAAGAATTTCAGGTCATTTGCAAAGTTGACTTTTTGGGAAAGTTTGACTTTTAATGAAATTGCCATTTTGGGAAACTTTTTCAACCCTTGCTTTTTGATTCAAAAATGCTTCAAATGGAAAAATTTTGGTCATGAAAGTTGTAGAATGGATCATTCCCTTTTCAAAAAGTACAAGAACATGACCTAATTCATTTTGGATCAAAAGTTATGGCTTGTCAAAGTTGGCAAAAATCACAAAATTTCAAAGTTTCTACCAAAGAGGCAAAGTTGCAAATTCACTTGTCAAGGCAAATTAAGTTATCAAATGGACTTCTAAACTTCACAACATGATCATACAAGACCTAAAAGTCAGAATGGGCCAAGAAATCTCTCATTTTTATGGCTTATGGAGCAAGATATCTCATAAGTATCAAAAGTGAACCAACTTGCAAAACTCATCATAAGTTACAATCCACTTGCTTTCTGACTTGCTGATCAATCCTAGGGTTCTCCCCACATCATGCTGCGCAGGACACACCTTTTGTCCTTGGCTAGAAAGTAGCCCATGCTTCTCTTACACAACTTTGACATTTTGGCAACTTGAGCCATACCTATCACAAAAGCACACATCACTTCTTCTGACCAATCCCATTTGTTTATGCAAACAAAAAGAAAGCCAAAGCAGCTACAACACAAGCCTGAAGCACTCTCTAACACAGCTCTCTCATTTTTTCACTCCATTTGCAAAAGCCTTCGAAACTCTCAGCACAAGCCTCAAACACAAAAACTAACTTCACAAATCAACTCAACACACTTCCCTGATCACAAAGCACCCATCACCATAGCCTGAAACTCAAAGAATCAAAAACACGATCACCACCTGCCATTGAACAGAACTTCTGCAAACTCCCAAACCAGCCATTGCAAACTTCCAACAAGCCTTGAAAGCTTCTCAGGAGGTCCAGGGGAGTTGATTGCGAGCAAGACATCAGCCAGAAAGTGCCAGGAACTAAAGCTTCAGTTCAGGTAGCCATCTCAAACTTTTTTTTCCAGAAGTTTCATTTTAAGTTCTTAAAAGCTTCTATGCACTCCCCTGATCATGAATATGTGTTTACTTTTGAAAATGGTTGAAAAACCAGGATGTATGAACTCTCTGAAATTTTTTGCCCTAAAAACGTTTTGCTTCGATTTGGCTGATTGATGAATGAAAAATGATGTTTGAATGGGGGTTTTGATTTAGTTTGGCATGGGGATGATTTCTGGGTAGTTAGTTTTCGTTTTCATGAAGTTTTGAAGATTTTAGAACTTTTCAGGTGGGGGTCCCACCAGAGAAGACGACCGGAAGTCTTCTCCGGCCACCTGAAAATAATTAGGGCTAATCCCTATAATTAATGAGAGTTTGAATTCTGAGCGTAGGATTGGTTGACTTTGCTTGACTGGCGCGTGTTTGGATGGTCCAGATCCACTCACTTAACCCTAATCCAGTCATTTACTTAATTAAATAGGATTAATTTATTTCAAACCTCAGAATGAATCCTGGCCTTCCAATCTCGCGCGCGTCAATTCCCTCTCTTTTTATTCAAATCCTGTCCATTAGATGCGTTGACTTTCCATAAATCCATTTTATTTTTTTCATTTTTATTCATTTCTTTTGTCCATTTTATTTAAAATAGTAAAACAATTTTAAAAATTCTGAAAATTTTTGTATAAACTTTTATTAATTTTCAGAAACCAAAAACATTTTTATTTTTATTTTTTGCATAAAAAATTATTTTTAAATCATTTAAAAGTTTATTTTTAATTAATTAATGAGAAGTAATTAATTAAAAATACTTTTAGGTATTTAAAAATCACCAAAAAAATTCATGAAACATTTAAAACCATTTAGAAACATTGTCCAACCCTCAAACCAAATTTATTTTTTGATCTTGATGCATTTTGACAATTTTTCATGGAATTAATTCAATTTCAAAGCATTATTTTGATCCAATGTTCAAAAATTCATTTCTGCCTAGTCTTTGAGAGTTGGACTTTGATTCTTTTTGCATTGTGTCTTGCATATCATGTAGTTTATAGGATTAATTTGGCATGATTTGATCTTGCATTTTCAATTTGTTTGACATTTTTCTTGTCATGGTACCCTAAAACCCTAGAAATCTTAGGAAATTCATAACCCTAATTAGGTTAAGAGTTAGAACCCCTCCTTTGGGCAGTGAGTTTGTGTAGGGTTAGGGTTCCTTTGAGTGCATTTTCAATTTTTTATCTTGATGTTTGCTTCTGGTTTTGGTTTTTGTTTGGTGCATTGATCATAAACCCTAATTTGGGCTTCCTTTTGCATTCATCTTGCATTTGCTTGCATACCATGACTTTCCATGACATTTTATGCATCCATTTGATTCATTAGACATCTTAAGACATATTAGAAGCATGTTTGATCATTGCATCCTTCATTTGCCATGTTGTATGTCATTTGCATCTCATAACTTTTCATGTATGATCATGGTTCTAAGCATGCTTCTCTTGCATCCATATGTTTGCATGATCATCCTCATGCCTTGTTTCATGTTTGTACCATCTCATAGCATCATTATCATCTCATATATGCTTCTGGTTTTGGTTGGCATCATGCCATTTATCTCATTTTGCATTGCATTGCATTTCTTTCACTAACTTTTCAGGTGGTAAGTCACTTTGAGAAGTGAATTTGCCTTCACTTCTCACAATTTCTTTTCATCTCTCTTATGCATCATTGCTGCATTTTGTCTTGTGTTTGAGATTGAGCTTGCTCATTCTTGTTCTTCTTACTTTCTTTCCTCAAGTGACTTGTCTTCTTGAATGAAGCAAGTTACTTTGCTTCTCTCTGCTCCTTTCATCTGCTTCCTGGTGGTTTCTCTGAAGATCTTTCTTGTAAACCTCACAAACCTTAGGAACAACCAAGCATGACAATAATTAGGGTTTTGATTAGTCCCCCCCATTTAGATTTTACCTTTGTGTCTCATTGAGTCTTCTCTTCTCACCTCATAATCAAGGACTAAACCCTAAAGGTTTTAAGGCTTTGTGATTAAGCTTATGCCTGCATCCTTCTATTAGGATGGAGTGTATAACTTTAATCCTAAGTGTTAAACCCTTAATGTGTTTAAATCTTTTAATCAATCCATCTAATAATCATCAAGACATCAAGCTTGTAACTTGGGCCTTACATTAGGGTTCTAATTCTTCCTTAATTGGTTAAGAAGGACTAACCCTAGTGTTAATGGACAAGTCCCCCTCAAGTTGTCTTACAAATCATAAAAATCACTTCTTCATCATATCATTAACTAAAATCCACTTAATAAAGGCTTTGTTTTGTCATGAGTTTAATCCCTAATCATGGATTAAGTTGAGGAGCTTTCCTCAGCTTAAACATTCTCATCTATTATCCTTCTATTAGGATGGTGTAATGAGTCTGTTTAATCCCTGATTATGGCTTAATCTCATTACTCAACACTAAACAAAAACCACAAAAACATCTAAATAATCACAAGTAGGTTAATGATCCTAATCCTACATCAAAAGGTGTTTAAGTGTGAGAAGTTGACTTCACACTTAAGGTATTCTCATTACCCCTAATCAGAGGGAAGATGTGATGAGTTTACTAATTCCATTGGTTTAGGCTTAAGCTCATTAACTTATGACAAACTTTCAAAAGCAATAAAAGACTGAAAACACAAAAACAAACAATAATCGTCTCCTTCGGGATTCTTTTCTCATCTCATTCACTCACAAACGAGAACTCGCTTCTTCCGTCTAATGCAAGGCAGTTTGCACCTGAGCCAGACAGGTCATACACTTGAGCATAGACAAGCAAGCAGTTCACAAGTCAATTCATCTTTCAGTCTCTTTGGGTCGAACTACGGTGTTCTGACTTCCTCATTGCACGAGAGGATACGTAGGCATAACTTAACAGTTATCGAACAAAAGTCTCTGTATATTCCCCCTCTTCCAGCATCATTCTTTAAGCCTCATTATCATGAGCATTTCACTTTGTCTTTTCACTGACACTTCACTTATATACACTACACTTTTCTTACACTGACACCTGTACATCATTTTCCAGCTCTTTATACACAAATTGCACTGACACTACCCCTTTAAAACACAAATCTTTTAAGCGTGGATCCCGTCGAGTACGACGGACAATCTGGGTGCTAATACCTTCCCAGGTTGTAACCAACCCCCTTTCTCAGTCTCTCTGGTTCGCAACCGTCTTATCCATCTCTTTCTAGGTTTATGCAGCATTACCTTTCCTTCGGGATAAAAATGCCTAGCTGGCGACTCTTTTCATTCCCTGTGAGTTCACTCCTGTGTGTTCTCGCACCTCCTCTCGCCGACCGTTCGCGTCTGTACCCCTTCTGACCAGGTGTCATTTGGTGGGAGCGACAGCTTGGCGACTCTGCTGGGGAGACTTATACTGTAACCAGGGCTTCTGGTTCTTTTTGTGGGTTCCTCCTAGCGCTTGTTTGATTTGTGTTTACTGGGGTGTTATGTGCTATCTGTGTTTGTATATTTGTTTTGTTTATTGCTTTATGTACAGTTGTTTATTGCTTTCTTTATAGCTTTATATACATCATACTGTCATACTATTCTGGCTGGATCTGTTGTTTCTGTTTTGGTGGGTGGGGGTTCTACTGAGAGTTAAGGTCCTATACCTGGGACCTGAGTGACACCTAGGCTAGAGTGGTTCATGTTCTTTCCCATTCCATTTCGGTCTGGTGCGGGAATATGAAACACGGTTCAGATGTGGGATTCTTCTTGAGAACTCTGTGCTACAGATTTCCTGTAGTGCTAGGGCTATCTGGGAAGCCTGCTAAGTCTGGATGACCTTTAGTATTGACCTTCAGAAACTGAGGTGAATTAGAGGAGGATCTTTTATGGTTATTGTAAACACTGTACCTCCGGGTTAGAAGTGTTTACACTTCTCATAACTGATCCGAGTCTGAGGATCCTTGTTCTAGAACATCACCTGTGAGGGGGTTGGGCTGTTTACAGGTTTGCAGGTACCCTTGACCTCAACATACCCTGTTACTTTGTTTTGATTAAGAGTACTCCATTTTGGAACAGTTCTTGTGATTTTAACCCTGGACATGTGACTCTTTATTTGAGTCCCCCACCTTGGTTACTGGACTTATGAACCTCCATCCGGATTTCTTGAGCATACATGGACTTATATCAGAGCACTTGATCAGATCCAGCTTGATCACAAACCCTTGCATATCATTTGCATACATCATCATTGCATCATTTAACATTTTCTTATTTGTCTTGCAGGGTATCCATACTATATTTTGGTTTGGTTTTGACCCCTTCATCTGCATAGACCTATCTGCTTCAGCTATCCTCATCAGCTACCTGCATCATCAGCATCAGCCTGTCAGTGGCCCATTCTCAGTATTATTCTCCATCATCAGCATCTGTCTCAGCTCTTCTTCAGCAGCATGGCACCCAAGAAGAGCAATATCTCCTACCATTTCTTTGAGCCTGAGTTAGCTAGCATCAGGAAGATCCAGGACCTGATTACTCCAGACCATATACCACTATTCAGAGAACATTATGGAGGCATCCTTGATGTGGTTATGGATTTGAACCCTTCCCAGAGGAGCTTGATTCATACTTGCCTGCAGTTCTATGATCCCCCTATGAGGTGCTTCACTTTTCAGGATTTTCAGTTGGGGCCTTTATTAGAGGAATATTCATCATTGGTTGGTGTACCTATCAGGGGTGGAGTCCCCTTCAACCCTGAGATGGCTTTTCCTAGTAATGAAGAGTTGGCAAGAGCATTGTATTTGGAACCCTCTCTGATTGGACAAAACATGACTACTAAGGCTGGAGTCTCTGGTCTACATTTGGATTTCTTGACTTCCCAGGCTATCCTGAAGGCCTCCTCAGGAGAATGGAAGGCAGTCTGTGCTTTGTTAGCCCTCATCATATATGGGGTTATACTTTTTGCAGACAAGCCTAAATTTATTAGCAAGAGTGCCATTTACCTTTTCATTCTGAGGAACCCAATACCCACCTTACTGGGAGATTTCTACTACTCTGTTCACCAAAGGAATGAGAAGCAAAGAGGAAGATTGGTGAGATGCTGTGCTCCCCTGTTCCATACCTGGCTGCTCAAACACTTGCCAAAGACTGATGCATTCTTGAATCCTCATCAGCAAAAGAACTGGGCTAGAAGACTCACTGCTTTGACCTTAGCTGACATCAGGTGGTGCACTCAGAGCACCAAGGGCAGGGACATCATTACTAGTTGTGGGCAGTTCCCCAATGTACCCCTGATAGGAGTGAAGGGTTGCATCAACTACAACCCTCTGCTATTCAAAAGACAATTGAGCTATGCATTGGTCCATCCTCCTAAAGCACAGGACTTGGCTGAAACCCTTTATTGTGAGATTAAGCCTAATCTGGCTATTGTCAGGCAAGCCTCCTGGGCTTGGGACAATGTCCAGACCAAAGGGGTAACTATTCTTGGGAGATGCAACAATGTGGCCTCAGCTCAATACTATGAGTGGTCTCATGCCAGGGCACAAATTTCTGGGATGCCCTTCACCCTTGAGGATGTACCTGGACCCTCCACAGCACCACCTCCAGCCACTGTTAGCCTGGAAGAGTTTGAGAAACTGAAGGAGAGGAATGAGAATCTGACTCAGGCTCTACAGAAGACCCTCTGGGAGAGGAGTGATGGTCGGCTGGACATTGAAAGGTTAGAAAAGCTAAAGGTGGAGCATCTAGCCAGGATTGAGAAGTCAGAGGATTACATCAAGAAGTCAAGGGCTGGAGAACAGATTTTGAAGAATGCCTGCAAGGAGGCTCAGTTCCAAAAGGCCAGGACTGATTTGTATCTGAAAGAGATTCAAGCTAGGTGGGTCAGGGTCACCGAAGCTCGTACTCAGGAGGATAAGAGGACTCAGGACAAGATTGAGCAGTTGGAGGCTAGTGCAAAAGAGCAACAGGAAGCCCTGCTAGCAGCCCAGAGAGAGATCTCAGAGTTGAAGATTAGAGCTGGTGTGAAGAGGTCAAAGGACCAGAGTCGACACAAGAAGCTAACTGCAGCTGTTACTACCAGGAATCTCCTTATCAGGAACCTTACAGAGCGTCCAGCTGATCCTGTGACTGAAGCACTTCTAAAGGAAGTTCAGGAGGATGAGTTTGGTCTTGGTGTTTGACTTTTGTTTGTTGTTGCTTTCATTTCATTGTACTTTTCTTCTCTTATGTTGTATTTTGACCCCTCAGGGGCATGTATTGTAAAAAAAAAACTATGTATCATTCGCTTTTTGTAATATATGTGTTGGTTTGTTTTATCTGAGTTCTTTCAAGCAACATCACAAGCATCTTCCTCAGGGGTCTGGAAAGGTCAAAACCAAGTGCCAAGCCGGATACCTTGGAAACAAATAAGCATACTGCATTGCATACTAACCTTTGTTTTGTTTTGTAGATTTTTGTTTTGTTTGTTACTAACTCTGTTGTGGTTCAGGAACTATTGCTCGACGACGGGTGTTCCCACTCAACCGTCCACACAGATATCCTACCCGCAACAACCTTCCGGGTATACAGATGGACCAGGTACAACAGGACCTTACAGAAGTCAGGACTCAAATGGTCAATGAGAGGCTTGAAATGAGGAATCAGATGACTCAGTTTATGGAGGTGATGAATGGTTTAGCTCAGAGCCAAGAGAGATTGAGGGCTTTAGTAGAGAGGCAGACTCAGGAAGACCCCCATCTAGGGACTGGTGGGACAAGCAACAATGAGAGGGTTCAGCCTCATGTCAACCCACCTGTGTATGGCCCTCATCTTCACCCAGAAATCAACATCCTTGCTAATGTACAAGGGAATGCTACTACAGGCAGAGTACTACAAGAAGACCCCCAGGAAGATCAGTTCACTGTGATGGGAGCTGGGGATGAAGCCTATGACAGAAGGCTAGATGAAATTGCTGAAAAATTAAGGTCCTTGGAGTCTCAAAATTCCTTGGGTTTTGATGTTATGGACATGGGCTTAGTGGACGGGGTCAGGATTCCCCACAAGTTTAAACCTCCATGTTTTGAGAAATACAACGGAACCTCCTGTCCGCGAACCCATTTGCAATCCTTTCTGGGGAGGCTGAAGGCATATACCATGGATGAAAAGCTATGGGTGTTTTATTTTGAGGATAACTTAACAGGAGCTTCGAGGGAATGGTACTCCCACTTGACTAGAGCAACCATCAGGTGCTGGAAGGACTTGGCTGAGGCCTTCATCAGACAATACCAGTACAACTTGGATATGGCTCCCAACAGGACCCTCCTGATGGGAATGTCACAATCATCCAGAGAAAGTTTCCGGGAGTACGCCCAGAGGTGGAGACAGCTTGCTGCTGCTGTCCAGCCACCCATGTCAGAAAGGGAAATGGCTGACATGTTTATGAACACCCTCCAAGGAACATACATTGACAGGCTAGCTGCCTTTTCTTCTACCAGCTTCGCTGATGTGGTTATAGCCGGAGAAAGAATCGAGAGCCTTCTAAAGATGGGTAAAATTTCTGACAACGGTGCAAGCTCGTCCAGCAACCCAAGAAAGCCTTTTGTGGGCCCAAGAAGAACTGGTGAGACTAATGCTATCCATACCAGCAGGGGCAGACCCCAATATGTTCATAGGTCTGTGGCAGCTGTCACCATTCCCGCTCCGATCCATCCACTACCAGCATACCAACCACAGCAACAATCCCACTATCAGCAACAAACCCAGTATCCACCTCAGAGAAATTATAATAACAACAACACCAACAACAACAATCAGCAAAGACCGTTTCAACAGAGACCATCTCAGGCCAATAGGGTGATTGATCTGATCCCTATGCCTTATGCCGCATTATTGCCACAACTCCTGAAACTCAACTTGGTTGAGCTAAGGACATTGGCACCTCCAGATCCTGCCAGTCTGCCCAGAAATTATGACGCCAGCGCCAGATGTGCTTTTCACTCCAACGCACCTGGCCACAGTACAGAGAAGTGCAGAGCTTTGCACATGAAAGTACAGGATCTGGTGGATTCCAAAGCTCTAAACTTTGCACCTCCACCAAATGTCAATAAGAATCCTATGCCCAACCACGGAGGACCCAGAATCAATGCTATTAAAGAAGATAAGCCGTCTTAATTGATAACCAGTGTGGGGCAGATCCGGACACCTTTGGTAGAGATTAAAGCTCAACTCCTTGAATGTCAAATGTTCCCCGGATGTGAGCTAGGATGTGCTTATTGCAACATTTCAGTAAATGGATGTGATAACTTGAGAGATGGCATAGATGGTCTCATCCAGAGTGGCCTGCTTCAAATCACAACATCAATACCTTCGAATCCAGCAAATTCTTTGACAACAATTCCCGAGTCTCCTACAACTGCAACAACAGTAATTCCAAGCAATTCATCAACACTATCAACAATATCTCCATCCACCATATCAGCAAATCATACGTCAACAAACATCCCTTATACAACTTCAGCACCCCTTCATTCAGAATCTCTTACAACAACAACACTCATCCAGTCAACAGTGTCTCCTACAACATCAACAGCAAATAATGAAAGTGTCTCAACGGTTACAATTTATTATGATCCTGCAAATGATTCTGCCTACAACTCACAAAGTGCCACTCCTGTCAGAGCACCGGTTACAATATACTATGATCCACATACTATCATGGTCCCTTCTGCAGCTGCTATCAGTCCAGTCACTATCACAGTGCCTGGACCAGTACCTTATGAAAGCAATAATGCCATCCCTTGGCATTACGGCTCCGATCTATACTGCGAAGGACAGAAAATCACTCTGGAATCATCAACTTCTTCGCCACAAATAGACAATGTGGGGGGAGGCGGAGGCTTCACTCGAAGCGGACGTCTCTTTGCCCCGCAAATTCTAAGACCCAGTGCCGAAACAGAAGCCGCTGCCAAGGCAAAAGGGAAGAATATGGTGCAAGAAGAACAAGTTGCCAAAGAAGCTTTAAAAACCCCTTTTGATCAAGAAGTTGATGAATTCATGAGAATCATCAAGAAAAGTGATTACAAGATAGTGGACCAGCTTCACCAGACACCTTCCAAAATCTCCATTTTATCATTGCTGATGTGCTCCGAGGCTCACCGGAATGCATTACTAAAAAGTCTTGCACGCAGCTTATGTGCCAGAGGAGATTACAGTCAATCAGTTAGAGGCAGTGGTTGGAAACGTCAACGCTAGTAATGGACTAGAATTTACCAACACTGATTTGACTACGGAAGGCCGCAATCACAACAAGGCTCAGCACATTACCTTGGAGTGTAAGGGTGCATTTCTTTCCCATGTACTGGTAGACACAGGGTCATCCCTCAATGTCTTACCTAAAAAAGCCCTTGTGAAGCTGGAGTATGAAGGATTGGCATTACGTCCCAGCAACTTGGTAGTGAGAGCCTTTGACGGTTCTAAGAGATCAGTTCTGGGAGAAATTGAGTTGCCTATAATGATTGGCCCACAGACTTTCAAAACGACCTTCTTCGTGATGGATATACAGCCTGCCTACAGCTGTCTATTGGGTATACCATGGATACACGCCGCCGGCGCCGTGACGTCAACCCTTCACCAGAAGTTAAAATTCGAGTGGGAGGGCCAAGTCGTTACTATTTGTGGAGAGGAAGATATCTTTGTTAGCCATCTGGCTACATACAAATACATTGAGATGGATGGGGAGATCCACGAAACTATGAGTCAAGGGTTTGAGGCCTTGAACATAAATGAAGTATCCGCTGTACCTGGAACCTCAATGACGTCTTATCAGCAAGCCCGGAAGGTTGTTGAGGAAGGGATTGCCCAAGGCTGGGGCAAGTTGCTGCCCGTAGAAAGGAAGGAGGATAGATGTGGGTTGGGTTACAAACCAACTCAACAGGATCAAGCAGAGGCTGCTAAGAAGCCCAATTTTGTCAGTGGGGGGATGCTCACCCCAGATGCAGTAAACAACTTGGAAGATGAGTCGGAGAATGAACGCAACCTGGAGAGCTGGATACGTCCAAGGATCCCGGGGAGCAGTATCTCAAATTGGTCTTCCCAGGAAATTATAAGGGTTACTCCTGCAGAGTAATTATTATTTCCTGTATTTTTAAGCATGCATCAAGTCTTGCATCTTGCCCAGAGATGACAAGACTCATTTTGTAATCGGGCCATCTGTAATTTTGTGCAACAAGATTAATCAATGAAATATCAGACATCTTTTGCAAATAAGTCTTTTTTCTTTTCCGCTCACTGTTTTTCCATTTTTCTTTTTGTACAAAAATAAATGGCAATGTTTTCAAAATGATAACTTTATTTCACTTTTCTAAACAAGATTAAAATCAATCACTAAAATGAACAAACTGAACCCTTGCAGAGAGTGCCTTCCAGACCGCACCGACAACAGCATGGCTATGACTTCGTATGACTTTGACAATCCAATAAATCAAGCTGATGAAGGGGAGTATGAGCTTCCTGAAGAGCTAGCCAGGTTGTTGAGACAAGAGGAAAGGGTTATCACTCCTCATCAGGAGGAGGTCGAAACGATTAATCTTGGTACAGATGAAGATGTGAAAGAGGTTAAGATCGGGGCCTGTTTACAAGACTCAGTGAAGAGACAACTGATTGACCTGCTTCGGGAATATGTGGATGTGTTCGCTTGGTCTTATCAAGATATGCCAGGGTTGGACACCGATATCGTCATGCACAAGCTGCCTTTAAGAGAAGATTGCCCGCCGGTTAAACAGAAACTGCGCCGTACTCGCCCAGACATGGCAATGAAAATCAAAGAAGAGGTACAAAAGCAGTGGGACGCCGGGTTCCTTGCTGTAACTAGCTATCCGCCGTGGGTGGCTAACATAGTACCTGTGCCTAAGAAAGACGGCAAAGTAAGAATGTGTGTTGACTACCGGGATCTGAACAAAGCCAGCCCGAAGGATGACTTCCCTTTACCTCACATTGATGTATTGGTTGATAATACGGCTCAGTTCTCGGTATTCTCCTTCATTGATGGATTTTCAGGATACAATCAGATCAAAATGTCACCTGAAGACATGGAGAAGACAACTTTCATCACACCCTGGGGCACGTTCTGTTATAAGGTGATGCCGTTCGGACTAAAGAATGCTGGTGCAACGTATCAACGGGCTATGGTGACATTATTCCACGATATGATCCATAAAGAAATCGAATGTTATGTGGATGACATGATTGCCAAGTCCCTCACTGAAGAAGACCACCTGGTAAATCTACTGAAACTGTTCAAGCGTCTGAGGAAGTACCAACTGAAGTTGAACCCCAACAAGTGCACATTCGGGGTACGATCCGGTAAGCTACTGGGATTTATTGTAAGTGAGAGAGGGATTGAAGTTGACCCTGATAAAGTCAAAGCTATTCAAGAGATGCCTGCACCAAAGTCAGAAAAAGAAGTTCGAGGATTCTTGGGACGATTGAACTACATTTCACGGTTCATATCTCACCTCACAGCAACCTGTGAACCTTTGTTCAAACTGCTGAGAAAAGAACAAACGGTCAGGTGGAATGAAGACTGCCAGAAGGCTTTTGACAAGATCAAGGAATACTTACAAGAGCCTCCAATCCTTATGCCTCCAGTTGAAGGAAGACCTCTAATCATGTACTTGACAGTATTAGAAGAGTCGATGGGGTGTGTGTTGGGCCAGCATGACGAGTCTGGTCGAAAAGAGTATGCAATATACTACCTAAGCAAAAAGTTTACCGACTGTGAACAACGTTATTCACTGCTCGAGAAAACTTGCTGTGCTTTAGCGTGGGCTGCTCGCCGACTGAGACAGTATATGTTGACCCACACTACCTTATTGATATCCAAGATGGATCCAGTTAAGTACATATTTGAGAAGCCAGCGCTTACCGGACGGGTTGCAAGATGGCAAATGATCCTCACAGAATCTGACATTCAGTACACATCTCAGAAAGCCATCAAGGGCAGTGTATTATCTGAATATCTTGCTGAGCAACCTATTGATGATTACCAGCCTATGAGATTTGACTTCCCTGATGAAGACATCATGTTCATAAAAGCAAAAGATCATGAAGAGCCTATTCACACTGAAGGGCCTGACCTGGAAGAAGAATGGACTATGATGTTTGATGGGGCTGTTAACATGAATGGTCGTGGTGTTGGTGCAGTACTCATTACACCTAAAGGAGTTCACATGCCTTTCTCGGCAAAACTCACTTTCAACTGCACTAACAACGAAGCTGAATACGAGGCTTGCATTATAGGCCTTGAGGAAGCCATTGACCTCAGGATCAAGACTTTAACTGTATTCGGAGATTCAGCTTTGGTAGTTAATCAAACCAACGGCAAATGGTACACACACCAAGATCATCTGATACCTTACAGAGACTATACAAGGAGGTTGTTGACTTTCTTTACAACAGTCAAGCTTGAGTATATCCCTCGGGACAAGAATCAGTTTGCAGATGCTCTGGCTACCATTTCATCCATGATCAAAGTTCAAGCTGCCAACTTTGTACCTCAAATTTCAGTCTCCAGACTTGACAGACCATCATATGTGTTCGCAGCAGATGTTGTTAAGGATGATAAGCCTTGGTTCCATGACATTAAGTGCTTCTTGGAGGATCGAACATACCCACCTGGGGCATCTTCCAATGATAAGGAAACTTTGAGAAGGCTTGCTGGTAGTTTCTTCCTGAATACTGATGGTTCCCTGTACAAGAGAAACTTCGATATGGTACTCCTCAGATGCGTTGATAGAACAGAAGCAGACTTGTTAATGCACGAAGTGCACGAAGGATCCTTTGGTACCCATGCTGGAGGGCATGCAATGGCCAAGAAATTGCTAAGATCAGGTTATTACTGGATCACAATGGATGCAGACTGTTGTGCCTACGGCAGAAAATGCCATAAATGCCAGATTTATGCGGATAAGGTGCATGTGCCTCCCAATCCTTTGAATGTGATGTCTTCACCTTGACCCTTTGCTATGTGGGGCATTGATATGATTGGCAAGATCGAACCGACTGCTTCAAATGGCCACAGATTCATCCTGGTTGCCATTGACTATTTCACCAAGTGGGTCGAAGCAGCTTCCTATGCAAACGTCACAAGGCAAGTGGTAGCCAGATTTCTGAAAAGAGATATCATCTGTCGATATGGAGTTCCCGAGAGAATCATTACTGATAATGGTTCCAACTTAAACAACAAAATGATGGCAGAGCTGTGCCGAGACTTCAAGATCCAACACCACAATTCTTCTCCTTACAGGCCAAAGATGAATGGCGCTGTTGAGGCAGCTAATAAGAATATCAAGAAGATTGTGCAGAAGATGGTAGTCACCTATAAGGACTGGCATGAGATGCTACCATTTGCCTTGCATGGGTACCGCACGTCAATCAGAACATCCACCGGGGCAACACCGTATCAGCTTGTGTACGGTATGGAAGCAGTCCTACCGGTTGAAGTTGAATTACCCTCCCTACGGGTATTGATGGATGTTAAGCTAAGCGAAGCAGAGTGAGTCCGGTCCCGATACGAACAACTGAGTCTGATTGAAGAGAAGAGATTGGCTGCAATCTGTCATGGGCAGTTGTATCAGAAAAGAATGAAGAAAGCCTTCGATCAGAAAGTCAGGCTCCGAGAATACCAAGTAGGAGATCTTGTGCTGAAAAGAATCCTCCCTCCTCATACAGACCACAGGGGCAAATGGACACCAAATTATGAAGGACCATTTGTAGTGAAGAAAGTTTTCTTGGGTGGAGCACTGATGCTCAGCACTATGGATGGTGAAGACTTCCCGTCCCCTGTGAATTCAGATGCAGTTAAAAAATACTTCGCGTAAAATGACCCGCTGGACATAAAAATAGAATGAAAGTCCAGGCAAAAATAGGGCATCCCGGCGAGTCAAAAACAGAATAAGAGACTCGGGCAAAAATAAGGGAAAAACAAATAAAAAAATGTACACCCGCTGAGTTGAAAAGCCGCATTGGACAGCTCAGGCAAAAATGGGTATCCCGATGGATTGAAAACCCGAAAGGGCGATCCATGCAAAATAAGGGAATAAGCGAACGATTGCATTCTGAATTCGTCTGTATCACCCGCAACTTGGTAAGCTTCGAAAGGATCAAGCTTCAATCAGAATCGGCCTTCTTCAGAAAGCAAGACGAGAAGAACGTCAAAAGTCATACGAGTCATAGCGAAGGGGAAGCTCCTCGAAGCGTCGTCAACATTGCCAGCACCTTTTTGTTTCTCAATTTATAACAATCTCCTCATTTAGGGGATTTGTTTATTTGACTGTATCTTGCCAATTCAAGGGCACATGAATTAATAAAATCATATTTTTGAGTCACACGTTGTCTCGTACTCTTCTATTTGCAAAAATGTCTGATGTCATTAAGATACTGATTGCATAAATACATATGCTTTTCTTCTAAAAATACGTGCTTGCAGGAAATATACTTACTCCCGGGAGTGTCTAAACTCCTACGACGGAATCCAGTAAGGGATACCTCGGGATTACTTGTGTGTTTCTCTGTCTTTTCAGGATTGCAGGTATTCAAAAGGCGACACGGGGCATGCAAGCTTCATCCCAGCAAGCTGGCAAATCAGTACTCACTCAGTCTTAGCATCCAAAGTGCTTGCTCCCCAGCTGAGTTGCCACTTGTTATTTCTCCCCAGCCGAGGTGCCAATCATTCTTCCTCCTCAGCCAAGTACCAAAGCCAGGGAACCATCTCCCCACAGAGTTTCAGCCTCTATCCAGAAGAGCAACGCATGAAGGAATCACAACAGAGTGACGAAGGCTTCCACAAACCCCAGCTGGGTCTCTCATTTACTGGTGTAGGTCTATCAATTGATCCACTTCCCCCAAGCAGATACATCTTATCAGATCTATCAATGATCTCATCCCCAGCTGGGATGTCCACTGCAAACAGATCGACCGGAGATCTTCACAGCAACGGGATCCGAATCCCGGTTTGGTCTTTGCATAATCATAGCATTCGCATCATATTCACCCCACAAAGCGTAGCATTCCGTCTAATACGGAGCATTATGGCAAAAATCAAACATATCGCATAATCATAAGCCATGTTCTGAATCAAACACTTTTGAACAATGACAATCCATCAACAGTATACAGAAAGCTCCCACAAATTCCCCAGCGGAGAGCTAAAGCTAAAACAGTTGCCTCGCGTTCACAAACATCAGTATATACTCCTTGTGGCACCCGTCCATGTCATATCCCCAATAAAAGACCAAAGCATCCCCTTTGCACTCACAGATACTTGTATATATATAACTTCCTTGACATCCATCCGTGTCATTTTCCCCAACACAGTAACATATACACTTTATATATCAGATATTTGTTTATACTATACTTTTCTCCTTTTGACACTCGTTCGTGTCACTCTCCCCGCAGATTCGACACTAGTCCATGTTCTTTGTTAACCAGTTGGTACTCGTCCGTACCATCATCTCAGAACATGCGTCAAGCGTTTGTTTCTACCTGATACTCATCCGTATCATAGTCTTACGGATGCTCGTCCGCATCTTTAATCCATACACTGTGTCAAACACTTATTGTCTTCTCGAATATTAGACACCCGTCCGTGTCTACTATTCCCCAGAAGAGTCCCCTCAGATTCAACACTTGTTCGTGTTCCTTGTTAACCAGTTGATACTCGTCCGTATCATCATCTCTGAACACGTGTCGGTATTTGTTTCTACCCGATACTCGTCCATATCGTAGTCTTAGGGATGCTCGTCTGCATCTTTAATCTATACACAGCGTCAAAACACTTATACCTTTTATTCCCTGGATATAAACACTCGTCCGTGTTTTCTATTCCCCAGTAGAGTAAAATTTTCTTTTATCTGACATTCGTCCTATGTCATGATAAACCTTGAGAGCAGCCGTCCCCTGCTAGGTGATCGTCCTTCACCTCTTGATGATCGTCCTTCATCATGCTCGTCCGATGGCCGTCCCCATCGTTGACCTTTTCTATCCGACATTCGTCCTATATCGTGATATTTAGCATCCGTCCCCTGCTAGGTGATCGTCCTTCACCTTTTTGATGATCGTCCTTCATCATTTTATCCAATGGCCGTCCCCATTGTTGATTCTGGTTATCTGACATTCGTCCTATGTCATGATGAACCTTGAGAGCAGCCGTCCCCTGCTAGGTGATCGTCCTTCACCTCTTGATGGTCGTCCTCCATCATGCTCATCCGATGGCCGTCCCCATCGTTGACCTTTTATCCGGCGTTCGTCCTATGTCGCGATATTTTTGGCAGCCGTACCCTGCCAGGTGATCGTCCTTCACCTTAGATGACCGTCCCTCATCTTACCCCTTCAGAGCAGCCGTCCCCTGCTAGGTGATCGTCCTTCACCTTTTGATGACCGTCCCTCATCATTATTTCATTTATTCTTTAACCCGATGGCCGTCCCCGTCGTGGTCCCTTTTTCCTTTTCCTGATGATCGTCCTTCATCAGTTTAGCCCGATGGCCGTCCCCATCGTTGGTTACCTTACTTTATGAACTTGATGGCCGTCCCCATCACTTTTCATTAATCCCCAGAGAATCTTATAGTTTTACTTGATGGTCGTCCCCATCATAATCCCTTTTAGACCCAGCATGTCGGCCGTCCCCGTCATTGCTTTATTTTCCGCACTTTCCCAGCATGCCGGTCGTCCCCGTCATTGCTCTTTACCCAGCAGTCGTCCTCTGCTCGACGGTCGTCCTCCGTCGCCCACACTTTACAATATACTTTATTTTCTTTTATAATCTATATCCCTTTTCTTCTTCATTCTGTGAGTGCAAATTTTGGACTGTCTTTGGTATTCAACCACAAGTTATCTTGTTTGCCTGATAAGCCGTTGCTTACATCCTGCACAGCTAACTCATGTTTGAATAGGGGCAGCTGTAAACACCCCAAATTTGCCCTCACCCGTTCACACCATGGCTTGTGATCATTTCATATGCATAATTTCAATCATAGCATCTCATATTACATTTTGATTCATTGCATTGGTTCAAAGTCATCTGCATCGAGGGTTTGTGATCTGAGCAATCCAAGGGCTTCTTGAGCCACTCCAAAGGTCATCAATCACTTCAAAGAGGTCCATGTATGTTCAAACATCATATTATATCCCCTCAAAGTCAAGAATGTCAAAGAATCACAAGAACTGAGAATGGCATGGAAGCAGAGCCAGGTTTGACTGCACAGATGACCTAGAATTAGGGTTTTGGTTTCAGAGGCCATAACTCCAAACTTTTTGGTAATTCTTGTTTCTATTGGTCTCTATATGGTATAGGGAGCATGCATATCAATTTTCATGAAAAAATTCCTTGGAGAAGTCATCTGATCAAGAGTTGACTTTTCAAGCAAGTCAGTGCAAAATCAGGGCACCTGAGGCCCTCCATGACCCAACCAAAGGGGGTTCTTCATCATTTTGATTGTATATGATCTTTATTTGATCATAGAAGATGTTGGAAGTTCACAAAATTGAAGAATTTCAGGTCATTTGCAAAGTTGACTTTTTGGGAAAGTTTGACTTTTAATGAAATTGCCATTTTGGGAAACTTTTTCAACCCTTGCTTTTTGATTCAAAAATGCTTCAAATGGAAAAAATTTGGTCATGAAAGTTGTAGAATGGATCATTCCCTTTTCAAAAAGTACAAGAACATGACCTAATTCATTTTGGATCAAAAGTTATGGCTTGTCAAAGTTGGCAAAAATCACAAAATTTCAAAGTTTCTACCAAAGAGGCAAAGTTGCAAATTCACTTGTCAAGGCAAATTAAGTTATCAAATGGACTTCTAAACTTCACAACATGATCATACAAGACCTAAAAGTCAGAATGGGCCAAGAAATCTCTCATTTTTATGGCTTATGGAGCAAGATATCTCATAAGTATCAAAAGTGAACCAACTTGCAAAACTCATCATAAGTTACAATCCACTTGCTTGCTGACTTGCTGATCAATCCTAGGGTTCTCCCCACATCATGCTGCGCAGGACACACCTTTTGTCCTTGGCTAGAAAGTAGCCCATGCTTCTCTTACACAACTTTGACATTTTGGCAACTTGAGCCATACCTATCACAAAAGCACACATCACTTCTTCTGACCAATCCCATTTGTTTATGCAAACAAAAAGCAAGCCAAAGCAGCTACAACACAAGCCTGAAGCACTCTCTAACACAGCTCTCTCATTTTTTCACTCCATTTGCAAAATCCTTCGAAACTCTCAGCACAAGCCTCAAACACAAAAACTAACTTCACAAATCAACTCAACACACTTCCCTGATCACAAAGCACCCATCACCATAGCCTGAAACTCAAAGAATCAAAAACACGATCACCACCTGCCATTGAACAGAACTTCTGCAAACTCTCAAACCAGCCATTGCAAACTTCCAACAAGCCTTGAAAGCTTCTCAGGAGGTCCAGGGGAGTTGATTGCGAGCAAGACATCATCCAGAAAGTGCCAGGAACTAAAGCTTCAGTTCAGGTAGCCATCTCAAACTTTTTTTCCAGAAGTTTCATTTTAAGTTCTTAAAAGCTTCTATGCACTCCCCTGATCATGAATATGTGTTTAATTTTGAAAATGGTTGAAAAACCAGGATGTATGAACTCTCTGAAATTTTTTGCCCTAAAAACGTTTTGCTTCGATTTGGCTGATTGATGAATGAAAAATGATGTTTGAATGGGGGTTTTGATTTAGTTTGGCATGGGGATGATTTATGGGTAGTTAGTTTTCGTTTTCATGAAGTTTTGAAGATTTTAGAACTTTTCAGGTCGGAGTCCCACCGGAGAAGACGACCGGAAGTCTTCTCCGGCCACCTGAAAATAATTAGGGCTAATCCCTGTAATTAATGAGAGTTTGAATTCTGAGCGTAGGATTGGTTGACTTTGCTTGACTGGCGCGTGTTTGGATGGTCCAGATCCACTCACTTAACCCTAATCCAGTCATTTACTTAATTAAATAGGATTAATTTATTTCAAACCTCAAAATGAATCCTGGCCTTTCAATCTCGCGCGCGTCAATTCCCTCTCTTTTTATTCAAATCCTGTCCATTAGATGCGTTGACTTCTCCATAAATCCATTTTATTTTTTTCATTTTTATTCATTTCTTTTGTCCATTTTATTTAAAATAGTAAAACAATTTTAAAAATTCTGAAAATTTTTGTATAAACTTTTATTAATTTTAAGAAACCAAAAAAATTTTTATTTTTATTTTTTTCATAAAAAATTATTTTTAAATCATTTAAAAGTTTATTTTTAATTAATTAATGAGAAGTAATTAATTAAAAATACTTTTAGGTATTTAAAAATCACCAAAAAAATTCATGAAACATTTAAAACCATTTAGAAACATTGTCCAACCCTCAAACCAAATTTCTTTTTTGATCTTGATGCATTTTGACAATTTTTCATGGAATTAATTCAATTTCAAAGCATTATTTTGATCCAATGTTCAAAAATTCATTTCTGCCTAGTCTTTGAGAGTTGGACTTTGATTCTTTTTGAATTGTGTCTTGCATATCATGTAGTTTATAGGATTAATTTGGCATGATTTGATCTTGCATTTTCAATTTGTTTGACATTTTTCTTGTCAAGGTACCCTAAAACCCTAGAAATCTTAGGAAATTCATAACCCTAATTAGGTTAAGAGTTAGAACCCCTCCTTTGGGCAGTGAGTTTATGTAGGGTTAGGGTTCCTTTGAGTGCATTTTAAATTTTTTATCTTGATGTTTGCTTCTGGTTTTGGTTTTTGTTTGGTGCATTGATCATAAACCCTAATTTGGGCTTCCTTTTGCATTCATCTTGCATTTGCTTGCATACCATGACTTGCCATGACATTTTATGCATCCATTTGATTCATTAGACATCTTAAGACATATTAGAAGCATGTTTGATCATTGCATCCTTCATTTGCCATGTTTTATGTCATTTGCATCTCATAACTTTTCATGTATGATCATGGTTCTAAGCATGCTTCTCTTGCATCCATATGTTTGCATGATCATCCTCATGCCTTGTTTCATGTTTGCACCATCTCATAGAATCATTATCATCTCATATATGCTTCTGGTTTTGGTTGGCATCATGCCATTTCATCTCATTTTGCATTGCATTGCATTTCTTTCACTAACTTTTCAGGTGGTAAGTCACTTTGAGAAGTGAATTTGCCTTCACTTCTCACAATTTCTTTTCATCTCTCTTATGCATCATTGCTGCATTTTGTCTTGTGTTTGAGATTGAGCTTGCTCATTCTTGTTCTTCTTACTTTCTTTCCTCAAGTGACTTGTCTTCTTGAATGAAGCAAGTTACTTTGCTTCTCTCTGCTCCTTTCATCTGCTTCCTGGTGGTTTCTCTGAAGATCTTTCTTGTAAACCTCACAAACCTTAGGAACAACCAAGCATGACAATAATTAGGGTTTTGATTAGTCCCCCCCATTTAGATTTTACCTTTGTGTCTCATTGAGTCTTCTCTTCTCACCTCATAATCAAGGACTAAACCCTAAAGGTTTTAAGGCTTTGTGATTAAGCTTATGCCTGCATCCTTCTATTAGGATGGAATGTATAACTTTAATCCTAAGTGTTAAACCCTTAATGTGTTTAAATCCTTTAATCAATCCATCTAATAATCATCAAGACATCAAGCTTGTAACTTGGGCCTTACATTAGGGTTATAATTCTTCCTTAATTGGTTAAGAAGGACTAACCCTAGTGTTAATGGACAAGTCCCCCTCAAGTTGTCTTACAAATCATAAAAATCACTTCTTCATCATATCATTAACTAAAATCCACTTAATAAAGGCTTTGTTTTGTCATGAGTTTAATCCCTAATCATGGATTAAGTTGAGGAGCTTTCCTCAGCTTAAACATTCTCATCTATTATCCTTCTATTAGGATGGTGTAATGAGTCTGTTTAATCCCTGATTATGGCTTAATCTCATTACTCAACACTAAACAAAAACCACAAAAACATCTAAATAATCACAAGTAGGTTAATGATCCTAATCCTACATCAAAAGGTGTTTAAGTGTGAGAAGCTGACTTCACACTTAAGGTATTCTCATTACCCCTAATCAGAGGGAAGATGTGATGAGTTTACTAAATCCATTGGTTTAGGCTTAAGCTCATTAACTTATGACAAACTTTCAAAAGCAATAAAAGACTGAAAACACAAAAACAAACAATAATCGTCTCCTTCGGGATTCTTTTCTCATCTCATTCACTCACAAACGAGAACTCGCTTCTTCCGTCTAATACAAGACAGTTTGCACCTGAGCCAGACAGGTCATACACTTGAGCATAGACAAGAAAGCAGTTCACAAGTCAATTCATCTTTCAGTATCTTTGGGTCGAACTACGGTGTTCTGACTTCCTCATTGCACGAGAGGATACGTAGGCATAACTTAACAGTTATCGAACAAAAGTCTTTGTATATTCCCCCTCTTCCAGCATCATTCTTTAAGCCTCATTATCATGAGCATTTCACTTTGTCTTTTCACTGACACTTCACTTATATACACTACACTTTTCTTACACTGACACCTGTACATCATTTTCCAGCTCTTTATACACAAATTGCACTGACACTACCCCTTTAAAACACAAATCTTTTAAGCGTGGATCCCGTCGAGTACGACGGACAATCTGGGTGCTAATACCTTCCCAGGTTGTAACCAACCCCCTTTCTCAGTCTCTCTGGTTCGCAACCGTCTTATCCATCTCTTTCTAGGTTTATGCAGCATTACCTTTCCTTCGGGATAAAAATGCCTAGCTGGCGACTCTTTTCATTCCCTGTGAGTTCACTCCTGTGTGTTCTCGCACCTCCTCTCGCCGACCGTTCGCGTCTGTACCCCTTCTGACCAGGTGTCATTTGGTGGGAGCGACACTATGCTGTAGGCGCAGTTCTAGGACAAAGGAAGGATAAGAAACTTCACGCAATTTACTATGCCAGTAGAACCTTAGATTCTGCTCAGATGAACTACGCCACTACTGAAAAAGAATTGTTAGCAGTTGTCTTTGCGCTTGATAAATTCCGTTCCTACCTAGTGGGAGCAAAAATAATCATCTACACAGACCACGCTGCTATCAGATATCTATTAACCAAGAAAGATGCTAAACCAAGACTCTTGAGATGGATCTTACTCTTACAAGAGTTTGATCTCGAAATCAAAGATAAGAAAGGTACTGAAAATGTCGTAGTGGACCATTTATCTAGAATAGAAGGTATTAAACCTGAACATGTGCCGATTAACGACGATTTTCCGTATGAACAGCTGATAGCACAAATAGGAAGCGACGTAGTTCAGTTAGACATAGATGAACCAAAAACCGTGGAACAATCCAAACTACCGTAGGACTGCCATGGTACGCTGACATTGTCAACTACTTAGCTGCAGGAGCACTTCCACCTGACTTAACCTATCAGCAGAAAAAGAAATTCTTCCACAATCTCAAGCATTACTATTGGGACGAACCATTATTATTTAAAAGAGGACCTGACGGAATCTTTCGTCGGTGTATTCCCGAAGAAGAAATAGAAGATGTCATTTCTCATTGTCATTCATCTCCTTATGGTGGACATGCAAGCACTTCCAAGACTTGTGCAAAAATCTTACAAGCCGACCTATTTTGGCCTAATTTATGGAAAGATGTCCACATCGTTGTTATAAATTACGATCGGTGTCAACGCACCGGTAATATTTCAAGAAGAGATGAAATGCCTCAAAGAGGAATATTAGAAGTAAAAGTCTTTAATGTCTGGGGAATAGATTTCATGGGACTATTCCCATCATCTTTCGGTAATAAGTACATACTCGTAGCTGTCGATTATGTTTCAAAATGGATTGAGGCTATAGCTTCTCCTACAAATGACACACGAGTAGTAATTAAGCTTTTCAAGAATATAATCTTTCCAAGATTTGGTGTGCCTAGACTTGTCATAAGTGACGGTGGCTCGCATTTCATTTCGAAAATATTTGACAAATTACTATTTAAGTATGGAGTCAGACATCGTGTAGCAACACCATATCATCCACAAACAAGTGGGCAGGTCGAAGTCTCAAACAGAGAAATAAAACAAATCCTAGAAAAGGCTATCGCCATATCTAGGAAAGATTGGTCATCTAAACTTAATGAAGCTTTATGGGCTTATAGGACAGCCTACAAGACACCCATAGGAACTACACCTTTCAAACTAGTGTATGGTAAGGCTTGTCATCTCCCGGTAGAACTAGAACACAAAGCATATTGGGCGATTAAAACACTCAATATAAACTACAATGACGCTGGAGAAAAGCGAATCCTCGACATTAATGAATTAGAATAATTAAGGTTAGATGCTTATGAGAATGCTAAGATATATAAAGAAAGAACCAAGCGATGGCACGATAAACGCCTATCTAGGAAAGAATTTAGTGTGGGAGACGTTGTACTCCTCTTTAATTCAAGACTTAGGATCTTTCCTGGAAAACTAAAATCTAGATGGTCAGGACCCTTTGAAATAACTAGAGTGTTCCCGAGCGGAGCAATATAGATTAAGGGTAGGAATAGTGAACCGTTCACAGTAAACGGACAACGATTAAAACATTACCATAACATTGAAAATAGAGATTATGCGAATAGTCTAAAGCTTTTAGAGTTGTCCACTAACTTCCCTAATTAATCTACGCCTAAGCATTACGTCAGGCTTATGACGATAAAAACAGCGCTTAGTGGGAGGCAACCCATTTTATCATTTTATCATTTTATTGTTTTATTTCATAAGTATTATTATTGACTTTATTTATGCATTTATTTTCTTATTTTCTTTATTTTAATTTTAATTTTCTAAATCACTTTTAAATTTACTTTGCTACAGATTTTCTAAAATCTTTTCTACCTTCCCTTTTTCCCCTGATTTGTTTCCTCCGCATTAACACTAACTATGGCTAACCAACCAAGAAACGTTATGGAAACCAAATTTAGAGGTAGAAACCAAAGAATGAAATTTGAGGAATTATCACAGAGACAAATGGATTTGACTATGTACTATGATGAACAGACTATGGAAACTTTAGGTATACATGATAGCATCCTATACCTGTTTAACCAACTTGGATGGGAGAATGCTCTCATAAAACAAAAGTTTGTAACTTACCGCGAGCTCACCCTTGAGTTTTTAAGCTCCTTAGTTTACTTACCCGAGCGCGGATTTGGATTAAGGAAAGGATTTATTAGTTTCCGACTATTCGGGATCGAATATGACTTTAACCATAAGGAACTAGCTGACCTACTAGGATTCCCTAGTGGACCTTTTGCCTTTACTACCACCCAGGTAGAATTAATGGATATTGAGCTAGACTTCTTTTGGGGAACCTTAACCGAAAATTACCATCCTGAGCCGGATAACATGAACAATGATGAAATACATAACCCTACTATCCGCTATTTTCATAAGATCCTTGCCCACACCTTCTTTGGAAAAGAAGAGAACCTCACTGGAGTATCTAAAGATGAGATATTCATAATGTCCTGTTTGACCGATGGAAAACCCATTAATGTTGTGTCATTCATGATGCAAACATTTACCCGAATCCAAGAGGAACCTGATCTACCAATATTGGTAGGAGGCCTGGTCACCATGATTGCTGATGCCCTCGGACTTAGATAACAATTACACAAGTGCAATCGTTTAGGTATCATCCTCCCTATGAATCTGAACTTCTGCTTTAACCGTCAAATTTTAAGAAACTTAGGACAACCACCTTACGAGTACCTAATCAGAAATGAAATAGTAACCCTGTTCACATTACCGAACCATGCTAAAGTCAGTGTTCACAATAAATGAAATTCTGGGATCAGGTACGTGATGTCGAATGAGATGTTTAAACACTTGAAGACTTAAACAAAACTTAAAGTGCAGGTAAATTAAACAACACAGGAAATTGTTAACCCAGTTCAGTGTATCTCCACACTTACATCTGGGGGCTACCAAGCCAGGAAGGAAATCCAATATAAGCAATATTAATTCTGGACTTAAACCAATCAGTTTAATCCTTCACTTAATATCTACCCAAGGAAATTTCTACCTAAGACACAACTTAGATATGAGTACCAACTCACTCCCCCTCAATCACACAGTGATATGTTACGATGTTTAATAAAATTGAAGTCACACTTCAAAAACAACAACTTGATTTTACTTCACAGTTTCAATCAAGACACAATACACTTTTTGCTTAAAAGCTCATAAAGTGATACACAACTAAAACCTGCTATTAAACACAAACACCCTATTTAGTCTTCTTAATTTTCGTTCTCTATTCTGAGAGTTTCTGCTCCTTAAATAGATGCTTGGATTTTTGGGCTTTCTGTAGATTATCCAGTCCTCATAAGTCATGTTGTCATCACCTTGAATTAGGGTTTGTTACTTCCTTGATTCTAGGTGAGGTAGTTATTCTGTTATACTGAAATCAGATGGCTAAGCTCCCTACAGATGCGCCTTGTACTGTTTATCCATTCACAATTAATTCCAGATAAATTCTCTGAATTTACTCAGTTCTATTATGCATCATTTAAGTCTGGTAGCAGGTTTGAGATGTCACAACATCTGGTGTGACATCCTGATGTCTGAACTTAATTCATTAACTTATACAATGTCACAACATCTGGTGTGACATCTTGAACTAAGTTCATTAACTTATACTCTGTTTAATAATGTCACAACATCTGGTGTGACATCCTGAACTAAGTTCAACACTTCTTGTTTGTCAAAAATTCTGCCAATTCTAAACATCTACAAACTCCCCCTTTGGCTAATTTTTGGCTAACACAATCTTCTGGTTTTATCAGAGTGCAGCAGAGTTGTATTTATCAGAGTGCAGCAGTTCTTTTCTGTTGAATCATGTGAGAGTTTATAATAATCTGCTCCCCCTCAAACCTGTATGTATTCTGACTTGTTCAACATAATTTTCTATTAAAAAAAAACTTAGTTCAGAAGCAGACATTAAACAGACAAACAACTTGTTCATTAATCATGTAAACTGCAGCAGACATTGTTGATGTTCAGTACACTTCTCTTCTCCCCCTTGTTAGACAGAAATTGGGGCCAAATTACACAAGCAGAGAGAATACAAAATATTCAAAATTACAAAACCAAAATACAATGCTGAAACATTTTCCTCACACATTTCACTCAGATTCATCATATTCAGTATCCTCTTCCTCTTCAGATTCATCATCAGATTTAGCAGCATTCTGAGCACCCTCTTCCATCTCCAGCCTTTGAATTACTTCCTCAAGCTTTTTCTTCCTGGCATCCAGCTCTTTGCAAGTGTTCTTCAATTCTGCAATCAAGGCAGCTTTGGATATGGGAGTCTTTGCACTTGATGGTCCAGCAGATGTCCCATTGGGAGCTTCAACATTAGCAGCATGATGGCTCAATAATAGTTTGTAGTGGAAGGCCAGTGGACTTTCTCTTTTGCAGACTGAATCCTTCTCAGTGAGGATGCCTGGATACTGGTTGAGGATGATTCCACAGAGCAGAGAGGGAAAAGCAATGGGAAGCTTTGTTGCTGATGTTCCTGCATGCTTTAGGGTTTGATCAAATATGTAAGCCCCAAAGTCCAACTTTGTTTGAGTGCCCACAACATAAATGAATCTTCCCAATCCAGTAGCTATTGAAGAAGTATGGTTGGTAGGGACCCAGTTTACTGTACCAATTCTATGCAGCATTGCATACTTCCTTGTTAGCAAGCTAACATAAAGTTTGCCCTTGATTGGCCAAGTTTTGACCTGGTTGGCAGTGATGACCTTGCAAACTTGGTTGTCAGTCTTCCCCAGCTCATTAGGCCCATCCGATTCTCTCCCTAGGTAATGATTTATAACCCTAGGAGAGAATTCCACACATCTCCCTCTTACATAAACCTTTCTGAATTCTTCTGACTTTCCATCAGCACAGTCTTCTTGCAGGTTGACAATGAACTCCTTGACCAGCAGCTCATAGCAGGGTGAAAAATTTGAAACTGTCTTGAATAAACCAGCAGAGGATATTAGGTCTATTACCTCAGTGCACTCCAGTGCATTGCTGCCCAACTCTCTTTCTAGTGCCACCCTTCTTTGGTAGACATATTTCCATTTGCTCACACTTGACACATGATGGAATGACACATTGTCCAGAGGAGCTTCTGGAACAGCAGAGGTAGACCTGGGAGGTGCTGGTTCTTCCTTGGTTGGGATGTTGGGACATCCTCTTCAGCATCTGAATCAGGTGGAGTTACAGCTTTCCTCTTTTGGGTACTCACCTTGCTCCATTGTTTAGTAGGTCCAAATGAAACTTTTACCTTGTCTTTCTTTGGAGTAGGCTGTTTCTTTTCAGGAGTTGCATGTCCAGCAGACTTCTTCTCCTTCCTAGCCCTAAGCCTTTTGGCTATGCTAGGGTCAACAGATGCAATGATCTTTGTGTCAGAGTCATCATCTATGGCTTCAACAAGAGGAGGTTGGCAAACCTCCTTTTCAGCAGGTGGATCAACAGAAGCTTGGTCATCAGTGGCTTCATCATCATCATCAGTTGAGGCCTTGTTCTGGTCCTCATATGTTTCAACATTTATTGGGACATCCTGTTGAGCAGGAGTGTCCTCTTCAGCCTGATTGCTCTGTTCTTCTTGTGGAGCAGGCATGGTGTTCAGGGGAACAGATACCCCACGCACTACTCTTTGTTCAGATAAAATCCTATTCACAAGATGCTTGATGGATGCATCCATATATTCAGAGGCTTTGTGGGTGGTGTTTGAGGATGAAGGAATCCCTTTGCTTTTGCTGAACACAGGTTCCTTTGCTCTTCTCACATTTAGAGTTCTAGGATTTTGAGCAAGAGGAACACTTCCTCTGATTTCGTCTATGGGAGTAGTATCCATTGGTACCATAGAGATTGGGGTTGCATGCACCACATCTTCTTGGTTGAGATTCTCATCCATGATGTTAGGGTTTTGATGTTGAGACATTTTTCGAATGTGGTGGAAGATGAGTTAGGTTTGATTGATTTTGAGGAGCTTAGAAAATCAGCTTTAGCATGCAATTTGTTTTGAGAAGATAGTGAGGAGATGAAGAGCTGAGAGCAAGCTTGAGCTTTTATAAAATCCGTTACTAGTGGAATTCTAAAAAGTGGAATACACAGAGTTAGTGACCAGACTGGTGTTGCCATCTGGTGATCATGCCACACGATGTCATAGGACATGTTGGCACTTCTCCATAACTGCTATATTTCACATAAGCAAATTCCCAATTTACCCCTTAGGTTTTCAAATTGGGTAGCATCCAAAGCTTTAGTAAATATATCAGCCAATTGCAGATCTGTGGCTACATGTTCTAATGAGATCACCTTCTCTTCCACAAGATCTTTGATGAAATTATGCCTGATATCAATGTGCTTGGTCCTGATGTGTTGGATAAGATTATTTGATATGTTAATAGCACTTAAATTTTCACAGTACAATGTCATGACATCTTGTGGGACATTGTATTCTGTGAGCATTTGCTTCATCCAAACCAAGTGTGAACAACTGCTACCAGCTGCAATATATTCAGCTTCAGCAGTGGATAAGGATACACAATTTTGTTTCTTACTGAACCAAGAAATCAAATTGTTTCCTAGAAAGAAGCATCCTCCTGATGTGCTCTTTCTATCATCAGCACTTCCAGCCCAGTCAGCATCACAAAAGCCAGTGAGAATTGGTTCACATCCATGAGAGTACATTATGCCATAGTCACAAGTACCATTGACATATTTCAGAATTCTCTTAACTTGGTTTAGATGGCTTACTTTTGGCTCAGTTTGATATCTTGCACATACACCTACTGCAAAGGCTATATCTGGTCTGCTAGCAGTCAGATATAATAGGCTTCCAATCATGCTTCTGTATAAGCTTTGGTCCACATTCTCACCCTTGTCATCCTTTGTCAGCTTTAAATGAGTGGGGGCAGGTGTTCTTTTATGACTTACATTGTCCATCCCAAACTTCTTGACAGTGTTCTTTGCATACTTGCTTTGGGATATGAACATGGAGTCCTCCATCTGCTTGATTTGCAGTCCAAGAAAATAGGTTAGTTCACCTACTAGGCTCATCTCAAACTCAGATTCCATTTGAGTAACAAAATGTTTAACCATCCTGTCTGACATCCCACCAAAGACTATGTCATCTACATATATTTGAGCAATCATGACATTTCCTTCTTCATCCTTCACAAACAAGGTTTTGTCTATTCCACATTTCATGTACCCTTGTTTTATGAGAAAAGTGGTCAATCTTTCATACCATGCTCTTGGGGCTTGCTTCAGACCATAAAGAGCCTTCCTTAGTTTGTATACATGATCTGGACATCTTGGATCAACAAATCCCTTAGGCTGCTCCACATATACCTCCTCATTAAGATATCCATTTATAAAGGCACTTTTCACATCCATTTGAAATAGCTTGAACTTCAGGATACAAGCAATTCCTAAAAGTAGTCTGATTGATTCAAGCCTTGCTACTGGTGCAAAGGTTTCATCAAAGTCTACTCCTTCAATTTGTGTGAATCCTTGAGCTACAAGTCTAGCCTTGTTCTTTGTAACAACTCCCTGCTCATTTGACTTGTTCTTGTACACCCACTTAGTGCCAATCACATTTATGTCATCAGGCCTAGGAAAAAGATCCCACACTTCATTCCTTGTAAACTGGCATAATTCTTCTTGCATAGCAGAAAGCCAGTACTCATCATTCAGAGCTTCCTTGATGTTTTTAGGTTCTGTCTTTGAAACAAAACAAGAACCTGAAATCATCTCTCTTGATCTAGTGATTACACCACTGTTGGGATCACCAATTATCAGATCTTTAGGATGATCCTTCTGGATTCTGATGGAGGGAAGTTTGCTGGATTGTTCTGTCCTTGCCTCAGTTATAGTGAAGTCAGGATTATCACTCTTTATTTCAGCTTCAGTCTGACTGTCAGCAGATGTTCCAACATCATCTGCAACATCTGCAGGGGCATCATCAATAATCACATTTATTTACTCCATTATAACCTTGGTTCTGGAGTTGAATACTCTATAGGCTCTGCTATTTATGGAGTATCCAAGGAAAATCCCTTCATCACTTTTAGGATCCATCTTCCTTCTTTGATCCCTATCATCCAGAATGTAACAATTACTTCCAAACACATGAAAGTACTTGACTGTAGGTTTTCTACCCTTCCAGACTTCATAGATGGTGGACAAGGTTCCTTTTCTTAGAGTGACTCTATTATGAATGTAACAAGCTGTGTTCATAACTTCAGCCCAGAAGTACAGTGGTAACTTTTTAGCATGAATCATAGCTCTTGCTGACTCTTGTATAGTTCTGTTTTTCCTCTCAACAATCCCATTCTGTTGAGGGGTGATAGGAGAGGAATACTCATGATTGATTCCTTCTGAAGAACAGAAATCTGAGAATTTTTTATTCTCAAACTCCTTTCCATGGTCACTCCTTATTCTGACCACACAGCTTGCTTTTTCTCTTTGTATTCTTTGGCACAGATCTTTGAATACATCAAACACATCAGACTTTTCTTTGATGAAACTTATCCATGTATATCTTGAAAAGTCATCAACCACCACATAGGCATACCTTTTTCCACCAAGACTCTCAACCTGCATTGGTCCCATAAGATCCATATGCAATAATTCCAAAACTTTGGAAGTTGTCAGATGTTGGAGCTTTGGATGTGACATCTTGGTTTGCTTGCCTATTTGACATTCACCACATACTTTGCCTTCATCAATCTTCAGTCTTGGAATACCTCTCACAGCCTCCATAGATATGATCTTCTTTATTCCTCTGAGATGAAGATGACCCAGTCTTTGGTGCCATAACTTCACTTCTTCTTCTTTGGCTAAGGAGCAAGTTGAAGTGAGACTGAAATCTTGAGGTTCCCACATATAGCAATTGTCTTTAGATCTGGCTCCTCTCATGAAAACCTTATGTTCTTTATCAGACACTATGCATTCAGTTTTAGTAAAGTTTACACTGTAACCTTAATCACATAATTGACTTATGCTGATCAAGTTAGCAGTCAATCCTTTTACCAGCAGCACATCATCTAGTCTTGGTACATCTGGGCAGTCCAAAGTCCCAACTCCCTTGATTTCTCCTTTAGCTCCATCTCCAAAGGTTACATATCTAAATGAGTGTGACTTTAAGTCTACCAGCAGATTCTTCAATCCATTCATGTGCCTTGAGCATCCACTGTCAAAGTACCAGTCTTCCTTAGCTGATACTCTGAGAGATGTATGAGCTATATAGGCAACAACCTTCTTTGACCATTTTTGCCTGTTGTGAGGTTTCCTTTGATGCCTCTTCCCTGTGTAGTGTCCATCTTTAGAGCTCCAAGGTTGTTTGTTGAACTTGTTCCTGGGCATATGTTTGTAGCTTTGATCAGCATGAAGACTAGCTTTAGGTACCCATACTTTCTTGATGACCTCTGTCTTCTGCTTAGGGGGTTGCTGATGTCTTTGATTTTGATGTCCATGCAGCACTTTCTTGGTGACCTCTGTCTTCTGCTTAGGGGGTTGCTGATACCTCTGATTTGGATGTCCATGCAGCTTGTAGCAAAAAGGTTTGATGTGACCAAACCTTCCACAATGATGGCATCTCCATCTTTGATACTTCTTTTTCATCATGTTCTTTTCATGATGTTGGGACATCTGTTGGGACATCTTGTTTGACTTTATGGGATTTGAATTTGTTTTGCTGGTGCTAGCCTCAAACTATTGAGCTTTATTAAATCCCAGCCCAGTTCTATCCCCTGAGTGCTTGTTGTTGTTGAGAATGACATCCAGTGTGTTTGAGCTACTGTTCAGCATTCTGACAGATTTGGACATATGCTCCAACTTGGAGTTGAGAAGGCTTACTTCACTTTTCAAAGTGTCAATGATCTCTAGATTACTTGTCTTTTCAACCTTTAATGCCTCAATCTGCTTCTTCTGCTTTATATTCTCCATGCATACTTCAGTGCTCCTTTTACACAACATTTTGTATGATTCTTCAAGCTCTTCAAAAGTCAGCTCCTCATCACTGGATCCCCCTTCAGATTCACATACTCCAGCTAGAGCAGTGATGTGCTTTGCAAATTCTTCTTCTGATTCACATCCTGAGTCTTCATCTGACCAGGTCACAGAGAGACCTTTCTTCTGCTTCTTTAGATAGGTAGGGCATTCATTTCTGATGTGTCCATATCCTTCACATCCATGACATTGAATCCCTTTTCCTTGGTTGGTCTTCTTATCATAATTTGACCTTCTATTAGAATCATAAGGTCTTTTATTCTCAGAAGAGTTTGAGTTTCTTCCACTTGGTCTGGACCTGCTATCCATTCTTTTGAGAATCTTGTTGAATTGTCTTCCAAGCATAGCAATTGTTTCTGATAAATTTTCTTCAGGGTCTGCTTCATGATTTTCTTCTTCTTTATCAGTATTTGAAACCAAGGCTATGCTTTTGTTTTTCTTCACAATTGTATCATTCATTCCCATCTCAAATGTTTGAAGGGAACCAATGAGCTCTTCAACCTTCATTGTGCATATGTCCTGAGCTTCTTCTATTGCAGTAACCTTCATGTCAAATATTTTTGGTAAAGATCTGAGAATCTTTCTTACCAGCTTTTCATCACTCATCTTCTCTCCCAAAGCACCAAAAGTATTAGATATTTCAAAGATGTTCATGTAAAACTCATGAATTGTCTCATCTTCCTTCATTCTCAAGTTTTCAAACTTGGTGGTGAGAAGTTGAAGTCTTGACATCTTCACCTTTGATGTTCCTTCATGAGTGGTTTTGAGAGTGTCCCAAACATCTTTGGCTAGCTCACAGTGATGCACAAGTCTGAATATGTTCTTATCAATGCCATTGGATAAGGCATTTAAGGCTTTGGAATTTCCAAGTGCTGAATCTTCTTCCTCCTTGCTCCATTCTTCTTCAGGCTTCAACACTTTTGCCCCATCCTTATTGTCTTGGACAAGGTGCTCCCATCCTTTGTTGACTGCTTTCCAAGCCCTACTATCAAGTGATTTTAAGAATGCTACCATTCTTGGCTTCCAGTAGTCATAGTTGGATCCATCCAATATAGGTGGTCTATTCACTGATCCTACATCTCTGTCCATGTTCCCAAAATTTGCAGTCCTTAGATCTCACCCAGTTAAACAGGCAGGGTGCATGCTCTGATGCCAATTGAAATTTTGGGATCAGGTACGTGATGTCGAATGAGATGTTTAAACACTTGAAGACTTAAACAAAACTTAAAGTGCAGGTAAATTAAACAACATAGGAAATTGTTAACCCAGTTCAGTGTATCTCCACACTTACATCTGGGGGCTACCAAGCCAGGAAGGAAATCCAATATAAGCAATATTAATTCTGGACTTAAACCAATCAGTTTAATCCTTCACTTAATATCTACTCAAGGCAATTTCTACCTAAGACACAACTTAGATATGAGTACCAACTCACTCCCCCTCAATCACACAGTGATATGTTACAATGTTTAATAAAATTGAAGTCACACTTCAAAAACAACAGCTTGATTTTACTTCACAGTTTCAATCAAGACACAATACACTTTTTGCTTAAAAGCTCATAAAGTGATACACAACTAAAACCTGCTATTAAACACAAACACCCTATTTAGTCTTCTTAATTTTCGTTCTCTATTCTAAGAGTTTCTGCTCCTTAAATAGATGCTTGGATTTTTGGGCTTTCTGTAGATTATCCAGTCCTAATAAGTCATGTTGTCATCACCTTGAATTAGGGTTTGTTACTTCCTTGATTCTAGGTGAGCTAGTTATTCTGTTATACTGAAATCAGATGACTAAGCTCCCTACAAATGTGCTTTGTACTGTTTATCCATTCACAATTAATTCCAGATAAATTCTCTGAATTTACTCAGTTTTCTTATGCATCATTTAAGTCTGGTAGCAGGTTTGAGATGTCACAACATCTGGTGTGACATCCTGATGTCTGAACTTAATTCATTAACTTATACAATGTCACAACATTTGGTGTGACATCCTGAACTAAGTTCATTAACTTATACTCTGTTTGATAATGTCACAACATCTGGTGTGACATCCTGAACTAAGTTCAACACTTCTTGTTTGTAAAAAATTTTGCCAATTCTAAACATCTACAATAAAGATAATTGGCTTTATGAGCTTACCCCTCCTGACTATCCATCAACACCCGAAACACCACAATCCTACCAAATTAGGGATGACATAATGACCGATGTAGAAAGTGACCCTGAGACACCTCCTGGTTACCATGACATCGACCACACTGATGAAGTTATTGAAACCCCTGAAATTAATCAAGTAGGATATGCTGACAGCTTAAAGAAAATTCTGAACACTCTTGAAGTTTACCAAGCTGATATTAATGCTGTTAAGGATGAAGTTAAAAGCATGTGATTGGACGTTATAGGTTTAACTGACATAACATGTGAACAATTCTATCATATAAACTCCGCACTTGAAGATTTGAAGAAGCAACTTTGATAATGCTGTAGTGATTTGAATTATCTTACTTTTCACTTTTGTTTCTAGTTAGTTTTGATATTTTGCAACATTTCGTAGCTTATTTTTATCACTGTAATTTCTTTCTATTATGTCAAAAGCAAAGTACTTCTATTTATGCAATTTTCCAATTTAATCAATTTCCATGCTTTTCATTATTTGCTGATATATTTGAATTGCTGGATATTTTGTGAACTTTCGTGTGATGAAATCCACTGCTTATATATAAATTGATCTACTGTTATGCGTTATGTTTATGTTGGAATTAAATGAAAGTGATAAGAATTGCAATTGAACTTAACTGAGGTAATACATTCTGTGAAAATTCCATGTTTTGTGATCATCACGGTCGTCACCATCCCCTCACGATCGTAACAGGCTATTTAGCGCGTCACGACCGTAAGACCCCCTCACGACCGTGACAACCCTAATTCACGAATTCTGAAGTTACAGAGGCCGTTCACCTTCGTAACACCCACTTCCATTTTCATAAAAATCTCTAACCTCCCATTATCTCCTCTTCTCCCGTAACCACCCATTACTCTCAAATCAATTCCATTAATCCGTTCCACCTTTTCATTTATTCACAACTCCTCACATTCACTTCATTCCATTATAATCCGAACAATTTCTTCACATTTTCTCACAAAACCTCAAACACTTATCTCTCATTTACCTCATTTGCATGCAATGGAGAATATTCAGTTTAGAGATGGCGACCAAGGAGAAGCACAAAGAGAGAAGTTTGTAAGGTTTCAAAACCGTGGCATCCAACCCACTCGGTACGTCGACCTCGATTGCTTGAGAGAGTTAGGATTGCTCGACGGAGTGAAGCTACTGCTTGAGCATGTTGGCTTGTGGGACTTATGCAGTCAACCGCAACCGACATTTGAAAACCTCACCTTGGAGTTTCTAAGTTCGTTTCAGTATATCACACCATCCGGATCAACGAGTCAACTCACCGGCATTGCAAAATTCCGATTGCTTGGAAGAGAGTTCCAAATAACTCAAACCAGAATCAGTGAACTGTTAGGCTTCAGTCACGGCGACGGTGCTCACCTCCGCGTGCCCGACAACTTTAACGACTGCTTTCACTTTGTGGCACAACATCACAAACAGCCGTGCTTCCGCCTACCATAGTCTGAATGCCACCCATATCCATAATCCTGCAATTCGGTATTTCCATCGTATCATATGCAACACGATCTTTGCAAGGGAGAGCAACCACAAGCTCAATTCCAAAGAGCTCTTATTCTTGCATTGTGCCTTGAATGAAGAACGCATCAATGCCGTTCCATTCCTTTTGGCTCACATTCAGTCTGTAGCGCAAAGAGGCGCCACTCCCTTCTACATTGGCGGGATTGTCACTACCCTTGCCATACAGCTGGAGCTTGGTGACCAGATATCTCATTTGCCTCATAGAGCACCGGAGCTGCTTACAAAGAACTATTGCAAGTCCGCTCATATGATCTCTCAGCGAGAGGATGACAGGTTCAACCCTGTGATCCAAGGCACCATCTATCATCACATCACTTTGCCTTGCAGGAACCGCATTGATCCATCGAACAGAGCCAATTGGCTATTTGATTTGCCGAATGCCGCATGCCATGTTCCGATTATTGACGAGCAGCCTGATGCACCTGTGGACGAGATGCAGGATACGATGGATGCTGCTGAGCCAGTTCAGGACATCCTTGAGTCCTCCACCAGGCAGCCACCTTCAGCTGACATCACCCTCGAAGACATCCTCCATGCCATTCATCAGTAGAATCAGATGAATGCCACACTTGAGCGTAGTCAGAAAGAGCAATATGATGCACTCCTTTCAACTGTTGTCAATAACCAGAGGACAATAGATGAAAATCTAGGAGAGATTTTTAGCGAGTTGGAAGCTTTGCGTATCGACGTCACTGCTCTCACCACCACCGGTTCTGATGAGGAAGCCACTCCTACCAGACGCTCCCGCACCAGAAGCCGAGGCCGTGGTCGTCAGCAGCATTAGTTTATCTTTTTTTTTGCATTTCTGTTTTTGTATTGTATTTTCCCCGCTATTATATCACAACATTGAGGACAATGTCTGATATAGTGTGGGAGAGATACCTTTCCCTTTCCGCATTTTCCATTTCATTGTATTTCCCTTTCCGTATTTTCAATTAAACAAAGTAATATTTATGCTATTTCTTCAGTTTCAATTCTTCCCCGTTTATTTAGCCATACCGAATTTTTTTTATTTTATCTTCGCATTACTCGACTTACCTATGAAACCGTAGTTAGGAAGCTGAGAAAGATCCAACAAGATCAATACAGTCTTGACACCTTAGACTTCCTACTTAAGCATTCCATTCCGATAATTGTTACGACTACACCTTAAGTCTTAGTTCTAAAGTAACCCCTAGTAGTTTATACTAGCAGTCAGAACCGTCTGAACACAAACCACGTGGGGAGCCGATGAACATAAGTGTTTGATGCCTAATCTATAAACGATCCTTCATATCTCGATGCCAATAAAAAGAAATTGCACCAAAGAACACGGTCGCATATAAGAGATGAGAAATATAAGAAGGAGTCCATTGCGGGTTGGTTCAGAGGTACCTGGTTCTGAGCTTGGTAGGGCGTGCTACGGCTCGATCCCCCACAACCTCCAATCTGGATAATATGTAAAGGGTAACCACATTCGTGTACCAGACCCCGTGCTTATAAAGGATCAAAGTTACTAACCGGCTACTCCACTACGTGCGTGCTAAGGCAAAGGGCTTAATGTGATTGCGCTAGAATGAAACCAGGTGAAATAAGATCGAAGACTCTAGGTAGAATCATAATGCAATTACCGAATGTTTCGTTTAACGGGAAGTCGACGACTTAGCTTGTTGCTTGTGTCATTAGTGTATCGTTAGTGTTTTATTCTAGTACATGTTTATCTAACTAAATGATTTCTCGTACGGTTTGTTATGTGTATGCGTCTGATGAAAAATTGTCCGATCATTTTTCAATCGACTATTTGCTTGAGGACAAGCAAAGGTTTAAGTTTGGGGAAGTTTGATAACGAGAAATCGTATCACTTTATTACTACATTTTAAGTCCGTTTTATCGCACATTGATCCTATTAACTCCCGATTGTTCGAGTTTTTTATGTCACATTGCAGGTATAACATGTCTAGAGCTAAATTATGAGAAAAAGATCAAATGAACCAAGACTAGCATGAAAAGAAGATGAAGAGAAGAATTCTGCTAAGTCTGCATATTTTGTTGCACTCACGGTCGTCACAACATCCTCACGACCATGACTCTCTATTTTAAGGTCTCACGACCGTTGCTCAACTGTCACGATCGTGACGCGCTGGAATTGGAAAATCTGCCCGTTACGCCCTTGTCACGAACGTGACAAGGAAAATGTGTTTAATTTAATTGAAGTCATTCATGAAGACGTGCAACGAGTCAAAGACGACTCCTATTTTTCCTCAGACCCAGTATGCCACTTTTGCTAAATTCTCTCATTTTGGAACGAAGCCCACGCTCATCAAATTCAACTGCCCAAAATCATGTCCTATAAATACCTAAGCTGCAAATTGAAAACTACAGAGTATTTTATTGAATTTTCCGCGGAAGCTCTGCCGTAATTTTTCTTGCACCCATTTAATTTTTTCAGCCTTGTTCTTGTTTATTTTTCTGTTTCTATTTCCAACCCAATTCAATAACAATTTCCAACATTAGGAAATTGTTATTTAAATTAATTTCTTTCTAGCTTCAGAATTCGTATTTTTATTTTTGATTCGGATTCCGACACTCCGAGCTTGCCAATCTGTGGAAGAAGGAGTTTAAGAATTTGATTATCCAGGTTTTTATTTTTGCATTTATATTAAGTTTATTTATTTGTTTATGTTAAGATATTATTATTATTTTATAATGTATGCTTTAATTAATATTTATTTATTTCTGCATCTGTCTGTTGGTATAAATAAAATGAGTAGCTAAATTAATTAGGCGGTATGTAATAAACTAAACCAAATCGGTTAAATCGAATCTAAGCTAAAATAATTAAGAACTTATATTCTGGTTGTGGCTTTTTATAATTAAAATTAATCTTTTTGTTACGAGAGTAAGAAAAGTGTAATAGGTTAGGTCGAGACCACGAGAGTGTGAGATTTTAACCGGATAGCTAAAGTTAGGCATTTGATTTAAATACAGCGAGAGCGCTTTAAAATGAATTAGACTTATTAAGTTTTCAAAAATTATTTTCTAAACACTTATGGGCTAGCGAGAGCAGGCATAGGGCTTTAGGAGTAAGATCTGAGATAAGACCACGAGAGTGTGAGTCGAGGGTATTTAAACTGATAATCTCTACAGAACAATTTAAGTGAACCATCTTTATAAGCTTAGGTTAGATTGACCCGCACAGGTTAATATAATTACATACCGACCGCCTTCTCATTATTTCCTTAAAACTAAATTTAATTCCCGTTTTTAACCCTTAAAACCAAAATCGTGACAAATATCCACCTTAGCTAAACTAGCAGACCTTCTAGCACTAGAGTGATTACAAAGTCCCTGTGGATTCGACAATCTTTTATATTACTTCGATAGGCTGTGCGCTTGCAGTTCAGATACCGCTAGACACATATTATGTCTTCGCCCCATCACTCGATTACTATGACCACTTATTCAATCAACTTCTTATATCTTCATTGTAACTTTACAACGCCGATAGTAGTCAATTCATCTTATACTGCTACTCATTTTCCATACTACTACTTAGTCCTTCACTTAGGAATTCATCCTATTATTGCTATTAATTTCATTATACTATTTTGCTACTACTATTGCTTACACTTTATAATGACGACTACTAAACCAACACAACAACTTTCAATAATTTCCGATTAAACTGACCAAGTAATTCTTCTGTCAAATTACCAACTCATTATTCTGCCACTAGTTTACCTCTACTATTTTACTTCTTACTACATGCACACCAACTCTAACATTTTAATATCAATTTTGTTATTTACATATACTACTACAAACTCATGCTACCAACTAACTAATTGTTTCCATGCCAATATTAATATTCAGTTACTCAGAAATAGTCATAGGGATATGAGGTTCAAGCATATAATTCATACGGACACTAGAGAACATAGCATGTACAACAGACATAACAACCAGATATTACACTCATCCCACGCATAATTTGCACGTGTGACGGACGTGGTGGCATCGTGACGGTCGTCACGACCCCAAAATGTAGATTCCTCTTTGTTCCAGATTCGTTACTTCTGCAGTTTCTTTCTGCAGTTCCTTTCTCTTATGACCAATATAATACACAATAGAAACCATAATAACATAGTATAATTACAACCTCCGACATCGAACAATTTATCAATTTACGATTAAATTACAACATGATCAATTTTCCCTCTCAATCAATAAACCACATAATGACAGAATAATTAAAAACCCAATTCTCACACAATAATTATAGACAACTGTTGCACCCCAAAATTTGCCCTCACAAAACAAGACTTTGTGTACTATGAGGTTCACAAGGTTCACAAGACACCTTATGAGTTTCACAAGATTCACAAGACATCTTATGAGGTTCACAAGGTTCACAAGACACCTTATGAGGTTCACAAGGTTCACAAGACACCTTATGAGGTTCACAAGGTTCAAAGACACCTTATGAGGTTCATAAGATTCACAAGACATCTTATGAGGTTCACAAGGTTCACAAGACACCTTATGAGGTTCACAAGGTTCACAATGATGTTCACAAGGTTCACAAAGTTCACAATTAGTCAGAAGATTTGACAATTCCCTCAGACAATGCATCCTCCTAAGCAATGCATCCAAAACTAGGGTTTTGACTTTAATCAGGATAAATGAACTTCCAAGACTTCAAGTGAGCTTCATAACATCTTATATGTGTTTAAGAACCCCCATGTCAAGTTTCAATACTTTTCTCAAAGGTTTGCTCAGTTAGATGATCAGATAAATCAAAATCAGTCAAAGCAGTTAAAAAGTCAAACTGAGGTCAACTGTGGTCAAACCAAAGTCAAACTTTATGATTTTTTTCCAACATCAAGTATATGAAGTAAAATTCATCATTTGATCAAGGGTTGATCATGATTCATCAAGGATATTTCAGATCATCAAGAATCAGAGGTTTCTAAATTAGGGTTTCCTCAGGAAAAGTCAACTGAACTTTGACCAGCCATAACTTTCACATGCTTCATCAAATTTCTCCCATCCAAAGCTCATTTTGAAGGAAATTTAATTCTCTATAACTTTGTGTCTCACAAGACAAGCCCAAAAATGCTTCATTTGGAAGGTATGAGCTAAGACATTATAGGTCCTTTTAAAAGTCAACAAAAAGTCAACAACTTCAAAAGGGCATAACTTGAGAATGGTAAATGATATTGACATGAAACCAATGGGGTTGGTTAGAGGACTCTTTAAGCTTTCTAAAATGTCCAAGGACACCCTCATGGCATTAAAATTGAAGGATTTGTGCCCTTGCAAAGTTGGGAAATGTTTGGGTGGTTTATGAAGTAAATAGGGTCTTAAAACCAAAATTCTTCAAATGGGATGAACTTTTTGTGACCCAAGGTGTCCCATGACATCATGCACACAAATTTATTTAATATTTTCATAATTTTATTTTATTTATTTTATTTATTATGATTTTTTATATTAAAAATCATTTTAAATTTAAATAAAATATCAAATATGAAGATTTAAAATATATTTTGATTTTAGAAAGTCATAAACATGAGTTGGATCAGATTGATGTGCAATTGATGATGATTTTCTTAAGATAGAAAGGTTTCATTCAAAAATATTTGAAATTCAAGCCATGATCTTTTTCAATCTTTTGAATCCAAAAAGTCCAAATAACCATCCAAATTTTTGACCTAATTTCATTTACTATAAGTACACAAACCTAACACAATGCACAAGGACGAAATTGGCAGCCTCAAGGATAAGTTTCACAAGTTCAAAGTTCATCAAAATTTGAAATTCGGTTTCTGACTTTTTGTGGTTTTTCAGGTGAAATAAGGACATCAATCCCTTCCTTGAACATCTCTGAACATATACCAATGGTCATATGCATCTAAAAGCCCGTGAATTGGCCAAACCGAATCAAATTATTTTGACATTCATGAGTTTTTAGTTTTCATACATTGGTGTAAAATAAATCGCATTTGATCATTGATTCTTGTTTGTGATGAACTAACCATTGTTTCTGGATGCTTTGATTTGAATTTTGATACAGAATGAGCAATCTACCATTTTTAGGGTTTCGGCCAAGCTTTTAGGGCTTCACACTAAACCTAATATAAATGAATTTGAAAAACATAGGATGATTGTGTAAGCTCTGGGAATCACAATGCCCTAATCAATTGGAAGAAATTGTACCGTTTGCTTGCTGTTTGAAATTCGCAGGTTATGAATATCAAGAATTCGCAGGAAAATGCGTAGGTGAATTCGCAGCAAAATTCGAGGGTAGCCAGGAAGAAGACGAAGACCTTGGCGCGCATTCTGGAATTCAAATATTTGCCTTAATATTTTATTGTATTGTTGTTAATTTGTTTCACAGAAGCTTGCTTGGCCCAGTGGTGAGAGATGCGCGTGTATTGCTTCAAGGCTTGGGTTCGATTCCTGGAGGCAGCATCCTTTTTTGCTTCATTTTCTCATTTATTACATGACTTAATATATTATTATATGTAATGGTTATATACACAGGTGCGCCCTTCTGGCTGGATGGTAAAAGTGTTTGCTTGTTGTGTGAGGGTCCTGGGTTCGAAACCCCCCCAGGTCCTTTTTGTGTTTTTTTTGTTTTGTTGTAATTTGTACAGGATATGAAACAAAAGCACCAGGATCTCAATCTCTATCACTAGTGCACGCTGGCCAGGATGGTTTTGTGACTTGCATATGAGGTAGGGGACCTGGGTTCAAATCCCAGGTCCTTTCTTTTTGAGCAATTTTCCTTATTTTCTTATTTTTATTTCATTATACTATTTCTATTTCTATTTTATTTAATTTGATTAATATAAATTATAAAAAATATTTTCTAATACTATTTTGTATATATTCCTAAAAATATTATTTTTTATTTATTTTAAGATATATATATATAATTTATAAATAAATTGATTAATTTTGTAAATTAATAAGAAAAACCCCAATATTTTATAAAAACCTAATTATTTTTTTACAAATCCTAATTTTCTTTTACAAAAATTTAATTATATTATAACTTTTAATTTATTTATTTGTAAACTTTAATTGTGTACATATTTTTATAATTTGTTTATAATTATTATTTAATATAGTTTTTGCATATAAATAATTTTAGATTATGTTTAAAACAATAAAAAACTCCTAATTTAATCTCATTAATATAATTTATTTTATAATATGTTTATTTAATTATAATTAACCATTATTTTTTTTAACATGTATATAAATTTAAATCTTTAGAATAATTAGTATATGAATTGTTTATTCTTCCTCTTAAAATCTTAAAAAATAATCATTTATTAAAAATTGAACTTTTAATTTATTATTCATTATTATGCTAATTTCTTTATTTTTATTCTTGTTTATTTTATTATTACTAATCCTATTTATTTTTATATGATGGTTATTTTATTTTATTATTACTAATCCTATTTATTTTTATATGATGGTTATTTTATTTTGATTTTATTATTACTAACCCCATTTATTTATATATTATGATTTTTATTTTATTAATACTAACCCCATTTATTTATATATTATATATGATTTTTATTATTATTATTGTTACTAACCCAATTATTTATTATTATTTATTTGCTTATTTATTTTATTATTATTATTGTGTAATTGTATCCGATATGTAATAATTGTAGTAATTTTTAATATTTATATTTTAAATGCTATGGTTAGTAATATAGGGAGTGTAAAACATGTTTGTATTTAAGAATTAATTTAGATCATTAAATCTCAAGATAAATATTTGAATTGGTACACTCACACACGTAAGTCGATCCTGGATCGCCATCTCACTTCTTAAGGGTTACCTCTCAAGTTGCCTAAACAAAAGGTCAAGTAGGGTGTATAAAGCAAAGTCCCTCATTTCATATCATCTAGTCCCTAAACAGATAAAAAGATCAAGTCCCTCCGAATGTTGCCTTCGTAATGATCTTGTCCCTTTCGAATAAAGATGATAAGTCCCTTCGAATTGCTTATACACCCCACAGTTGCCTAAATAACAGATGTCCCTTCACTTGTCCCTCATACATCCAAGGTAATGACTACCTATTCCTTAATAATTGGGATAGTCTTACCACTTAAAGGATATTCAAGAACAGAAAAGACTTAACTTAGGGTAGGCTCCTCTTAGATACTTGCTCACTTTCCAAAAACATTTCAAACACTTCACATTTTTCAAGCAATTTTCAAAACAAAGTTTTTATATATATCCGTACATGGATCATTATAAAATACTTAAGAAAATTTCTAAACACACACTACACATTTCAAAAAAAAAACATTTTAAAGTGAGCTAAGTAACTAAGAGCCCATGGATAACCATGGATGTAAAGGGTGCTAACACCTTCCCTTTACATAACCTACCCCCCGAACCCAAAAATCTTTTAAGGTCTTTCCTGTTCTTTTATGCCCTTTCCTTTGGATAAAATAAAAGTCGGTGGCGACTCTTGCTATCCGCAACATAACTAAAGTCAGTTCTCCCACCGTGTTACAACAACATCATCAACAATTCATGGCATAATCTATATAATTCAACCCCACATACGATTTATCATAAACCCAATTATAGAGATTGAACCTCACCCTTACCTTGGATTAACGATTGCTCTAATAATTTTCCGGTTAGTCTTCAAAGTTCTCCGATCGAATTTCCAACCCTTTGCCTCTATGACTCTTTTCCTCTCTTCTTTCATCCATGAATATTAGAAATACGAACATGCTGCCATTGAGTTCCTATCTTGACCAAAATTCAGCCTCAATCATCATCAATCCCGTAACTACTATTTGACCAATTTCTAACACGAACCTCCAAACTTCAAATGTGTTTTCTCCTTAAATACCGAACTTATTGACACTAAATCATATATCAAATTGAACGAAATTTCATAAGCTTTCCATAAATTCAAGAATCGCTTTAATCGGAATTACGAGTAAAACGTTATCACCTGTTTAGTGGAGACTGTACCGTAAGTACGAAAATGGAGATATGATCATGAGTTCTTCTTTCTCCTTCTTTGCTCCCAACCTATTTTCTCTCCTCTAAAACCCTTATTCTTCTCTAAGAATTTTTCCTCTGTAACTTCCATGTCCTATTCTATTGCTACCAATTAACCTAATTTTCTTATCATATAATTCTATTATATTGGGCCTAATATTCATACACCCACCTTTTATTACCATCAACACTTAATTGAGCCCATATAATTAATCTATAATTCCATAACTACTCAACCGATTAATCGACTAATAGCAATATTGCGTCCTACACCAACAACTCATGACATTTCATAATTAATTTGAAAATATTTAATTAAATAATTAATTAAATATCGGGCATTATAATTTTACTGAGCAATCGGCTAGTTGAACTGACATCTTGGTTGGTCTTAATTGTCCCATATCGAGCTTTTTACAAATTGATAATGGCATAACACTTATATTGGCTCCTAAGTCGCATAGAGCTCTGTCTATGGCGAACTTTCCTATTACACAAGGAATAAAGAAACTTCCTGGATCCTTCTGTTTATGAGGCATGTTATTTTGGATAATTGCGCTACACTCAGCAGTAAGTGTAACTGTTTCATTCTCCTCGATTTTCTTTTTGTTAGATAAGATCTCTTTTAGAAATTTAGCATATGAGTGCATCTGAGTAATAACTTTTGTAAAGGGTATCATAATGTTTAACTGTTTTAGAAGCTCTACGAATTTCTTGAATTGTCCCATATTTTTAGAATTTGTTAACCGTTGGGGGTACGAAATTAGTAGTTTATACGGTGGCGGAGGTATATAAGGTCTTTCCTTTTCCTCGGCCTCTTGTTCATTGGCTTCCTTTTCATGTGGTTTATCATTCTTCTCAGTTGATTTCTCGGGTTTTTGGTACAAGGCTGGGTTTTCATTTCTAGGATCGGCAGGTCCGTCCAATTCTTTTCCACTTCTTAGTATAACTGCATTTGCATGACCTTTGGGATTTGGTTGTGGTTGTCCAGGAAACGTTCCAGCTGGGGCAGCAGTGGATGCTTGTTGTTGGGCTACTTGAGAGATTTAGGTTTCTAACATCTTGTTATGAGTAGCTAAAGCATCTACCTTGGTCACCAATTGTTTGATCTATTCACTAGTATGGATGTTCTGGTTCAGGAATTCCTTGTTTGTTTGAGTTTGTGTAGCTATGAAGTTTTCCATCATCAGTTCAAGATTGGATTTCCTAGGAGCATTTGGGTTGGATGCGGCAGCTTTTTGGTATCCCGGTGGTATAACTGGTGCTTGGTTAGGCGTATACAAGGCATTATTGTTCTTGTAAGAGAAATTTGGATGACTCTTCCATCTTGGGTTGTAGGTATTAGAATACGAATTTCCTTGAGCATATTTCATCTGATCTGTGGTTAATCCGGCAAGAAGTTGACATTCTGGTGGTGTGTGTCCTGGGATTCCAATTTTTTTGCAATTTAGAGTTACGGAAACCACGATGGTTGGTGGTGTTATGATCAAGTTATCGATCTTCTGGACTATGACATCCATCTTAGCATTTACATGATCTAAACTGCTCACTTCATACATTCCTCCCTTAGTTTGGTTCTTCTCTACAGGCGTTCTTTCTCCCCCCATTAACAATGATTCTAAGCCATGTTCTCAATGAGGTTATAAGCTTCTTCGTATGGTTCATCCATAAGAGCGCCGCCCGCGGCAGTGTCTATCATCATCCTAGTGTTGTATAGAAGTCCATTATAGAAGGTAATGATGGTTATCCAATTTTCAAACCCATGGTGTGGACATAATCTTAATAGATCCTTGTATCTTTCCCACACTTCATAAAGTGATTCGACATCTTTCTATCAAAATCTGTTGATCTGAGCTCTCAACATAGTTGTCTTGCTTGGCGGGAAATAATGTGATAGGAACACTTTCTTCAGTTCTGCCCATGTTGTGACAGAGTTGGCTGATAGAGGTTGTAACCATGCCCAAGCTCTATCTCTTAAAGAGAACGGAAAGAGTCTCAATTTTATTATGTCTTGGGTTACACCATTTGCTTTCAAGGTATCTTCATATTGCACAAACTTCTTCAGATGTTCATTTGGATCGTCCGTAGGATTTCCAGAAAACTGGTTCTGTTGTACATCTTGCAGCAGTGAAGGTTTCAATTCAAAATCGTTTTGAGTAATGGCTGATGCGGTAATATTGTTGTGCGGTTCTTGTTGATTAGGAGTCGCATAGGACTTGAGTGAACATGGTGCTTCTCCGTTTTGGCCATGATTAGTTCTTCAACTAGTTCTAGTATAATATCTTCAGGTAAAAGGGTTTCGGTTCGACGTCTCGAACTTATGAAACGTTCTACTTCGTCGATTTGGGGTTCTAAGTCTTCGCCTCAGGAGCAAGTATTGGGCATACAATCAACAAAGAAAAGGTAAATTTGTTGCCTTAGTCTAGACGGTGCAACAACGAATTGCACTATTGACTAAATCTAAGTCTCCGGAAACGGCGCCAAAAATTTGATCACGACTTTCTGAGTCTAACAGTTACTAACTACAAGTTCACAGTCTACCGTATAATAATAAAAGATATCGATCCCATAGATACTCGATAATCAACCTAGCGCTATCGGGTGTTACTATGTTTAGCTAAAGCAAGTGATATTTTAATTTTAAAGGGCGAGAAAATAATAATTTTAGATTGAATTAAATTAATGATAAGGATATCAGTATGTAATTGGTTCGCCTTCGTGAAGTCAATAAAAGGGCAGCTTATTAAGGTTTGTTAAGTTATCTTTTCGTAGAAACTGTCAGTTTAAAAGTCGTTAACTCACACTCTCGTAGTCTTGCCTATTACTATACTCCTAAGTTCAATTGAACGCTCTCGCTGTGTCAATTCAAGTTAGAAATACTTTTTTGGAAACCTATAGGTTCTAATTGGTTTTAAAGCGCTTCAGTTGTATTTAAAACAATGCTCGATTTCAGCTATCCGGTTACAATTTCACACTCCCGTGGTCTTTATCCCAACCTTTTAAGTTTTCTTACTCTCGTAACAAAAGTTATTTATATTAAGAAATTGAAACTAAAAAGTAACTTAATTTAAAGTCTTAGTCTAGTTCTATTGAATTCATTTCGGTTAGACAATCACATACCGATTAACAGTTTAGCTAGACATATTAAATAAATGCAAAGAAAAGTAGAAGAAGAATTGCATAAAAAATAAATGGCATAATAATTAAATGGTAAAATATTAAAATATAGAAACCTGGCTGAAATATTTTTGATCAACTGATCTTGCAAAAGCTTAAAGTAAAACGAATATGCAGTGGCTAGAAAGAATTAAATAATGATAGCTTCCTAATGATGAAGGCTATCACTTTGGTTTGTTAAGGGAAAAATAAATAAACAATACTGAAAATAAAAGCTCTGAACTTCGAATGAGAATTTGGCAGCAATTTGGTGCAAAAACGAATATCCCTTTGCAATTGGTGGATACTGTTATTTATAGCTTCTACAGCTTAGGTTTGTTGAGAATTTGACGGAGTGAACTTTGCTTGGGCTTTAACTATTGAAGTTGGACTGAAGTTGATTAGGGTAGAGGAAATTTATCATTTGAATAAGAAGAAAGCGCGCAACGGCTATCTGTTTTGACTGAACTAATGCGTATTAGGTTTCTGGAAAATAGCTTGTGACGATCAACTTGGGCTTGGGACGGTCAACTTGGACGTGTGATGGTCGTCCCACTTCTGTGACGATCGTCCCACAGATAAAACACAAAAATCTTCATTTTGGCTTCTATTTCTCCTCATTTCTTGTCCTACAAGTATCATTTTCACTATTTTCTTCCAAAAGTAAAGTGTAGTTGAATACTTGCAAATTAAACACAATTCTCGCGTAATATCGTTCAAAACAAATAAATTAATAACTTACATGATCGAAAACCATACTAAATAATCTATACAAATTCGAGTTATCATGCGACAAGACAAATGATTGATTAGGTTGGAAAACTAGGAGAGGTTGGGATACTCCTTAAACAACTTTCTAAGCAATTGCATTTTCTTGGAGGAGGATGACGAGGAAAATGAGGATCCCTTCTTGCTTTCGCCACTACAACGACATCGACCTTAGCAAATTTAGTAAAGTTGGAATCAATCATAATAAGAGTTGACGAATTTCAGATTTCTAGTGAAGAGATCAATAGCTCGACGATCAAAGATCCAAGATCTGAATATTTGATGTAAGAATGAAGGTTTCTTGCTGAATTTTAAAGAAATCAAAGGTCAATTCCCACATATGATGCCTCTGTTTCGCGAGGGAACAAGAAATATGAGATGGATCAATGATTTGACTTTCGATGCGGTGCACTGAACTTTTCAGTACGAAGGCGAGGGATGTGTCTGTAAGGTTATCACTCAAACTCCCAAGTCACTGAGAGAATGAGAAATAATGAATAATGGTGATGAACTTGAATTACCCGTTAAATGATGTCTTTTCTCTTTATATAATAAAGACAATTATAACCACTTTACGTGGAACACGACATATCATGTTGGGGGATCATCTGATTGATTTAGATGATGTGTGATGAATTAGGGACTGAGAACATATATGCTCGAGAACATGAAAATCCTCTTTTCTATTATGTAGTCCTTGATAGCGTTCGATCTTAAACCTCCCTTACCATACATTCTATATTATATTTTTCATGGTTTTTTTAGGGCAATTTGTTTTATTTATTAAATTTTTTTTACTATATTTTAATTTTTAATAATATATATTTATATTTAAAAATTAATTGTTATACACTGACAATATAAAAAAAATTTCACTGTCAATTCATCCCCATCATCTGTTTACATTACATTATAAATTTTTAAAATAAAAATAAAAATTAAACTTCTTCCAACATTCAACTACTATGATTAACTAACGGTGTAAAATTTATATTAAGTGTTTGTTTTATCTTTAAAAGTTTGTTTTAAAAGTTTTTTACACTATCAATTTATTTCAATTAAATCCTTATATTTATATTATTATATATAAAATTTATTAATTTCTAAAAAATAAATTTAAAATAATGTGTATAAAAAATAAATTTTAAAACAGTTTTTTAAAGAACAAGTAATTTTTCAATAAATTTGATTAAAATTGAACTCCATAGTTTTTGAGATTTTCTTTTTCATATATAAGATCCATTTAAAAATATATAATATGACAGCTAAATTGATTAATTGCTCCAACTTGAAATATAAATATAAGTATATAAACTGAAATTGATAAGGAGAATCACGAGAATCACGGTTCGAAGCAATGTCAAAAATAATCCCCAAATCAAATTAAATGGGTGATGATAAAAAAATAAAAAATAAAAACTGAAAAACTTAGATATTTATTAAAAAATTAATTTAAAACCTTCTTCGTACCGTCCAACGTTGACCGACCAACAAACAAATTATTAGAATCTGTGTATTGAGATACATCGAAAAATGAAAAGCGCTTTTCTAAATAACATTTATCATATCAAATAATTTTTATATAATTTTTAGTTGTTGTGTGTGTGAAACTCGCCGTTGCGTTTACTCAAGTCAATTCTAAAAATATTTTTTTTATATAATTTTTATCTTATTCTTTACGTCAGTCATCCATTATATAGTGACAAAACCAAACAGTGTTGTAGATTCACAGAGTGTTAGAGAGAGATTCAATTCAGAAAAATAATGGAGAAGGCAATTGAAAGACAAAGAGTTCTTCTTGAACATCTAAACCCAAATTCCTCAAATTCTGTTTTCTCTTCCTCTCATACTCATCAATCCACTGATATTTCTGTAATTTTACTTGTTCTTAGCTTTTACTATTTCATCTAGTTATTTGTTGTGTTGTATCTTTTGATTATGTTTTTTTTTCAGGCTTCATTTTGTTCTGCTGGACAATCAGGTGGATCTGAAAATGATGTAGTGATTGTAGCGTAAGTTCTTTGATTATATAGTAGTATGAATGTGATTGATCCTATGTAGTATTGAGACAGACTCACAGAAACATTTCATATTGAAAGCGCGTATCAGGTGTTTGATATGTGTCTGTGTCAATGACAAACATATAAATATAGTTAGATTTAGTTGATTTTTTTTCTCTTGAATTAGTATCGGTGTTGACGTGTCTGTTGTATGTGTTTGTTGGCAAGATATAGTTTCAGTTTTATTAAGGGTTAGTAATAAACTTTTGAGGTTAATTTTACTGTGATAATGACCAGTGCATATCGTACGGCTATTTGCAAAGCGAAGCGTGGGGGGTTCAAGGATACTCTTGCGGATGATCTACTTGCCCCAGTTCTCAAGGTAACTTCTTTGATTAATCAATTGAGATGAAATATGAGTGTATGTATTCATTGATAAGTGAGGAGTCGCATGAGAATGCTGTTGAAAATGTAGACACAATCTTGTGTTTTTGTGTGCGTTTATTGAACAAACTCTGTGATTAGTCTTGTGTTTATTCATGAGTTTTCTGTAGGCTGTGATAGAGAAAACAAATGTGAAACCTAGTGAAGTAGGAGACATAGTTGTTGGCACAGTTTTAGGACCAGGATCCGAAAGAGCAATTGCGTGCAGAATGGCAGCTTTTTATGCTGGTTTTCCAGGTAAATTTTCCATGCTTTATTCAATCGTTCATCGATCAATGATAGCAAGTACATGATTATACATGAACCCGTTGAATGAAAATCACTAAATGTAGAGTTCACGTAGGTGATTTCTTTTGGTATTCTAACAATTTTTCTCCAATGTTTGTGATTGTCTTTTAATTTCAACCAGAGACGGTGCCACTTCGAACTGTCAATAGACAATGTTCATCCGGACTTCAAGCAGTTGCTGATGTTGCTGCTTACATAAAAGCCGGATTCTATGATATTGGTAAGAAACTAAGAAATAAGAATGATTCTAGACTCGATTTAAAAGCTAAAGTCCTTGAAATATTTTGGCTTAATTTTTTTCCTCTTATTTGATGAAGGAATTGGAGCCGGAGTGGAGTGTATGTCACAAGACAATATTTCAAGGATTGTCAAAACTAGCGCAAAGGTACATTGAAGTCACACTTTTCGAATTCCAGATAAATAACTTCTTCAGAATATCTTATGAAAATAGCTTACTACTTATCTTGACTTTTTTATTATTTTAACAGGCGGAAAATTTTGCGCAAGCCCGGGACTGTCTTCTTCCGATGGGAATCACTTCTGAGAATGTTGTGCAACGTTACGGTGTGACAAGGCAGGAGCAAGACCAGGCAGCTGTTAGTATAAAATATGTTTTTAATGTACTAAAAGAATCTAAGAAAAGATTATTTATGTGAATTAACTCTTTTAAATATGTATAATCAGGTCGAGTCTCATAGGCGCGCCGCAGCTGCAACAGCTTCTGGTAAATTCAAAGAAGAAATCATTCCAGTTTCTACGAAAGTAAGTTCCAACTGCTAAAAAAGTCTCCTTTTAGCATTTGTAATAATCTTAGACTGATAATTTTGTTTATGAAGATTGTGGATCCTAAAACCGGAGAGGAGAAGCAAATTGTTGTTTCTGTTGATGATGGTATCCGCCCAAATGCCAATTTGGCTGATCTCGCAAAGCTTAAGCCTGCATTCAAAAAAGACGGAACCACAACTGCAGGAAATGCTAGCCAAGTTAGTGACGGTGCTGCAGCCGTGCTTCTCATGAAGAGAAGCGTGGCCGTGCAAAAAGGGCTTCCTATTCTTGGAATCTTCAGGTACTCAATAACGATACATATTCTATATCGTGCAGATGGATAGTGTCCGTCTGTTCGCTTTTTTCAGTCTCGTTTTTCGTTCCCTATTTTTGCTTTGATTAGGTAATTATAGTATAGGCGTCATTTAAAAACAATGAATTCAATGTTGCAGGAGTTTTTCTGCTGTTGGTGTAGATCCGGCTGTCATGGGAGTTGGTCCAGCTTTTGCTATTCCAGCTGCAGTGAAATCCGCTGGTCTCGAACTTGGTAACATTGACTTGTTCGAAATCAATGAGGTAAAGTTTTAGCAGTTTGCATGGTAAAAACCAATAACAATAACTTTCTATTATACATTTTCTTAGCATTTAGCAATTTGATCGTCTTCTGTAGGCATTTGCGTCACAGTTTGTTTATTCGAGCAAGAAATTAGGACTTGATCCAACAAAAGTCAATGTCAACGGTGGTGCCATTGCTCTCGGCCATCCTTTAGGCGCCACAGGTAAAGTTGAGATACTCAAAGCTCATAGTCGCATTTTCTGTTTTTATTTTCACTAATAAGATAAACATTATGCACCAAGAAATCTTAAACTCGCGACAGTTGAACAGATTGATTTATTGATCTTTCTGATGCGCTTATGCTTACAACTGATGAATTTTTCTGCTTCCTTTAATATCAGGTGCGCGCTGCGTATCAACTTTGTTGAATGAGATGAAGCGTCGTGGGAAGGATTGTCGCTATGGTGTAATCTCAATGTGCATAGGTGATTTTCTTTTTTACTTTTCGATAAATCACATTCTATAAATTATAAAAAAAAACATATAATTCAAGTAAAATTTGCATTATTGAATGGTGCATCATTTCAGGTTCTGGTATGGGAGCTGCTGCAGTGTTTGAAAGAGGAGACTTTTGAGAGTTTATAGAAGTTTAGAATGGTTAGAAAAATTATCAATCATTTGTCACAAGTAGAAGCTTGATCTATGCATCATTTGAAGTTGTGCAAATGAAATAAGGAAAATAAAAAATAAATAAAAGAATAGAGTGGAACATCAATTCATCATAATTCACTTTTATCTAGACGAAGTTATTAAATTTTGTTGTTTTGGATTAAATTATTATTTTTCTTTGTAATGATTTATTTTTATTTGTCTTTTTTATTTTTTATTTTTTATGATACCGTTCATTATCTTATTGCATCTACTTTTCTCGAAATAAACATTTAAGGTTATAAACTGAAAATAATATTTTATGTAATTTTAAACTCCTACAAATAAGTAGTTTTTTTTTAAAGTGAATATCAAACTTCTATAAAGATTTCTTACATGACGGTCACATCCCGACAGTTAAGAAGATGCACCTTCTATTTAACACTAAGAAATATGTAATAAATCCAAATAAATAATGACTTAGTTTGGTCAATATATTAGATGCATTTTCTAAAATATGAACATTTTCAAGTAATATTTGGCAGCTTCAACTTCTGCCATGTACTGTTAGGGGTGTAATTGATTCGGTTTTGACTGATTTTCGATCAAAATAATGTTCAAACCAAATTAATCGGGTTGTAGTAAAAACCAACTTTTTTAATGTTTTTCAAAAATAGAACCAAACCAAACTAATCGGTTTGGTTTGGTTCGATTGATCGATTTACGTTTTTTTTTCAAACATTATATTTATGGTTAAATATATTTGTGGTCCTACTAAATATCTCAAATTTCGTTTTTAGTCCCTCAAAATATTTCCTTCAAAGAATGGTTCCTCTAAAAAATTTCAACCACACTTTTGAGTCTCTCATGCAAATTAACAATGTTTTTTTACAACATACCAACTGAATTAGCTACAATTTTTGAGACGATTTATTACTTAGCGACTAAACAAATAAAACACAACAATAATAATAACTAAATGTTGCAATACTTAAAAATTAACATGTTTCACAGTTGCTACAAATACCAAAACTATTTTGTAATAAGACTAAAAGGAAATTCATTGAAGAAGAATATGAAGAAAAAAAAATGAAAAAAAAAGGGAAGAAAATTTACCAAAAAAACTTGAAACGTCACGAAAGAGACCAAAACAATGCATAACGATGGTGGCTAGAATAACAGTGGTGGCGACCGTCGAGAGACATGGTTCGGTAAGAACAAGTTTTTATGACTTAGGGTTTCTACTTTTTTATGTATGGAATTTGATTGTTAGTTGTGTGTTTTGGAGAAAGAAAGGAAGCATAAACAAAGACGGTGAAAGGTTGGATTGATGCATAATTAGGTGAATAAAAGATTATGTGGGTAACTATAGTCATCAGTTTGACGGTTCATAAAAACTAAAATCGAGAACCGAACCAAACCACCTTAGTTTTCGTTGGTTCAGTTTGGTTATAAAACTAAACCTATTTTTTTGGTTTGGATTATCAGCTTAATCAATTTTTAATCCACTTACATTCCTATAGTCTACTTTAGTTGTCTACATGACCACTAAGGATTGAACTGGTGATTCACAAATAATAGGTCTTCCTACTAAAGTAAATACATACCCTATTATAGACCTTCTATCATCCATATCACTAGGATAATTTGAATCAACATATCCTACAATTGAAGGACTATCATGTTTACTGCTAAACATGACACCATGACTCGTTGTTCCCTTCAAGTACCAAAAAATCCACTTACTGATTCCCAATAACGCTTGAATATTTTGGACATACACGTACAAGCTTGACCTAAATCTTGTGACAAACTAGTATAATGTTGACCATAACATTCATTAAACAACCAAGAACGCTAACATAAGGAACCTTTGACATATACCCAATTTCTGCATTTGTCTCTGGACACTGATCTAATGAGAACTTAAAGTGTTTCGACAATACTCACAACCTTCAAATTACACATGTCAAAATTGTCTAGCATCTTTTCAACATAACTTTTTTGAGAGAGCCATAATTTTTTAGCACTCATCCCTGTGTATTTCCATACTAATAATCTTCTTAGCAGTCCTAAGTCTTTCATGCCAAACATATTTTCAACATGATTTTAGTTCATTTATGTCATACAAATGATTAGAAGCAATCAATGTAACACCCACTTTTCCCATTTTCAAAAATAACATAAATTTCCACGAAAATCAGAGTTCAATTAACAAAGTGAGTGATTACACTTCAAAAACTTTTAATAACTCGATTCATTTTATCATAAGCAGCGGAAATATGTTTTCAATAACAATTGTGCCCAACGGCATAACAATCCAACAACACAAAATGATTCTCTAGTTCATTAACCCAATACGTAACTTAACAAAGTTGAAAAACAACGTAAAATAACATAATTCAAAAATCCCCATTCCCGTGTTACGTATCAGAGTGCCCTAGTGCCCTTGTTCAATTTTCTGAAACCTGAGGAGTTAGATTGTCCTGTGTGCCATTCGTGACTTGGAAGGTTGAAGGGGATTGAACACAAAAGCCCAAAAATTTGCACTCGCCGGTGCATAAAGTAACACTGCTGATTGGTTGTATATGCTTGAATGGGCTTAAATATGCCACTCCGAGGAAATGGAGATGGGCTTATAGATGCCATTCATAATATCAGAAGGTGATAATATCTTTATGTTGTCACTGGATATCAGTACTAGGTCTTCGTATAGGCCGTCTCTGAATCATTTCTGTAACATGGTTTGAGTTGAATGTCCGCACTAGATCTTCGTATAGATCGTCTCTGCATTATCTCTGGGGGAAAAGAATATCCTTCATTAGGTGTCAGTACTTAGATCTTCGTATAGATCGGCTCTGAACCATCTTTAGGAACATACTATAATTTAAGCATCAGAATCAAATCTTTGTGGCGATCTTTTCTGAATTGCTTTTGGTAATATCTTGGGCTAAGTACAAGATCTTCGTATCGATCATTTATGTACCATCCCACAGATAAACTGTTGCATAGACCATTATAAATAAATCTTCGTAGCGATTATCTCTTCTGGAAATATCCCGGATTAGGTAATAGATCTTCGTATAGACCATTTACATACCTTCCTAAGGACAAAAAGAATATCAGGATTAAATCTTCGTGGCGATTATCTCTGAACTTCTTCTGAAAGAATCTCTTGGATTAAGTGCTATATCTTCGTATAGATCATTTACACACTATCCCAAAGATAGTTGACCATCAAAAATAAATCTTCGTAACGATTATCTCCTCTGGAAATATCCTGGATTAAGCACTAGATCTTCGTATAGATCATTTACGTACCTTTCCAAGGACAACTTGAGCATCAGGATTAAATCTTCGTGGCGATTACTCCTGAATTGCTTCTGGTAATATCCTGGACTGAACACTCGGTCTTCGTATAGACCATTTATGTGCTATCTCAAGGACAACTTGTATTGATCATCAGAAATGAATCTTCCTAGCGATTATCTCTGAATTGTTTGATAGTGATTATCTGCCTACAACTATCCTGAAAAGAAAAAGTTAGTTTATGCAAGATTATTTGATGTACGCATGTATAACATGATGTTCTTAAGTAAGAATGTCATATGGGTTATGGATGCGTACGCCATGATATAATGTAAATGATGTATGTATGAATCATGTAGCCTGAAGTGTCTGGGTATCTTTGTATAACAACTGCTGGCTGGGGAAAATAAATCCCGATTTGTTGTTGAGGAGTATGAAGACTTCGTTCTCGTCTTACTTAAGAACATTGTACTTAGAACCTTCTCGTTTTCGTTCGCCGTACTTCTTATTGAAGGAAAAAGTTCCTGAATATCCTGACTGAGGATAAAAGAGATGGACATAGATCTGGGAGACTTAATTCTTCGGAGGATATGAAGCTGCTTGGAGACTTCGTAGAGTTGGAAGTATAAGATATTACTTGAAGTATTCCGTAAGGATATCCGTAAAGATTACTCCGTGGGGATGAACTGGCGAAGCTTCATTGAATTCTTACCTCCGTTCGCCCTTAGTAAATGCTATTATTGTATTTTATGCATTTCTGGTAAACATCAATCATATTCAAAGGCATATATACATTCAACATAATCAATGGACGTTTCTCGCTTTAGTAAAAGGGGAAAAGTAATCCTGGATAAAGAGGGAAAAGTAAAGCTGAACTCAAAAACATAATCGTTTCAGCTTTGAGAGTGTATAACCAATTGGATTTGGAACTTCTGAGGTTCTTAACTTTCCTGAATAATTTCCCAGAATTTCTCATGGCTAGATCTGAAGACATGATACTGACACCATCTGATACTACTGACATAGACAGTTAATTTCCACAATGGCTTCTGCTGAGGATTAAATATCAAGGTAATACAATGAGAGGAACGTACCTTCAAATTGTGATGGACCATATATGCTTCGAATATTAGATTTGGAAAGAGAGCATTGCCCCTTGGTTCAGGATGAATTGTACCATAATGGAAGTATCTGAATGTAGTTACCTCAAGAGAAATAAGCAGAATGCCCCACAATAATATGCCCCTGACATCATGAACTTTGTAACGTTACCCTTGGTAATTCAAATACACGAGGAGAGCTTCCCCTGGCTATTAAGCACTGTTGAATCTGGACCTGATTGCCCCGAATGAATTGAACAGTAACTTGGTATGCCCCCTTGATTGGGAAACAGTGACTATACCCCTGGCATTATGAACTATGTAATGTTACCCTTTGTAATTTAGATAGATGAGGAGATCTGCCCCTGGCTACTTAAACATAGTTAAATCCTGTCCTGATTGCCCCAAATGAGTTAGGCAGTATCATGGCCTGCCCCCTTGATTGGGAGATAATGACTATGCCCCTTTTATACATGGACTTTGATCCAGGAATCAACTTTGTTTATTGGAAGGACTTTGGTTTATTGAACCTTCATCTTGTAAGTTTCTCTGTTTGTCAAACACTCAGTTATATGCAAACAATGATATTAAAAAATGTAATGCTTATGTTTGTCTTGAAGTTTTGAAAAAGAATTATTTTAGTAAAACAATTTTTATGAAAACTTTGATATTAACTCAAGTTTTATAATAAGCCCTAAAGGAGCCAGGATACCTTTTGTAGTAGTATGCTTTTTGGACTAACCATGCTTCAGTTAGGTCTTTTAAAGGGTTATAACGTGGCCTGGTTCACGGTTTAAGAAACAAAGGATAAAGGCTCAAATTTTATTTGTACCCAACCCAATCTCCATGATGTTCTTCAGTCCTATGCTCAGTTAACTTATGCATTGAGGCTCAAAGGAGTTTGGAATTGTAACACTGACATTTGTGATGGTTCAGAAACCAAAAATTTATTTGAACATTCAGTCATCTTTCTTTGTTGAGGATTCATAGTGACCTTTTTTTTCTTTTGACTTTGTTATCCCTTATTTTTGCCTGAACTGTTTGTTTCAAAATTACAGTCAGTGGAATTTCTCAATTTTTTACTAAGTCTCCTTCATAGGTTTTGACTTAGTGAGCTTTTTCTTTTGCTAGATATTGACTTGCAGACTTTAGTGATTATAGGGAAACATCATTAGTTGTGTACAACACATATAATTGACATATTTGAGTTAACCGAGTAACTACCCTGCCCCAGGTTATGAATAAGGGTTTTAATTTGCATGAGAATGAAAACTCCTACTTCATAGGCTCAAAAGGGTTGACTAGGGATTAACTTCCTTATATCTCCACTGTTTAGGAATTGAAACAATGCCTGTACATCGTCAGCATAGTCTGTTCAAAAGCATACTGCATAAGATTATGGTATTGTTTTCGTCATCCTCCCTCTACAGGCTTATAGCTTTATCAGGAGTTAAATATCACAAGATAGAAATAAGAAGCATAATTTTAAATATAGTGAAACAAATGGATTAACTCAAGACAAACAAATGCAATGCATTAGTGAAAATAAAGTCTGACATAATAGTAAGTGTCTAGGCAAACAAAAGAAATTACAAACGAAAATTCAAATGTTCTCAAAGCCTCTTCCTCTAAACTCGTCACTCCAGTTATCTGGAAATTTTGATGCTTGATGGACGATAGAAGAACTCAACCTGGCCTCTGGCGTAACCTCGAGTATTACTTCGTCAATTAGGTCTTGAATCTTATTCTTCAATGCCCAACAGTTATTAGTGTCGTGTCCGGGACTATCGGAGTGGTACATACACCTTGCTTTGGGATTATAGCGAGGATAAGAGGTATTAGGATTTTTAGGAGAATTTTCCAAGGAAATTAGCTTCATTTCCAGCAAGCATTGCAACATTTGTGGCATTGGCGTGTTGAATTTGATGAACTGTCTTTTATATTCCTTGTGTCGAAGTGGATTAATCTTATTGGGTCTTCCTTCTTCCATTGAAGAACAATCAGTGGTAGCCTGTCTCTTTCCTTCTCTTATCCTTACTTTCCTTTCAGCCAAGTCGGCTTGTTTCAACGGAGGTTGACTGATGATTAGATTCCCAACTCCGTCATGTCGAAGCTTATTGACAAAGCTTCTCAGCTCTTCTTGCCCCTGGGCCAAACTATGGATAAGAGCCATTTGGCCATTCATCTGGATCCTCATCTCTGCCATCTCAGCTTGTAGTTGTTTCAGCTGATCATCCTTGCTGTCTTCAGGATTCTTCTTCTTCATGTCCTTAGAGAGGAGTGCTTTCAACTCTTCTTGCCCCTTAGAAAAATTCAGAATCACTTCTTGAAACTGAGCATTCTGAGCTTGAAGATCTTTGACAGATTGTTCAATAGCCATTTCTGCTGAAATAAACAGCGAGAATATGAGAAACCTGTTGTGACAACCTGTCATGCAATGATATGGTATGTAGATGCATATGCAATGTTTTCAAGGACCGCAGAATTTACATTTGTTAAACAAACGGAAATAAAACTTTTATTAGTAAATGTTAAAATTATTTTTCCCCTTGGGCTTACAATGAAGGGAAATAAGTACAAAAATGGGGTTTTAAGTCTCCCATGGACGTTTCCTCTTTGTATGGAGGTATGTGTTGAGGTTCCGCTCCTCGTGAAGTTGCTTGGTCAGCTCCAACACTTTTTCTTGGCTAATCCTGAATTGAGCTTCGAAGGTATTTCTTTATTCCTTCAGTTGGATCCAGGATTTCTGCAATTCTTCCAGGTTAGTGGGCATGTCTGGATGAAAGATGGTATAAGGAGTATCTCCTTCTGCAACAGGTTCCATAGTAACTGGTATAATAGCAGGATATGGCATCATAAGAGCCTGAGCATGAGATCGCACCTATCTGAGGTAAGGTTCCATAGGAATGGAGTAATTTGGTTCCAGAGTCTTGCTGTCAACCTTGTTCACTTTATCCCAAGCTCGTATGAACCTTTGACGGTAACCTTGCAAATCGTTGTCGTAGTCGAACACAATTCCTTGAATAAGCATTTCATGAGGACCATTATCCCGGGCATAACCAAACTAACGTAGAGCTAAAGAAGGGTTGTAAGTAATGCCCCCTCTCATGCCAAGGAGTGGCACATTGGGGAATTCCCCACAACAGTCAATGATAGTAACATTCTCCATAGATCTAGAACACCAATGAATGTCTGAATGAGAAAGTGACATGATCCTTTTAGACCACCTTAACCCTTGTTCATTCTTCATCACTGATCGAGGAAGGTGAGAAATAAACCACCTAGACAATAGAGGTATACAACACATCAGAGTTCCTCGTGCCTTCGTAGTACGAGTATAAAGAGAATGTAAGATGTCTCCAAGTAATGTAGGCACTGGATTGCGAGTTAGAAATATGTTGATGGCGTGTACGTCTATGAGCTGGTCTAGATTAGAGAACAACACTAGGCCATAGATTAATAAGGCCAAGATCTCCTCAAAAGCATCATAACTCATAGTCTTCAGGAACACTTGAGCTTTCTCCATCAATACCTTAGCAAGGATATCCTTAACTCTACTTCTCGTTTCTAGGACAATATCTGATTTCTTCAGATGTAGGGCTGCAGTAATGACTTCAGGTTTAGGCTCTTTTTCTAAGCCTGTGAAGAGTCTCTGATCAAGGATAGGTATACCCAATAGTTTGGAGAATTCTTCCATTGTAGGAACCAGCTAATAGTCGGGAAATGTGAAGCAATGATGTTTAGGATCAAAGAACTGAAACAGGACACTCATCATGTCTTCATTGATCCCTGAAGTGACTAGATCCAGTAGGTGACCATGCCTCTTGATGAATTGGGAGTTTTCAAAAACTTGAGAGACCAATTCCTTAAGCTTAGAAGGTATTCCTACAAAGTTGAGCCGGATAGTATTCCTACGAGCAGAAGCCATGACCTGCAACAAAGAACAAAGATAAATCCTTTGGTCCTTGAAATGGTTAGTGAAAATGCTATGCTTATAATGCATGATATCATGATGTTATGCTCAATCACAAACATGTGGCACACACAAACAAGTCACACAATAGCCCTAGGTTTGAAGGCTTGCATGAGGTTTAAAGGTAAGTACCCTCCCTTGAATTTTAGATGGTTCATCCTGTCCTACAAAAGTAACCAGGTTCTAAGGGATCTCAATATCACCGATCCTTCTCAAGGGTGGTTGTTCAGTAGGCAACTTACTTGCCAACTAAAACCCTCCAAGTTTAGGATCTCAATGAGTGTAGTATCGAGTATCACCAACTTTAGACTTCTCCAAAGCCGGCTATCTCACTACTTTCTAAAGGCCAAGATGGGATAACTAGGGTTCTAAAAGTTAGTTAGTGTATTGACAACATATGGCAGCCCCATATTATCCTTAACTTACTTAAGGAACATAAGCACCAACCAAGAAGTCACACTAACTATGGCCACCAGATCAACCATATCGGTATACGCCGTACAGTTTCCTTGGTCTATTGCCATTTACCTAGGGTACACTAGATCTAGGTTAGGATCTTTCACACAAAAAGCCCAACAGAAAAGTAAAGCAAGCAAAGCAAAAAATTTAAGTGATCTAATTCCTAAGGGTACCCCTCTTTTACTTAGTAACTCCCCAGCAGAGTCGCCAGTTCTGTAACACGGTGGGAGAACTGACTTTTAGTCATGTTGCGGATAACAAGAGTCGCCACCGACTTTTATTTTATCCATAAGGAAGGGACATAAAAGAACTGGAAAGAGCGTTTTGAAAAGACTTGGGTTCGGGGGGTAGGTTATATAAAGGGAAGGTGTTAGCACCCTTTATATCCATGGTTATCCATGGGCTCTTAGTTACTTAGCTCACTTTAATTGTTTTTGGAAAGTGTAGTGTGTGATTAGAAATTTTCTAAGTACTTTGTAATGATCCTCGTATGGATGTATACAAAGCCTTGTTTGAAAATGTTTTGAAAATATTGTGAGGTGTGAAAAGTATTTTTGAAGAGTGAGCAAGTAACTATGAGGTACCTACCCTAGACTAAGTCATTCATGTTCTTATATGTTCTTTCAAGGGTAAGACTATCCCTATTATTAAGGAATAGGTAGTCATTACCTTGGATTTATTAAGGGACATGTGTAGGGACATCTGGATATAGGCAACTGTAAGGTGTCTTTAGCAATTCGTAGGGACTTATCATCTTTTATTCGAAGGGACAAGATCATTTATCGTAGGCAACCTCGAAGGGACTTGATCTTTAAAACTATAGGGACTTGATGATATTTATGAAAGGACTTGCTTAAGACACCCTACTTGACCTTTTGAAATAGGCAACTGAGAGGCAACCCTAGGAAGTGCAAGATGGCGATCAAAGATCGACTTACGTGTGTGCGTGTTCATATTCAAATATTTATCTTACTTAAGTTAATTATTCTAAGTTGATTTTAATTACAAACATGTTATACACACCCTAAATTACTAACCATACAATAAATATATTTATAATAAAAATAAAGCAAAATATAAACCTATAAATATTACAAGGCTTTGGGACAATTACAATATAATTGAGAAATAATAATAATGATAAATAGAATAATAATAATAAATAAGCAATAATTAAATATTGGTAAGAATAAAAATAAGAATAAGAGTTAGAAAAATAAAATAAAAGAAATAAGAAATTAGCAAGAAAAAATTAATATTAGAAAAAGTTTTTTAGAATTAATTAAGAAAATAAGTTTTAATAATAATAAACAAATAATAAACTATTTACATATTAAAATAATGATTAATGATTTAATTATGGTTTATATAAAAAAAATTAGGTTAAATATTAGGGTTTATTAGGGTTTTGAAAATTAGGGTTTATGGAATTAATCTAAACCTAATTATTTAATTTATTTACAAAAATATATACATGATAATAAATATAAACATATTGTAAAATAAATAGAAACAATTTAGATTTAAGAAAATAAATTATGAGTTTTTAAAAATATAGAGTTTTTTTTATAAGAAAATATTATAATATTGTTTAGAAATTATTTTTATGATTTATATTTAATAAATTAATCAAAATAAAGTTAATATATGAAAAAAAATAGAAAATAAGAAAAAGATGAGAAATTGGCTAAAAAGATAGGACCTGGGATTTGAACCCAGGTCCCTTACCTCAACAACAACTCTTCAAAACCAGCTGAGCCAGCACGCGCTGGTGAATACCATATGCAACGCAATTCTTTTATTACAAACCTGCAAAATAAATGAATTCAAAAACAAAATTGCCTTCGGCCAGACTCGAACCCTGGTCCTCACCCCAAACACACGTACGCCTTCTCAACTGAGCCACCAACGCGTTGTGATAATATTACCTAAACAAAACATAATAAAAATAAACAAATATTCAAACAGATTTTCGCGCCACACTTCTTCTTCAATTTCCAGCCGTCTGCTTAGGCTATAGCTACGGTTTTCCGTCGCTATAGCTTATAGTGACAAATTGTTTTCGTCACTAAAACCCTGCACAAATCCAACATCTAATATACAATGAATCAAACAATTTCAATGGTTCAAATTAACTAATATGAGGTCCCTGAACACAAATATCACATTAATTTTAACAGAAATTGATCCAATCATGCGTTCCCAAAAGAAATTTTCAAGAACCCTAGTTTTCGGTTTTAACGCATATGGTCATGATTTCTTCAATTTATCGCCCAGAAACAATCCTTGCAATGTCACAAACACAAATCAATACTCAAAAACAATTTATCATGGGTTAACATATGAAAACGAAAAATTGAAAAACCATGAGAAAGTAAGAATTCAGATTATGCATTTGGATGAGTTTTTGATGATGTAAAGCATTGAGATAGCATCAATGATGCTCAAGAAACATGTTGCCACCTTCAAAACACTTTGATATGACCTGTAAATAAGAATTCAATTGTGAGTTTTTTTGTGAAATTTGAAGCTTTGTTCTTGCTCTTGGAGGCAGAATTTTCGTGTCCTTGTGATTGTCTTTAGTTTGTCTATTTGTATGGAACAAAATTAGGTTAAAACTTTGTGGATTTGTGGGCTTTTGGTGGTTGCTTGATCATGAAGTTTCACCACTTTCAAATATCCTCAAAAACCTTATAAAACCTTTCTAAATTGGGTGAGCATGAATTTTGATGATACCAATCAGCTTTGAATATCCTTTAAGAGTTTCTAGAATGAGAATCATATCAAATATTGAGCTTTTCATATTTTATTTTGATTTAAAATGATTTTTAATGTATAAAATCAAAATAAATAAAAATAAACTAATAAAAATCTGAATAAATGATATTTGATTCGTGCATGATGTCATGGTAGAGATTGGGTCATAAAAATGCAAGCCCATGTGGAAAGAATTGGTTCTAAGACCCCATTTGCTCAATAAACCTCTCAAAAATTTCCCAACTTTGCAAAGACACAAATACCTCAATTTTAAGGCTATGAAGGTGTTCTTGGACATTTTGGAAAGCTTAAAGAGTCCTCTAACAAACATATTCGGTATCATGTCCATATCTTTTACCATTTTCAAGTTATGCCCTTTGGAAGATGTTGACTTTTTGTTGACTTTTGAAATGACCTGTAATGTTTTGGCTCATACCTTTCGAATGAAGCATTTTTAGGCTTGGCTTGTGAGACACAAAGTTGTAGAGAATTCAATTTCCTTAAAAATGAGCTTTGGATGGGAAATTATTGATGAAGCATATGAAAGTTATGGCTGGTCAAAGTTCAGTTGACTTTTCCTATGAAAACCCTAATTTAGAAACTCCTGATTCTTGATGATCTGAAATCTCTTTGATGAATCATGATCAACCCTTGATCAAATGATGGATTTTACTTCATAAAATTGATCTTGGCAAAAAATCATGAAGTTTGACTTTGGTTTGACCACAGTTGACCTCAATTTGACTTTTTAACCACTTTGACTGATTTTTGCATATCTGATCATCTGACTGAGCAAACCTTTTTGGAAAGCCTTGAAACTTGACATAGGGATTCTTGAAGACATATGGGATGTTATGAAGTTCACTTGAGGCCTTGGAAGTCCATTTAGCCTGATGAAATCCAAAAACCTAGTTTAGGGTGCATTGCTTAGGAGGAGGCTTTGTTTGAGGGAACTTCCAAGCTTTCTGACTAATTGTGAACCTTGTGAACCTCTTGGGATACCTTTTGAACCTTGTGAACCTCTTGGGACACCTTGGTACACAATGCCTTGACTATGGGAGGGAAAATTTTGGGGTGCAACACCTAGGACTCGGACAAGCAACACCAGAGCACTCCTCAGGTACCTGGGTTATCTGTACTTCCGAAGATGCACAGACACAACAACACAAACAAAGGGGTGAGAAACAATTTCATATCATAACGGTGAAAACAACATATTTGAAGGAGTAATCACACACCAACCATAACATACAACACCAATCATACATTCAATTATATATATGTAATGTGACTCTATACACAACGCAAATGTCGTACCGACTTTAACAAATGTCCATCGATTCAGACCGGATGCATCACTTACGCTCCTACGGAAACACGATCATCCCCCACCCATTGATTCCCAATGAATCCGAATAACCACTTACGCTCCGTCCGAGACATGGTTATTCCCCTGTTATGTATGCGTATGCAAAACTCGATTCACACATACAATATCATCAACATGCATAGATATAATTATGCTCACAGGATCCTCTTGATCCTCATCATTCATCAATCATCATATAAACACAAAGCGTACATTTCCATAATCAACACAAGTCAATGGTCTTTAAAACTTATTTACTAAATGGTGGTTGTCAGGTCCTATGATTGTTACTAAACATTATCCTCAATGCCTTAAATTAATGGTACAAACCTTAACTAGAAGAATGGGACGAAACCGACTCAAAATATCGTAATTTTTCCAAATGCAGAGGCCTGGCACGCCCCCCCCCCCCCCCCCCCCCCCCGTGTCCCCTGACACAGCTCGTGTCAGGTGGTCTGAAGCACACTCCTGAAAACTCAAATTTTAATGAAAGACAGGGGGCTGACACGGTCGCCCGTGTCGCGTGACACGGCCCGTGTCACACCTCCTGAAGGCCCCCTCCCCAAAACACATTCAAATATCATGTTCCCGTGGCCTGACACGCCCACCCGTGTCCTGTGACACGGCCCGTGTTAGGGAGCCTGCACCAAGTATTGCTTTTTCACTCAAAAATCACTTTCCCTCCATCTTTGATACCAGTCTGATTTCAGTTCTTTTTACATGGATTTTCACTCTCAAACAGTCTCATCATGGTTCTTAGGATCAAATTATACCTATTACATCATCTAAATTATTAGCCTAACTTTTACTAATCAAATTAGGAAAAATCATAGTTCTCTTCATCTTCCCCAATCATCTAACAACATCAATAACTATAACCCAATTCACATATCACAATACATACACAAACAATTCAATCAACCTCAAACATATATCAACAATCATCATATTATTCATAAACATATCATAAATCCATCAATTTCAATCCAAATTCATAAATCCCTAAGGGAGTAAGGAACTCCCCATTACCCTTCTATGTTAGGTCACCAGTATAAAACCCTTTCTCCCCCCTTACCTCAGATTCAATTGGTCCTTGGAGAAATCTTGATCTTCAAATCCTACGATTCTTGATCTCCCTCTTCTTCTCCCTTTTCTCCAGAGCCCTCTGTTCTTCGTCAAAAAGCACGGTAATGAGAAATGTATCGTGTTCTCCCTTTTTCACAATATAACCAAATTACCACCTTACCCCTTAGACCTCCAACTTACTCTTTTATTTTATTTTATTAAATAATAATATTATAATAATAATACACATCATCATATCATCATTATTTAAATAAAATACCTTCTCCCCTATAATTCCAAATATCTCACCATAGTCTTAATATTTATTTTATAAAAATAATTTATAAAATCGGGGTGTTACAATCAACATATCATTAACATACAATAACATGAAAATAAAAGAACCATCATCAAGGCTCTTAACATAAACAAAATAGTCATACTCACACCTTTTGTAGCCAATCTCAACATGATATTAAAATCGTTTGTACCATTACCTTAGATATTGATTTAAACCATATAAAAACCTCTTAAATTTACAAACGAGTATGTTATTTTCAGTGTCTTTGAACCTCTCTGGCTTCTCCATGTAAATTCGCTCATCTAGATTACCATGAAAAAATGTTATCTTCACATCCATCTGCTTGAAATATGTATCGTGATTGGCTACCAAAAAAACATTGTCCTGATAGAAATATGTATGACTACCAGAGATAAAATCTCATCATAGTCAATCCACTTCTCCTGTTAGTGTCCCTTTTCTACAAGACAAGCATTGAAGTTTCCCCCATTCTGTTTTCGTTACCATTGGTTTTCTCTTGAACACCCACTTACACTTGATGACCCTTTTTCCCTTAGGAACTTGAACAAGCTCCCATGTGTGATTATTTTCAAGGACTCTATCTCCTTCACTATTGCACCCATCCATTTAACTTTCTTATATCTATCTATATTCTCTCAAAAAGTGGAAAGGTCTCTGAACTATTAAGAAATGCATAAGTTGGTAAATATTCATACTTATATGTTTCTGGTGGCTTGGTTGAAGGACGCCTTATGTCACGTAAATAATATAATCTTGTACTCCACTTGAAACTTCGGGTCAGTGGTCAATTTTAGTATCAGAGTCCGATTCCTCTTGTGGTTTAGACACTACATACATATTGTTCACTAGTGTGAGATCAACATCCACTTGCATCACCTATTTGTTGGAAGTTTCTCCTTAAAATGCCAACACATATGTTGGAACCGTTTCTTTCAATATTAACCGCTCATCAAAAAAAAGATTGGTATGATTACTATTTTTTTAATAAAAAATCATAACCTGAACCCCTTCACACCTTTTGCATAATTGACAAAGACATAATTCTTCGGCTTTAGATTAAATTTGGATCGATCTTTGAAAACTCTCTTGGTTTGAATGGTAAAACCCAATGTCAAAGAAGATGCTGAAACCTGAGAACTAAAACCGCAAAAGACAAAGATGTAGACATCATGTCCTAACAGCCGGACTAGACATCCTGGTGTTGGACCCCAAAATTTGCCCTCAGAAAACAAGACTTTGTGTACTATGAGGTTCATAAGGTTCACAAGACACCTTATGAGGTTCACAAGGTTCACAAGACACTTTATGAGGTTCACAAGGTTCACAAGACATCTTACAAGGTTCACAAGACATCTTATGAGGTTCACAAGAAACTTTATGAGGTTCACAAGGTTCACAAGATTCACAATGATGTTCACAAGGTTCACAAAGTTCACAATTAGTCAGAAGATTTGTCAATTCCCTCAGACAACGCATCTCCCTAAGCAGGGCATCCAAAACTAGGGTTTTGACTTTAATCAGGCTAAATAGACTTCCAAGACTTCAAGTGAGCTTCATAGCATCTTATATGTGTTTAAGAATCCCCATGACAAGTTTCAAGACTTTTCTCAAAGATTTGCTCAGTCAGATGATCAGATAAGTCAAAACCAGTCAAAGCAGTTAAAAGTCAAACTGAGGTCAACTGTGGTCAAACCAAAGTCAAACTTCATGATTTTTTGCCAACATCAAGTATATGAAGTAAAATTCATCATTTGATAAAGGGTTGATCATGATTCATCAAGGAGGTTTCAGATCATCAAGAATCAGGAGTTTCTAAATTAGGGTTTCCTCAGGAAAAGTCAACTGAACTTTGACCAGCCATAACTTTCACATGCTTCATCAAATTTTTCCCATCCAAATCTCATTTTGAAGGAAATTGAATTCTCTACAACTTTTTGTATCACAAGCCAAGCCCAAAAATGCTTCATTTGGAAGGTATGAGCTAAGACATTATAGGTCCTTTTAAAAGTCAACAAAAAGTCAACAACTTCAAAAGAGCATAACTGGAGAATGGTAAAAGGTATGGACATGAAACCAATGGGGTTGGTTAGAGGACTCTTTAAGCTTTCCAAAATGTCCAAGAACACCCTCATAGCATTAAAATCGAAGGATTTGTGCCCTTGCAAAAGTTGGGAAATATTTGGGTGGTTTATGAAGTAAATGGGATCTTAAAACCATAATTCTTCAAATGGGCTGAACTCTTTGTGACCCAAGGTGTTCCATGACATCATGCACGAAATTATTTTGATATTTTCATAATTTTATTTATTATGATTTTTTATATTAAAAATCATTTTAAATTCAAATAAAATATAAAATATGAAGATTTAAAAAATATTTTGATTCTAGAAGGTCATGAAAGTTAATTGGATCAAATTGATATGAGAATTATGGTGATTATCTTAAAATAGCAAGGTTGTATCCAAAAATATTTGAATTTTAAGACATGATCTTTTTCAATCTTCAATGATCAAAAAGTCCAAATAACCCTACAATATTTTGACCTAATTTCATCTACTATAAGTACATAAACACATCACAAGCATTGGACACGAAAATTCTGCCTCAAGAGTAAGTTTCCACTTTCAAAAATTCACAAAAAAACTCAAATTCGGATTCCATTCTTCAAGCCCTTTCAAGACAAACCAAAGGTTGCAACTTGTTCCTTGGAGTTCATAGATCAATTCTGGATCATAACATTGCTCCTTCATGCCCTAATTCGCACAAACCGAATTTATCCCTTTCATATTATAAATTTTTTCGATTTGGTTGATTTATGCTTTGATATTGAAAACTAATCATAGATTTGTGTTTGTTATGATGTTTAGAAGCTTTTTGAGTGGATTAATTAAATTATTGTGGACTGTATCGAAGGTTGCCATTGCTAGGGTTTGGAGTTTCAAAACGGGAACCAAACATTTAGGACCTTAAAACAAATTCTAAGACCATGATTGTGACGTGTAGACCTTGTACAATTGATCTGGGTTACTAATTTTTGTTATCATGATGGTTTGCATAATGTTTCAAAAAACATAGGTTTCTGGTTTTGGAAATTCGCAGGAAATTTCGCATGTGATTTCGCAGGTATTTTTGCAGGAAATAGGAGGAAGAAGAAGACCCCTAGCGCGCATTCTGAAATTTGAATTTTATTCTTAATATTTTATGAAATTGTTTCTAATTTATTTCACAGAGGCGTGTCTGGCCCAGTGGTGAGGGATGCGTGTGTTGTGCTTCAGGGCTTGGGTTCGATTCCTGGGAGACAACATCCTTTTTGTTTGATTTTCTCATTTATTACATGGCTTAATATATTATTAGTTGTTGTGAATTATACATCAGGTGCGCCCTTCTGGCTAGATGGTAAAAGTGTTTGCTTGTTGTGTGAGGGTCCTGGGTTCGAAACCCCCCAGGCCCTTTTTATGTTTTTTTTTGCTTTGTTGTAATTTGTACAGGATATGAAACAAAAGCACCAGGATCTCAATCTCTATCACTAGTGCACGCTGGCCAGGATGGTTTTGTGACTTGCATATGAGGTAGGGGACCTGGGTTCAAATCCCAGGTCCTTTCTTTTTGAGCAATTTTCCTTATTTTCTTATTTTTATTTCATTATACTATTTCTATTTCTATTTCATTTAAAATTGATTAATATAAATTATAAAAACATATTTTCTAATACTATTAAAATCTTTTGTGTATGTATTCCTAAAATATTATTTTATTTTCATGATATATATATAATTTGTAAATAAATTGATTAATTTTGTAAATTAATAGGAAAAACCCTAATATTTTATAAAAACCTAATTATTTTTACAAACCCTAATTTTCTTTTACAAAAATCTAATTATATTATAACTTTTGATTTATTTATTTGTAAACTTTAATTATGTGCATATTTTTATAATTTGTTTATAATTATTATTTAATATAGTTTTGCATGTAAATAATTTTAGATTATGTTTAAAACAATTAAAAACTCCTTATTGGATCTTGTTAATATAATTTATTTTTATAATATGTTCATTTAATTATAATTAATCATTATTTTTATAACATGTATATAAATGTAAATCTTTATAATAATTAGTATATAATATGAATTGCTTATTTTTCTTCTTAAAATCTTAAAAAATAATTATTTATTAAAAATTGACTTTTTTTTTTTAATTTATTATTCATTGTTATTTATCTTATTATTACTAACCCTATTTATTTATATATTATATGATTTTATTGTTACTAACCCAATTATTTATTATTATTTATTTGCTTATTTAATTTATTTTTATTATTATTATTATGTAATTGTATCTAATATGTAATAGTTGTAGTAATTTTTAATATTTAATTTTAAATGCTATGGTTAGTAAAATAGGGAGTGCAAGATATGTTTGTATTTAAAATTTGAAATTAGATAATTTAATCTTAAAGATAAATATTTGAACTCATACACTCACACACGTAAGTCGATCCTGGATCGCCATCTCACTTCTTAAGGGTTACCTCTCAAGTTGCCTAAACAAAAGGTCAAGTAGGGTGTATAAAGCAAAGTCCCTCATCTTATATCATCTAGTCCCTTAAACAGATAAAAAGATCAAGTCCCTTCAAATGTTGCCTTTGTAATGATCTTGTCCCTTTCGAATAAAGATGATTAGTCCCTTCGAATTGCTTATACACCTTACAGTTGCCTAAATAACAGATGTCCCTTCACTTGTCCCATACATCCAAGGTAATGACTACCTATTCCTTAATAATAGGGATAGTCTTACCATTTAAAGGATATTTAAGAACAGAAAAGACTTAACTTAGGGTAGGTTCCTCTTATGTACTTGCTCACTCTTCAAAACATTTCAAACACTTCACATTTTTCAAGCAATTTTCAAAACAAAGGTTTTATATATATCCGTACATGGATCATTATAAAACACTTAAAAAATTTCTATTCACACACTTCACATTTCAAAAACAATTTAAAGTGAGCTAAGTAACTAAGAGCCCATGGATAACCATGGATGTAAAGGGTGCTAATACCTTCCCTTTACATAACCTACCCCCCGAACCCAAAAATCTTTTAAAAGGTCTTTCCTGTTCTTTTATGCCTTTCCTTTTGGATAAACTAAAAGTCGGTGGCGACTCTTGCTATCCGCGACATAACTAAAGTCAGTTCTCCCACCGTGTTACAGAACTGGCGACTCTGCTGGGGATTTAAATTAAAGAGGGGTACCCTTAGGAATTAGGTCACTTTAAAATTGTTTGCCTTGTTTGCTTTATACTTATCTGTTGGGGTGCTCTTATGTGTGAAAGATCCTAACCCGGATCTAGTGTACCTTAGGTAAATGGCAATAGACCAAGGAAACTGTACGGCGTATACCGATATGGTTGATCTGGTGGCCATAGTTAGTGTGACTTCTTGGTTGGTGCTTATGTTCCTTAAGTCAAGTTGAGGATAATATGAGGCTGCCATATGTTGTCAATGCACTAACTAACTTTTAGAACCCTAGTTATCCGATCTTGGCCTTTAGAAAAGTAGTGAGATAACCGGCTTTGGTGAAGACTGAAGTTGGTTGATACTCGATGCTACACTCATTGAGATTCTAAACTTGGAGGGTTTTGGTTGGCAAGCAAGTTGCCTACTGAACAACCACCCTTGTGAAGGATCAATGATATTGAGATCCCTTAGAACCTGGTTACTTTATAGGACAGGATGAACCATCTAAACTTCAGGGGAGGGTACTTACCTTTAAACCTCATGCAAGCCTTTAAACCTAGGGCTATGGTGTGACTTGTTTGTGTGTGCCACATGTTTGTGATTGAGCATAACATCATAACATCATCATGCATCATAAGCATAGCATTTTCACTAACCGTTTCAAGGACCAAAGGATTTATCTTTGTTCTTTGTTGCAGGTCATGGCTTCTGCTCGTAGAAACACTATCAGGATCAACTTTGTAGGAATACCTCCTAAGCTTAAAGAGTTGGTTTCTCAAGTGTCTGAAAACTCCCAGTTCATCAAGAGACATGGTCACCTACTGGATCTAGTCACTTCAGGGTTCAATGAAGACATGATGAGTGTCCTGTTTCAGTTCTTTGATCCTAAACATCATTGTTTCACATTCCCCGATTATTAACTGGTTCCTACAATGGAAGAGTTCTCTAAACTACTGGGTATACCTATACTTGATCAGAAACCCTTCACAGGCTTAGAAAAAGAGCCTAAACCTGAAGTCATTGCTGCAGCTCTACATCTGGAGAAATCAGACATTGTCCTAGAAACGAGAAGCAGAGTTAAGGGTATTCTTGCTAAGGTATTGATAGAGAAAGCTCAGGTATTCTTGAAGGCTATGAGTTATGATGCCCTTGAGGAGATCTTGGCCTTATTAATCTATGGCCTAGTGTTGTTCCCTAACCCAGACCAGTGCATAGACGTACACGCCATCAACATATTTCTGACTCGCAATCCAGTGCCTACATTACTTGGAGACATCTTACACTCTCTTCATACTCGTACTACGAAGGCACGAGGAACTCTGATGTTTTTAATACCTCTATTGTCTAGGTGGTTTATTTCTCACCTTCCTCGATCAGTGATGAAGAATGAACAAGGGTTAAGATGGTCTAAAAGGATCATGTCAGTTTCTCATTCAGACATTCATTGGTGTTCTAGATCTATGGAGAATGTTACTATCATTGACCGTTGTGGTGAATTCCCCAATGTTCCACTCCTTGGCATAAGAGGGGGCATTACCTACAATCCTTCTTTAGCTCTACGTCAGTTTGGTTATGCTCGGAGCAATGGTCCTCATGACATGCTTATTCAGGGTATTGTGTTCGACTACGACAACGATCTGCAAGGTTACCGTCAAAGGTTCATACGAGCATGGGGAAAAGTGAACAAGGTTGACAGCAAGACTCTGGAGCCCAAGTACACTATTCCTATGGAAGCTTACCTCAGATGGGTGCGATCTCGTGCTCAGACTCTCATGATGCCATATCCTGCCATCCTGCCAGTTACTATGGAGCCTGTTGCTGAAGGAGATACCTCTTATACCATCCTTCACCCAGACATGCCCACTGACATGGAAGACTTACAGAGATCCTGGATCCAGTTGAAGGAGCAAAGGGATACTTTCGAGGCTCATTACAGAGCAAGCCAAGAAAGAATCCTGGAGCTAACAAAGCAACTTCACGAGGAGCGGAATCTCAACTCATACCTCAACACAAAGAGGAAACGTCCATGGGAGACTTAAAACCCCATCTTTTGTATTTATTTCATTTCATTTTGTAAGCCCAAAAGGGCAAAACAAATTTATTACTAATAAAAGTTTACTTTCGTGGTTGTTTAAACAAATTTAAATCCTGCGGTCCTTGAAAACATTGCATACGCATTAATACATACCATATCATTGCATCACAGGTTTATTGTGCACAGGTTTCTTATCTTCTCGCTGTTTATTTCAGCAATGGCTCTTGAACAAACAGTTAAAGATCTCCAGGCACAAAATGCACAGTTCCAAGAGCTGATCCTGAACTTGTCCAAGGGGCAGGATGAATTGAAGACACTGCTGGCCAAGAAGACTAAGAAGACTAGAAGGTCAGGTGGCCTGATCAACATGGGAAGAAGGTTCAGAGGTCCTGTCAAGACCAAAGAACAGGTTGAAGATTATGAGTCTGAAGAGTCTGATAAAGAGGGAGGCAGTCTCCACAATACTATGGGGGACTCTGATTCTGAAGCTAACTACTATCATGAGCCTAATGAAGATAAGTTCAAAATGCTGGTAGATAGAATGGATGCTATGGAATTGCAAAAGTCTTCTGGGCTGGATTTTGAAGACCTGAGTTTGATATCTGGGGTGGTTATACCCATTGGTTTCAAGGTTCCTACTTTCGTAGTTTATGATGGTGTTTCTTGTCCCAAGCTGCATCTGAGATCTTATGTCCGGAGGATCCAACCCCATACTACTGATAAGAAGTTGTGGATCCATTTCTTCCAAGAGAGCTTATCTGGAGCTCAATTGGAATGGTACTTTCAGTTTGAGAGTGTCAACATCCGTGATTGGAATGATCTTGCTGAAGCCTTTTATAAACAATACCAATACAATGTTGATCTAGCCCCTACTCGCATGCAACTACAGAGCATGTCTATGGGTGCTAAAGAAAACTTCAAGGAATATGCTCAGAAGTGGAGAGACTTGGCTGGAAGGGTGCAACCCCCTCTAACTGACAGGGAGTTAGTTGATATGTTCATGTGTACGCTGAATGGTCCCTTTTACAGTCATCTCATTGGAAGCTCATCATCTGGCTTCACTGAGTTGATAATGACAGGAGAGCGTGTAGAAAGCGGTATAAGGAGTGGCAAGATCCAAGTGGGTGCTTCTTCATCCAGTACTGCAAAGAAGCCTCCCAGTGGGAAGAAAGAGTCAAATGCTGTTTATGGTCAATCTGATCGTAATAGGAGGCATCAGTCTGTGAGTGCAGTTCATATCTCCAACCCTACTGCTGCAACACCAGAGCAGCCACAGGGAAATCAACAGAGAGCTAGAAGACAGTTCACTAAGATCAACATGTCACTGGCCCAAGCCTTGCAACACTTGTTGAAGGGTGAACTTATCACTTTGAGGGAACCTCCTCAGAATCCCAATGTTACCTCACCCAGGTATAATCCTAATGCACGATGTGAATATCATTCAAATTGTCAGGGACATGATACCAATAGTTGCTGGGTATTGAAGTATAAAATTCAAGATATGATTGATGCTGGGGAGATTGAGTTTGATCCTCCGGGTACTCCAAATGTGATTACTGCTCCTATGCCAAATCATGAGAAGACTGTCAATGCCATTGATGAAGATTCACATATTTCCTCAGTTGCAGAGTTGACTACACCTTTGTCGGTTATTAAGAAGAAGTTGGTACAAGCTGGGTTCTTTCCAGGTTGTCGTGAAGATTGTTTATATTGTACCTATAAGCCGGATAGCTGCTGGAGGTTGAAGGATGGAATTCAACGCCTCATGAATAATTACACCATAGTGTTCGAGAGGACACCACCTTCTGTGGAAAGCATGGTTGATCATATAACTAAAGGTGCGAAGGTTGAAGAGGTGGATATGGTTGATAAAGTGCCGGTGAGGATTACTTCCAAGGGACCTGTAAAAATCACTCATAAGGGTCCAATTAAGATTACTGCTGAAGGCCCTGTGAAGATTGTTGCTGAAGCTAGAGTGGCTCCTATGATCATTACCACTCCTGGTCCTATTCCGTATACTTCTGATAAAGCTGTGCCTTGGCATTATGGGTCCGATGTTTATATCCATGGTGTTAAGCAGGAACCCTTAGCTGATATGCCAGTTGCTGATGAAAACCTTGATGTTGATAATATTGTTGGATCAAGTAAGATCACACAAAGTGGAAGAGTCTTCTCTCCTCCAATTACTTCCAAGAATACAGTTACTCCAGTTACTACCTCTACTGTTGATGCTCGGGGCAAAGGTCCTGTTATTAAACCTATACAAAATGATGTGCCAGCTGCTGATGATCTCTCTAAGAAGATGGAAGAAGTATTGAAGATCATTCGCAAGAGTGATTATGACATTGTTGATCAATTGGGGCATACTCCCTCCAAGATTTCCATGTTGTCTTTATTGTTGTGTTCTGAGGCTCATGCCAAAGTTTTGATTAAATTTCTGAAGACTGCTCATGTACCAAATGAGATTTTTGTAGATCAGTTCGAAAATTGTGTTGCACACTTGACCTATGATAATGGGTTAGGTTTCTCCGATGCTGATTTGATTCCTGCCAAGAAGGATCATAACAGGGCTCTACATATCTCTATTGAATGCAGGGGCACTACCCTGTCACATGTAATGATAGACAATGGTTCCTCTCTGAATGTGTTGCCCAAAGAAGTGCTGAATAAACTTAGTCCTGAAGATGTTGTGTTGAAGCCCAGTAATATAGTGGTGAAGGCTTTTGATGGTTCGAGAAGAGTGGTGCATGGAGAAATTGATATCCCAATAAAAATAGGTTCTCAGGTCTTCAATGCTACTTTTTATGTAATGGATATTCGTCCGTCGTATTCTTGTTTGCTTGGACGTCCCTGGATCCATGGGGCAGGTGCTGTAACCTCCACTTTACACCAGAAACTGAGATATCCGGTAGAAGGAAAAGTTGTCACTGTGTACGGAGAGGAAGGATATATAGTTAGCCATGTGAACACCTTTAAATATCTTGAAGTGGAAGGTGAATACGTTGAAACTCCGTGCCAAACATTTGAAGTGGTTCCTTGGGTTGTTAACAATTATGAAGCTCCTCCTGTTGTCAAGAAAGTTCTTGTGGTCACCAGAGTACCTCCAACAATGGCCTCCCTCAAAGATGCTAGAGCTGTGGTGGATGAAGGTGGTTGTACTATTTGGGGTCAGCTTCCTGACATTCCTTACAAATCTGACAAATTTGGTTTGGGTTTCACTGCAGAGTCCCAGAAGGTTGTTCGTCGTGCTCGTGCTGTTCGTATCACCAATCAGGGGATTATGAAAGATCAAATCAATGTTGTGGGTGGCTATGATGAAGACTACAATTTGGATGCTTGGATTTTTCCTACTGTGGGTGCTGGGCTCAATAATTGGAAAGCTGAAGATGTTATTCTTATCTCCTTTAGTCAGGAGTAAATACTATTACTGTGTTGTTACTTTTAAGTTTGTAATTTCTTGAACAATTAAAATTTCAAGCCTTGTGCCTTACCCAGGGCACAATGGTGTGCTTGTTACGGGATGTCATTTCATTTGCATACTTCATTCAATAAAAATCAGTGGACGTTTCGTTTTAGTAAATATTGTGTTCCTTGTCTTTCTTTTATTTTATTTTTGCTTTATCAGCTATGTGTTCTTACACACACCCACATCACTAAAATGCAGATCCTCATCCACTATGGATCCTGTTGATAACAGTTCTACTATTGCCAATTATAATTTCGAGAATCCGATCTATCAAGCTGAAGATGGAAATGAGGACGATTGTGAGGTACCTGTAGAGCTTGCTAGGTTGTTACAACAAGAAGAGAAAGCTATACAGCCACATGAAGAGCCAGTCGAAGTTGTGAATCTGGGAACTGAAGAAAACAAGAAAGAAGTCAAGATAGGGGCTGAATTAGAGGATAGTGTCAAGAGCAGATTGATTCAGATGTTACATGATTATGTGGAGATCTTTGCTTGGTCCTATGAAGATATGCCAGGGTTGGATACAGACATTGTGGTTCACCGTTTACCAGTAAAAGAAGATTGTCGTGAAAAGAAGCAGAAGGTTCGTCGCATGCGTCCTGAAATGTCAGAGAAGATTAAAGCAGAGGTAATGAAACAATTTGATGCAGGGTTCTTAGCTGTGACTTCTTATCCTCAGTGGGTTGCGAATGTGGTAACGGTGCCTAAGAAAGATGGTAAGGTGCATATGTGTGTAGATTACAGGGATTTGAATAAGGCCAGCCCCAAAGATGATTTTCCACTTCCTCATATTGATGTTCTGGTAGACAACACTGCTCAGCACAAGGTTTTCTCTTTTATGGATGGTTTCTCTGGTTACAATCAAATCAAGATGGCACCTGAAGATATGGAGAAGACAACATTTGTTACACAGGGGGGCACCTTCTGCTATAAGGTGATGCCATTTGGTTTGAAGAATGCAGGGGCCACATATCAGCGTGCTATGGTGGCTTTGTTTCATGATATGATTCATCATGAGATAGAGGTGTATGTGGATGATATGATATCCAGGTCTCAGAATGAAGAACAACATCTTGATCATTTGCATAAATTGTTTGAGAGGTTGAAGAAATACAAGTTGAGATTGAACCCAAACAAGTGTACTTTTGGAGTTAGATCTGGTACGCTCCTGGGTTTCATTGTCAGTGGAAAAGGTATTGAAGTAGATCCTGCAAAAGTGAAAGCTATACGAGAGATGCCGGCTCCCCGTACTGAGAAGGAAGTTAGAGGTTTCTTAGGACGACTGAATTACATTGCAAGATTTATTTCCCAATTGACTGTCATGTGCGAGCCAATCTTCAAATTGTTGAAGAAAGATCAGGTGATGGAATGGAATGATGAATGCCAGACTGCCTTTGATGAAATCAAGAAATATCTGCTAGAACCTCCAATTTTGATGCCACCAGTTGATGGAAGACCCTTGATTATGTACTTAACAGTGTTAGACAACTCAATGGGGTGTGTCTTGGGGCAACATGACGAGTCTGGTCGAAAAGAGCAGGCAATATACTACCTTAGCAAAAAGTTTACCGACTGTGAAACAAGATACTCACTGCTCGAGAAAACTTGTTGCGCTTTGGCATGGGCTGCTCGCCGACTAAGACAGTATATGTTGACTCATACCACCTTATTGATTTCAAAGATGGACCCAATCAAGTACATATTTGAGAAACCTGCTATCTCTGGAAGAATTGCAAGATGGCAAATGATCTTAACAGAATATGATATACAATATACTACTCAGAAGGCCATTAAAGGAAGTGTTGTAGCTGATCATTTGGCTCATCAAGCAGTGGATGATTATCAGTCAATGAGTTTTGAGTTCCCTGATGAAGACATTATGATTATTACCAAAGAACCTGGACAATATGACAGACCTGAACAAGGATTCCGATGGACTATGGTTTTTGATGGAGCTTCTAATGCACTTGGTAATGGTATTGGTGTTGTGATCAGTTCCCCTGAAGGTTGTCATACCCCGATTACTACCAGACTTTGTTTCTATTGTACTAATAATATGGCTGAGTATGAGGCATGTATCCTGGTTATCAAAGCTGCCATTGAAATGAAGATTCAGTTCCTAGACGTGTATGGAGATTTAGCCCTGGTAGTAAGTCAGATCAAAGGAGATTGGGATACCAAACATGATAACCTCATTCCTTATAGAGAGCATGTGTTGTCTTTAATCCCACATTTCAAAGAGATTACTTTTGGACATATTCCACGAAGAGAGAATCAGTTGGCAGATGCATTAGCCACCATGGCATCCATGTTTGAGATCAGCTGGGATGATGAAGCTCCCAAGATTACTATTGATAGATTTGAGAAGCCTGCATACTGCAATGAGATTGACACTGAAGAAGCAGAGGAGAAGCCTTGGTTCTATGAAGTGAAAAGATATCTTGAAGCTCAGGAGTTCCCTGAAGGGGCATCTGTCAAAGATAGGAAGTTTCTGAGGAGGTTTTCTGCTAAGTTCTTTTTGAGTAATGGGATTTTGTACAAGCGCAATCATGATTCAAATATGCTTCATTGTGTGGATAAGAAGGAAGCAACTGAGATTATGGAGGACATGCATGATGGGACCTTTGGCACTCATTCTAGTGGTCACACCATGGAAAAGAAGATATTGAGAGCAGGTTACTATTGGTCTACCATGGAAGCTGACTGCTATCAACATTCCAGAACGTGTCACAAGTGTCAAATCTATGCTGATAAAGTACATATACCTCCATCACCATTGAATGTGTTGACTGCTCCTTGGCCTTTTGCCATGTGGGGCATTGATATGATTGGTGAGATCAAGCCCACTGCTTCTAATGGGCATCGTTTCATCCTGGTTGTTATTGATTACTTTACAAAGTGGATGGAGGCAGCTTCATTTGCATCTGTTACCAAAAATGTGGTGGCTAGATTCATTAAGAATAATCTCATATGTAGGTATGGCATCCCTGAAAGAATTATTACTGACAATGGCTCTAATCTGAACAACACTATGATTACTAATCTCTGCACGCAGTTCAAGATTAAGCATCACAACTCTTCTCCGTATCGTCCAAAGATGAATGGGGCAGTTGAAGCTGCTAACAAGAATATCAAGAAGATTATACAGAAAATGACTGTGACTTATAAGGATTGGCACGAGATGTTACCATTTGCTCTTCATGGTTATCGTACTACAATACGTACTTCAACAGGGGCAACCCCATTCTCCTTAGTATATGGTATGGAAGCAGTTCTGCCCATTGAAGTTCAGATTCCCTCCTTAAGAATTATGAAGGATGCAGGCTTGGATGAAGATGAGTGGATTCAGACTCGACTTGACCAGATAAACTTGATTGATGAGAAGAGGTTAGCAGCAATTTGTCATGGCCAGATGTACCAGAAATAGATGATCAAAGCTTTTAATAAGAAGGTTAAGCCAAAGGTATATCAGGCTGGTGATTTGGTAATCAAGCGTATCATATTACCATAGGGTGATCCTAGGGGCAAGTGGACTCCTACATATGAAGGACCATTTGTAGTCAAAACAGTATTCTCAGGAGGTGCCATGATACTTACTACTATGGATGGTGAGGACTTCCCACAACCTGTAAACGCAGACATAGTTAAAAAATACTACGCATAAAAAGAGACCCGCTAGGTTGATTGGCCTAGGCAAAAATAAGGGCATCCCGGCGAACCAAAAGGGTTCGGGCAAAAATTAGGGATATATATAAAAAAAATGTACACCCGGCAAGTCGAAAACCTGAAAAGGCGGCTTGGGCAAAAAAAGGGTATCCCGGTGGATTGAAAACCTGAAAAGGCAATCCAGGCAAAAGTTAGGGATTAAAGCGTATGACTATGTCTCGTTTGGATCACCCATGAAACTACAACCAGTTGTGCTACTTACTCAAGCTCGAACAGATAAAGCTCAATCCAATCATTTCCGTCTCGTCAGCAGAAGATGAGATACTTGAAGATAATGGCAATAGTAGAATTGAAACTCAATAGGATTATTTCCCACATAGCTGATTTTCTTTGTTTTGTAAAATTTTTATGACGAATTCCTCTTACTAGGATTTCTGTCTCCTTGTACCAACTTACCCATGTACGGGACACTTTATGATATAAATAAAATTCCATCTTTGAATCCAGATTTACTTTTACCCTATTTACATAAGCGAAACGTCCATTGGTTGTGTTTGAATGTATGTATGCTTTTGAATATGATTGATGTTTACCAGAAATGCATAAATGCTTAATATGATTGATGTTTACCAGAAATGCATGAAAATGCAGTAATAGTATTTACTAAGGACGAACGAGGGAAGGATTTCAACGAAGCTTCGCCGGTTCTTTCCCACAAGACAGCTACAAGTCCCCCGGTAGGGCAAATCCATCTTCATAAGTACTTCGAGTCACATCTCCCCTGGAATTTATATCCATCTCTTTTATCCTCATACGGATAGTCAGGAATTTATTCTTCCAATAAGAGTACGACAAACGAAGACGGGAGGTTATGTATACCTTACTATCGAACGAAGACGGGAGGTTATGTATACCTTACTATCGAACGAAGACGGGAGGTTATGTATACCTTACTATCGAACGAAGACGGGAGGTTATGAATATTATATTATCAAACAAGACGGGAATAAGTTCCTCATATTCTTCAGCAACGAATCGGGATTTATTTTCCCTGGCTAGCAGTTGTTATACAAAGATATCCAGGCGCTTCAAGCTGCATGATACATACGTACATCATTTACATCATAACATACATATACATAAATACATAATACATTACTTAAGTGCATCATACTATACATGCATACATAATGCATAAACTAATATTATCGTGCAGAATGTTATAATCTTGTTTTTCAGATTAATTCTCCAGCAGACAAACTTCATCAACAACTTGTGACCCTGGGCCGTTGTTTATCTTCCCAAAGGTTATCTCATTACCTCAGGATGTTATTTATCCTCCTGAAAGCTATCATGACTTTGGGCCATTGTTTATCTTCCCAAAGGTTACCTCATTATCATGGGACGTCGTTTATCCTCCCGAAGGCTATCTTGAGACGTCGTTCATCTTCTCAAAAGCCATATCATGACTTTGGGCCGTTGTTTATCCTCCCAAAAGTTATCATTATACCCCAGGATGTTGTTTATCCTCCTGAAAGCTATCATTATACCTCAGGACGTTGTTTATCCTCCTGAAAGCTATCATTTCTTTGGGCCGTTGTTTATCTTCCCAAAAGTTATACTTATACCTCAGGACGTTGTTTATCCTCCTGAAAGCTATCGTTACTTTGGGCCGTTGTTTATCCTCCCAAAAAGCTATATCTTCATACTTTGGACTACTTTATTCTCCAAGAGGTATATTTGAAGAACTTTTTTCCAGGTGGCATCTTTAAGCCCACTCAAGCATCTACAGCTAGTCATCAATATCACTCTACGCACCGGTGAGTGCAAATTTTTGGGCTTTTGTGTTCAATCCCCTTCAACCTTCCAGGTCACGACTGGCACATATACCAATCTAACCCCTCAGGTTTCAGAAAATTGAACAGGGGCAGCTGTTGCACCCCAAAATTTGCCCTCACAAAACAAGACTTTGTGTACTATGAGGTTCATAAGGTTCACAAGACACCTTATGAGGTTCACAAGGTTCACAAGGTTCACAAGACATCTTACAAGGTTCACAAGACATATTATGAGGTTCACAAGACACTTTATGAGGTTCACAAGGTTCACAAGACATCTTATGAGGTTCACAAGATTCACAATGATGTTCACAAGGTTCACAAAGTTCACAATTAGTCAGAAGATTTGACAATTCCCTCAGACAATGCATCTCCCTAAGCAGGGCATCCAAAACTAGGGTTTTGACTTTAATCAGGCTAAATAGACTTCCAAGACTTCAAGTGAGCTTAATAGCATCTTATATGTGTTTAATAATCCCCATGACAAGTTTCAAGACTTTTCTCAAAGATTTGCTCAGTCAGATGATCAGATAAGTCAAAACCAGTCAAAGCAGTTAAAAGTCAAACTGAGGTCAACTGTGGTCAAACCAAAGTCAAACTTCATGATTTTTTGCCAACATCAAGTATATGAAGTAAAATTCATCATTTTATCAAGGGTTGATCATGATTCATCAAGGAGGTTTCAGATCATCAAGAATCAGGAGTTTCTAAATTAGCCTTTCCTCAGGAAAAGTCAACTGAACTTTGACCAGCCATAACTTTCACATGCTTCATCAAATTTTTCCCATCCAAAGCTCATTTTGAAGGAAATTGAATTCTATACAACTTTTTGTCTCACAAGCCAAGCCCAAAAATGCTTCATTTGGAAGGTATGAGCTAAGACATTATAGGTCCTTTTAAAAGTCAACAAAAAGTCAACAACTTCAAAAGAGCATAACTGGAGAATGGTAAAAGGTATGGGCATGAAACCAATGGTGTTGGTTATAGGACTCTTTAAGCTTTCCAAAATGTCCAAGAACACCCTCATATCATTAAAATTTAAGGATTTGTGCCCTTGCAAAAGTTGGGAAATATTTGGGTGGTTTATGAAGTAAATGGGGTCTTAAAACCATAATTCTTCAAATGGGCTGAACTTTTTGTGACCCAAGGTGTTCCATGACATCATGCACGAAATTATTTTGATATTTTCATAATTTTATTTATTTTATTTTATTTATTATGATTTTTTATATTAAAAAATCATTTTAAATTCAAATAAAATATAAAATATGTAGATTTAAAAAATATTTTGATTCTAGAAGGTCATGAAAGTTAATTGGATCAAATTGATATGAGAATTATGGTGATTATCTTAAAATAGCAAGGTTGTATCCAAAAATATTTGAATTTTAAGACATGATCTTTTTCAATCTTCAATGATCAAAAAGTCCAAATAACCCTACAATATTTTGACCTAATTTCATCTACTATAAGTACATAAACACATCACAAGCATTGGACACGAAAATTCTGCCTCAAGAGTAAGTTTCCACTTTAAAAAATTCACAAAAAAACTCAAATTCGGATTCCATTCTTCAAGCCCTTTCAAGACAAACCAAAGGTTGCAACTTGTTCCTTGGAGTTCATAGATCAATTCTGGATCATAACATTGCTCCTTCATGCCCTAATTCGCACAAACCGAATGCATCCCTTTCATATTATAAATTTTTTCGATTTGGTTGATTTATGCTTTGATATTGAAAACTAATCATAGATTTGTGTTTGTTGTGATGTTTAGAAGCTTTTTGAGTGGATTAATTAAATTACTGTGGACTGTATCGAAGGTTGCCATTGCTGGGGTTTGGAGTTTCAAAACGGGAACCAAACATTTAGGACCTTAAAACAAATTCTAAGACCATGACTGTGACGTGTAGACCTTGTACAATTGATCTGGGTTACTAATTTTTGTTATCATGATGGTTTGCATAATGTTTCAAAAAACATAGGTTTCTGGTTTTGGAAATTCGCAGGAAATTTCGCATGTGATTTCGCAGGTATTTTTGCAGGAAATAGGAGGAAGAAGAAGACCCCTGGCGCGCATTCTGAAATTTGAATTTTATTCTTAATATTTTATGAAATTGTTTCTAATTTATTTCACAGAGGCGTGTCTGGCCCAGTGGTGAGGGATGCGTGTGTTGTGCTTCAGGGCTTGGGTTCGATTCCTGGGAGACAGCATCCTTTTTGTTTGATTTTCTCATTTATTACATGGCTTAATATATTATTAGTTGTTGTGAATTATACATCAGGTGCGCCCTTCTGGCTGGATGGTAAAAGTGTTTGCTTGTTGTGTGAGGGTCCTGGGTTCGAAACCCCCAGGCCCATTTTATGTTTTTTTTTTGTTTTGTTGTAATTTGTACAGGATATGAAACAAAAGCACCAGGATCTCAATCTCTATCACTAGTGCACGCTGGCCAGGATGGTTTTGTGACTTGCATATGAGGTAGGGGACCTGGGTTCAAATCCCAGGTCCTTTCTTTTTGAGCAATTTTCCTTATTTTCTTATTTTTATTTCATTATACTATTTCTATTTCTATTTCATTTAAAATTGATTAATATAAATTATAAAAACATATTTTCTAATACTATTAAAATATTTTTGTGTATGTATTCCTAAAATATTATTTTATTTTCATGATATATATATATAATTTGTAAATAAATTGATTAATTTTGTAAATTAATAGGAAAAACCCTAATATTTTATAAAAACCTAATTATTTTTACAAACCCTAATTTTCTTTTACAAAAATCTAATTATATTATAACTTTTGATTTATTTATTTGTAAACTTTAATTATGTGCATATTTTTATAATTTGTTTATAATTATTATTTAATATAGTTTTGCATGTAAATAATTTTAGATTATGTTTAAAACAATTAAAAACTCCTTATTGGATCTTGTTAATATAATTTATTTTTATAATATGTTCATTTAATTATAATTAATCATTATTTTTATAACATGTATATAAATGTAAATCTTTATAATAATTAGTATATAATATGAATTGCTTATTTTTCTTCTTAAAATCTTAAAAAATAATTATTTATTAAAAATTGACTTTTTTTTTAATTTATTATTCATTGTTATTTATCTTATTATTACTAACCCTATTTATTTATATATTATATGATTTTATTGTTACTAACCCAATTATTTATTATTATTTATTTGCTTATTTAATTTATTTTAATTATTATTATTATGTAATTGTATCTAATATGTAATAGTTGTAGTAATTTTTAATATTTAATTTTAAATGCTATGGTTAGTAAAATAGGGAGTGCAAGATATGTTTGTATTTAAAATTTGAAATTAGATCATTTAATCTTAAAGATAAATATTTGAACTCATACACTCACACACGTAAGTCGATCCTGGATCGCCATCTCACTTCTTAAGGGTTACCTCTCAAGTTGCCTAAACAAAAGGTCAAGTAGGGTGTATAAAGCAAAGTCCCTCATCTTATATCATCTAGTCCCTTAAACAGATAAAAAGATCAAGTCCCTTCAAATGTTGCCTTCGTAACAGATGTCCCTTCACTTGTCCCATACATCCAAGGTAATGACTACCTATTCCTTAATAATAGGGATAGTCTTACCATTTAAAGGATATTTAAGAACAGAAAAGACTTAACTTAGGGTAGGTTCCTCTTATGTACTTGCTCACTCTTCAAAACATTTCAAACACTTCACATTTTTCAAGCAATTTTCAAAACAAAGGTTTTATATATATCCGTACATGGATCATTATAAAACACTTAAGAAAATTTCTATTCACACACTTCACATTTCAAAAACAATTTAAAGTGAGCTAAGTAACTAAGAGCCCATGGATAACCATGGATGTAAAGGGTGCTAATACCTTCCCTTTACATAACCTACCCCCCGAACCCAAAAATCTTTTAAAAGGTCTTTCCTGTTCTTTTATGCCTTTCCTTTTGGATAAAATAAAAGTCGGTGGCGACTCTTGCTATCCGCGACATAACTAAAGTCAGTTCTCCCACCGTGTTACACCTGGGAAGATGCAACATGTTTCTAATTATGTGATAAATCTGTTATGGATTTGTTACGTGGATGAAGGACAAAGACAAAAAGCCCAAGCACAAAAGACTATATAAGAAGACTTAGACCTAGGGTTAAAGGAACCTTTGTAACTTTTGTATCACTTGTAACTTTGTAACCTAAATACTTTGTAAAATAATGGTTTAGGGTTTGGGTGTTGTTGGCTCTCTTAGAAGTTAGACGTCTCCACTCTACAATTTGGGATGCAGGGTGGAAGGCATAAGTTCAAGGGGCACGACCAAAATCCTTTACGTAATGGTTGTGTATTATTCTTTGACAAAGCTTTGAAGCAAGTACATGATAACTTGTAGTTCAAGAAACTGTTAAAGATTCTGGAGATCAGTAGAAGACATAGTCATCATAGGTGGTGATGAAGGATGTGAGAAGGAGTCTCATATCAAAGGTTGTAAACGACTATAGTTTAGCCTTAGATAGAGATGTTCATTGAATGTAGTGATTTGGATAAAGTTGTAAACAAGAAAGTTTGACTTTAGAGTAATACTACAAGATAGTGAAGTCTTCATCCTAGATTGGTATCCCCCAAAGTAAGTTTGTTAACACCGAACTGGGTCAACATATTATGTGTACTTTAAATTCTATTATTTACAATTTTCTATATTGTGTTCTTGACTGCGATGTCCCAACATGTTGTTTTAACATCTGTTGGTGATTGTGCTGCATCACTTTAAAACAACAGCTGTGTATTTCCCTTGCTTATTAAAGTGCAGTAATCAATATCTTAACATTCTGATGGGACATTCAAGTATATGCATAAACAGAATATCAATTGGTATCAGAGCAGACATCTTGGTCTATTTATGGATGAGATCCATGGAGTACTCTCTAGTGATTAAACAAGGATGAGTTATTGTGTGAAGGGTTCTGCAACAACAAATAGTAGGAGTGGTAGTTCTCTTGGATGGTGTCCTGAAAGATGTCTTGACATCTTGTCTAGGTCAAGTTGAAGTTTTTCTTTAGTGATTCTGCTGCGTATATTCTGATTGAAGGATTCCAATGGTATGGGATACTGGAGCAATGATTGAAGGAAAATTATAGTTGTCCTTACCTGATTCTGTTCTTGTAGATGTCAATCGGTTTGAAGACATATATCATTCCAAATTCGGGAGCAGAGGGATGTTATTGTGATGGTTGAGTCTTATGTGACTTGGTACATGGTTGAGTGGAGTCATCATGTATGATGAAGTTAAACTGGATAGAAGGGATAAGATGAATTATCAAACTCATGCTCTAGGGTTTTGATGATTTCTTGTTGGCTAAATTGTTGAAGACACTTGATATGATGTTCAAGTCCAATCAAGGCAATTCAGCCATATTCTGGAGTCTGCTAGTTATTCTTCAGAGTAAGAGGTGCTTTCTTGGAAGCATGAAAGTGAGGAAAGTGGAGGTGATTTATTATCACCGTCCACAAACACGTGCAAGGAAGAACTCATACTTCTTAACCCCAAGGATGAGTTCACACAGTTGAGGTAATTAGGATTGTTCAGAGAGAATCTTTAGAGCTCGAGTCAAGGGGGAAAACTTGATATCTTAACAACTTGCACAACAACAGAAGAAGGCATGAATAGGAATATCTATGTGATATTCAGAATATGCTGGAATCAGACAAGGGTTATAACTACAAGGATTAAAGATCAAATACTTTGTGCAGATTTGATTATCCTTGTGATTCAAGATTGAGGATGTTGTATTAGATGTTCTAACATCTTTTCATCAGAGGTTTGGAGAATCATGGGAGGGGTTCTGCATCCGCTCAGAAGTCTCCTGGGATTTTTACTTAGGATTATTGGCTTCACATCTTTTCTTGGAAAGTATTGAGACTTGTCCAAATTGTGATGCATTTGAAGATGCAGATGGAAGACTATGAAGACATCATAATCTTGATGAATACTTGGATTGGTTTATTTATGATCCAGGTACTTTAGGGCATTCCAGAATGATCATCATGGAGTTCAGATAGGTGGAAATATCAGCAACTTCGTGAAGATGGCTCTATTCAAGGAAAAGTGGCATCCTTGGTATAACCATGGGGGTTAGTTTCTAACTAGTCCTTATGAAGATTCAGACAATGGCAGGTTTGAAGTCTTTCGAGAAGCACCAACAGATATTCATCAAGATGTGAGATTGTATGGCATAACTACAAAATCAACATAATGGAGGTTGTCTACTCAAACTTTTTTAGCGAGTCAAGTTTATGAGAGCACGTGACTCTTGTTCTGTTAAAGGGAGGAAGTTATTTCTAGTTGCAGGTGAAGGAGCTGAATTCACCAACTAGATGTCGAATCATAATGTTATGACATCTAGTTCAACATCAGAATCTTAGTTGGTGGAGTGTCACATCAACTTAAGATAGGGTGATCTACAAGAATAAAGATAAGATGCTTCAAAAAGATCGTTCTCATGGCAGTTTGCGGGAGCTACAGGAAAGAGAAGATGTTACATGTCCATGGCTTAAGAAGTCTAAGTGTGTTTCATATTGAGCAAGTGGATACGTGTAACTTGAAGATCAAGTTCATTATTTAGATCAGGATATCTTTGTGAGAGTTATAACAAACATGAAGAGGTCAAACTATGACATTTGATTTTTTCATATGAGCATTCATGAAGGGGGTGATCAAACAGTGGAAATTGGTTGATCTCAGAAGTGGATTCAAAGAATCAAGATAATCAACATGTGGTAGGTGGTTAATATTGAGGATTGTCTTGGAACAAGTTACTCTTTGGCAGAAGGGTGATGAGTTGAAGACTCAAGGAGATTTTTTTCTTCTAGAAGGTGGATGAGAATTTATTTCTCTCTTTCTAGAGTTCTTATTCAAGCTGGTGGCATAGTTTTGATTGGAGTTCTTTAGTTATTTGTATTACTATGATATAGTAAGTCTAGTTGGTGGAGTATATTAAGAATTTTTTCTTGGTGTATGGAAGATGTTCTAACTTGGTGTTAGGACATTATCTGGGTTGGATATCCTTGGTGAAGGATGATTATGCTCTAGCTATGGAGCTCGGAAGCCAACATTATTACCTAAGGAGCATCTACATAGTCATACAGGAGAATGATGAAATAGAAGGTCTGCCTTGGAAAGCGAATGTAGAGAGGACTGAAGTAGATCGAGTATTAATTTCTTGGAAGTCTGCATGTGGATAGTCAACAACTGATCAGGAGTATTCCAGATTATCATACGTGAGAATGATAGGGAATGACTTCCTTTGAAGAGTTAGGTAACTGTCTATTCAAAATCTTGAGGAGGGGATACCATACCTAATATGCCAAGTCATACTTTTCTAAAGCATGTGTATAATATCTGACACTTATGGGAAGTAACAAACTAAGAGGTATGGTATCTCTTTTGGGGAGTGTGTTGCATTCCCAGCTAATTGGATTTTATCTCAAGCAGTTGGAGGTCTATACATAAAGACCCAGGTGGAGTTCAAAAGATATGTAGATGGTTGCAGGAAGAGGGGGATCAATGGGACTTTGATATTAATCCAATTTTTTTTTGAAGGAGGATGGAGATCCTTATGTTCCTCCAGATAGCATGATGTGACTTCATGTGTGAGTGTCTTCTATTTCTTTTCAAAAGGGATAATGGAGCCAAAATAAATGTGATTCAACAGTTGGATGGACATGGAGTGAGCTCTTGAAGACATTGAAGATGCCTCATATGTTTTCCATTCATTCTACACAGGTGCTCAGGGGGAGCACACATTATCTTAGATAAGGGGAGTTGCCTCTTGTTCTAAGGAACTATTGTAGGGGTGCAGTCTACACCAAGCTTGTGGCGAGTGTCAAGTAGATTAGTTCCATCCAGGAGGGGATGCAGATGTTGCTGGAATGCAATATACACCAAGCTTGTGGTGAGTGTCAAACCAACTATTTTCATCCAGGAGGGATGACGATGTCAAGATAGATGTCTTGACATTGTATTGTTGCAAGCAAGGAGAAACTTGGAAATAGATAATATGTGATTTTGGATGCATGCTCAAGGATTATTGAAGAATCTGGGAGAATTTATTTTTCTAAGAAGATTAAAGTCATTATCTGAGAAAGAAGTCTCTAATAGAAAGCTGATAGGAGTGAATGCAAAGTGAAGACATTGTCTGACATGATGTCAGGACATTGTAATTAAACATGGTTGCATGTAACAAATTTCTTTGTACGGTTCTTAGTCTCATTACTTATTTAATTTTGCCAAATTTTGGCTAAAAAGGGGGAAAATAATTGTTTTCTGGTGTTTGGGTTCATTCGTGCAGTGGCGATGCAAGAATGTTGGAGGAAGATGTTCTGTCATCTTAACATCTATTTTCTATTTTCTATTAAAGCTCATTCTGGATTCTTGGTGGAAATTATATGAGTGAGGGGGAGTTCTTTTCATCATCCTCATCATGTACATCAACATGCATCTAGGAATTTCGGGAGTTTGGGTTTTAGTCAAAATTTGTCAAAAGGGGGAGATTGAAAGCTCTCTTGGTTTGACTAAATTTTGGTAAAACCCAATGTAAAAGAAGATGCGGAAACTTGAGATTAAAACTACAGAAGACAAATATGTCGAAGAATATGTCCTAACAACTAGACTCGACATCCTAGACAGATGCAACAAGTTTCTAATTATGTGATAAATCTATTATAGATTTATTACGTGGATCAAGGACAAAGACAGAAATACCAACAAAAGAATACTATATAAGAAGACTTAGAACTAGGGTTAAAGGAACCTTTGTAACTTTTCTATCACTTGTAACTTTGTAACCTAAATACTTTGTAAAATAATGGTTTAGGGTTTGAGTGTTGTTGGCTCTCTTAGAAGTTAGAAGTCTCCACTCTACAGTTTGGGATACAGGGTGGAAGGCATAGGTACAAGGGGCACGACCAAAATCCTTTAGGTAATGGTTGTGTATTATTCTTGGACAAAGCTTTGACGCAAGTACATGATAACTTGTAGGTCAAGAAACTGTTAAAGGTTCTGGAGATTAGTAGAAGAATGAGTCATCACAGGTGGTGATGAAGGATGTGCGAAGGAGTCTCATATCAAAGGTTGTAAACGACTATAGTTTAGCCTTAGATAAAGATGTTCATTGAAGGTAGTGATTAGGATAAAGTTGTAAGTGAGAGAGTTTAACTTTAGGGTAATACTACAAGATAATGAAGTCATCATACTGGATTGGTATTGTCGCTCCCACCAAATGAGGCTAGGTCAAATGGGGTACAGACGCGAACGGTCGGCGAAAGGAGAGAGAACACACAAGGGTGAACTCAGAAGACAAGAGTCGCCAGCTAGGCATTTTTATCCCGGAGGAAAGGTAATGCTGCATAAACCTAGGAAAAAGATGGATAAGACGGTTGCGAACCAGAGAGACTGAGAAAGGGGGTTGGTTACAACCTGGGAAGGTATTAGCACCCAGATTGTCCGTCGTACTCGACGGGATCCACGCTTAAAAGATTTGTGTTTGAAAGGGGTAGTGTCAGTGCAATCTGTGTATCAGAGCTGGAAAAGAATGCAAGTGTCAGTGTAAAAGAAATGTGAGGTGTATAAGAGAAGTGTCAGTGTAGGAACAAGAATGAAATGCTCAAGACTATGAGGCTTAAAGAATAATGTTGGAAGAGGGGGGATATACAGAGACTTTTGTTCGATAATTGTTAAGTTATGCCTACGTATCCTCTCGTGCAATGAGGAAGTCAGAACACCGTAGTTCGACTCAAAGAGACTGAAAGGTAAATTGACCTGTGAACTGCTTGCTTGCCTATGCTAAAGTGTATGACCTGTCTGGCTCAGGTGCAGACTGTCTTGCATTAGACGGAAGAAGCGAGTTCTCGTTTATGAGTGAAAGTGATGAGAAAAGAATCCCGAAGGAGACGATTATTGTTTGTTTTTGAGTTTTCAATCTTTTATTGCTTTTGGAAGTTTGTCATAGGAAAATGAGCTTAAGACTAAACCAAGGGTTAGTAAACTCATCACATCCTCCCTCTGATTAGGGGTAATGAGAATACCTTAAGTATGAAGTAAGCACCTCACACTTAATCACCATGTTGTAGGATTAAGATCATTAACCTACTTGTGATTATTTAGATGTTTTTGTTGTTTTTGTTTAGTGTTGAGTAATGAGATTAAGCCATAATCAAGGATTTAATGGACTCATTACACCATCCTAATAGAAGGATAATAGATGAGAACATTTAAGCTGAGGAAGATACCTCAACTTAATCCATGATTAGGGATTAACCTCATGACAAAACAAAGCCTTTATTAGATGGATTTTAGTTAATGATAAGATTAAGAAGTGGATTTTATGTTTTGTAAGACAAACTTGAGGGGGACTTGTCCATTAACACTAGAGTTAGTCCTTCTTAACCAATTAAGGAAGAATTAGAACCCTAATGCAAGGCCCAAGTTACAAGCTTGATGTCTTGATGATTATTAAATGGATTGATTAAAGGATTTAAACACATTAAGGGTTCAACACTTAGGATTAAATTTATACACTCCATCCTAATAGAAGGATGCAGGCATAAGCTTAATCACAAAGCCTTAAAACCTTTAGGGTTTAGTCCTTGATTATGAGGTGAGGAGAGAAGACTCAAAAGATGACACAAAGGTAAAAACTAATGGGGGACTAATCAAACCCTAATTGTTATCATGCTTGGTTGTTCCTAGGGTTTATGAGGTTTGCAAGAAGATCTTCAGAGAAACCACCAGGAAGGATGCAGATGAAAGGAGCAAAGAGAAGCAAAACAACTTGCTTCACTTAAGAAGACAAGTTGCTTGAAGGAAGAAAGTAAGAGATGAACATGAATGAGCAAGCTCACTCTAATACACATACAAAATGCAGCAAAGAAAGTATGAAAGAGATGAAAAGAGATTGTGAGAAGTGAAGGCAAATTCACTTCTCAAACAACTTACCACCTGAAATGTTAGCACAAGAAAATGAAATGCAATGAGAATGAGATGCAATGCCATGATGCAAACCAAAACCACAAACAAGAACATGATGGTAATGATGCTAAGAAATGATGCAAACACATGACAAGAGATGAGAATGATCATACAAGCATAAGGATGCAAATGAGGCAGGCTTTGAACCATGAAAGTTCAAGAAAAGTTTATGAAATGCAATGGACATACAACATGGAAAATGAAAGATGAAATGATCAAACATGATTCTAATATGTCCTAAGATGTATTATGAAACATGTGGATGCTCAAAATGTCATGGCAAGTCAATGGATGCAAGCAAATGGAAGATGGATGCAAAGGAAGGCACAAATTAGGGTTTATGATCAACACACAAAGCAAAATTCAAAATCAGAAGCATATGACATGATAAAAAATTGAAAATGCAGTCAAAGATACCCTAAACCTATACAAGTTTACTGCCCAAAGGAGGGGATCTAACTCTTAACCTAGTGAAAGTTATGAATTTCTCAAGTTGGCTAGGGTTTCAAGGTACCTCATCATGAAAAATGCAAAACAAATTGAAAATGCAAGATCAAATCAAACCAATTTTATCCTATAAACTTAATTCTATGGAGGATGCAATGCAAGAAGAACCATCATCAAACTCTCAAGGGTTAGGCAAAATGAATTTTTCAAAGTTTGCACCAAAATATTGCCTCAAAATGGATTTAATTCCAATGAAAATGATCAAAAGACATCAAGAACAAAAAAGAAATTTGGTTTGAGAGTTGGATAATGTTTCTAAATGTTTCTAAATGCAATGTGAATTTTTTGGTGATTTTTAAATACCTAAATGCATTTTTAATTAATTAATTTTCATTAACTAATTAAAAATAAACATTTAAATGATTTAAAAATAATTTTTAATGCAAAAAATAAAAATAAAAATATTTTTGTGTTCTGAAAATTAATTAAATCTTTGACAAAAAAATTCAGAATTTTTAAACATGATTTGCTATTTTAAATAATTCGTACAAGATAAATCAAATAAAATGAAATAAAAAATTAAAATAAATGAAAGTATGCACAATCCAAGGCTGAGATTCAAAGCTGGGAGTCAATGGTTGACTGCGCGCGCTATCCTACGGCTGACATTTAAACTGTCTGGATTTAACTAAACCTGATTAATTAAATTAATAAATTAAGATTAGGGTTAAGTGAAACCATCCTGGCCATTCAAACACGCGGGAGTCAACAAAAGTCAGCCAGATCCATGGTCCACATTCAAACTTTGCCCTAAACGTGATTAATGACTTAATGACTTTCAGGTGGCCGGAAATGACCTCCGGTAATCTTCTCCGGCCATACCTCCCCTGAGAAATTGCTAACTTCTTCCCTAGGTCACTAAAACTTAATCTCTCTGCCCAGAATCCAACCCCAAACATCATAGAACAAGAATCATCAATCAAAACACATTTATTTTTCGTATCAAAGCTGAATCGAATCAAAATGTTTTTAGGTCAAAAAATTTCAGAAGCTTCATACACACTCAATACTTAACCATTTGCAAAACTAAACATATCAGCATGATCAGCACATCACATAGATTCATTTAGGAACTTAAAAACAAGTTTCTGGAAAAAAAAAGTTCTTGAGCTCACCTGAAATGGAGCTTTCAATCCAGGAGCTTTCTGCCTGCTTCTTTGCTTCAAAATGGCTCCAATGATCCTCTTGATGAAGCTTTGAAGCTTGGTTGGAGTTTAAAGTGGCTGGTTTGTGAGATTGATCAAGTTCTGTTCAGTGAGGGATGAGAATCGTGTTTCTGTTTGAGGGGGTTTCAGGGACAAATGAGGGTTGGGAAATGATCAGAGGAACATGTTGAGTGATTCTATGAAGTTTGTTTTGATGTTTGTGTCTTGTGTGATGAGTTTCGAAGGAAAGTGCATAAGAGGTCAGTTTGGAGAATGCTGGCTTGTGGGAGAGATTAGGATGAGTTGTGATATGTGTTGGGTTGCTTTTGGTACACATTTCAATCCTTGATAGGTCAAAGAGTTGTTGTGGAGCAGTGTGATTGGTATGGAGCAAAATGCATAAAGTCAATTTTTTGTGTAAGAGAGGTATGAGTCAATGGCAGGCCAAGGACAAAGGGGTGTCCTGCGCGGCAAGGATTGAGGAGAGCCATGGAATCAGTCTTGAGGCCAATTAGCAAGTGGATTAGGGTTTGTGAGAGGTTTTGCAACTTTGTGATCTTTTGGCCCTTTTGTGATTACTTGAAGCATAAGTCATGAAAATGGACAAATCTTTGGTGCATTCTGATTTTTAGGCATTGGTTTATGTTTGTGCAAAGGTTAGAAGTCCATTTGAAGTCATATTTTGCCTTGGCAAGAGGTTTTGCAACTTTGCCTCTTTGGTACAAAACTTGAAATTATGTGATTTTGTCCAACTTTGACAAGCCATAACTTTTGATCCAAAATGAATTAGAATGAGTTCTTGTACTTTTTGAAAAGGGAATGATCCATTCTACAACTTTCATGACCAAAGTTTTCTCATTTGAAGCATTTTTGAATCAAAAAGAAAGGGTTGAAAAACTTTCCCAAAATGGCAAGTTTTCATTACAAGTCACTTTCCCAAAAAGGCAACTTTGCAAATGGCTTGAAATTCTTCAATTTTGTGAACTTCTAACATCTTCTATGATCAAATAAAGATCATACATATCCAAAATGATGAAGAACACCCTTTGGTTGGGTCATTGGGGGCCTCAGATGCCCTGATTTTGCACTGACTTGCTCAAGAAGTCAACTCTTGATTAGATGCCTTCCCCATGGAATTTCTTCATGAAACTTGATATGCATGATCCTTATAACATATAGAGACCAATAGAAACAAGAATGACCAAAAAATTTGGAGTTATGGCCTCTGAAACCAAAACCCTAATTCTAGGTCATCTGTGCAGTTAAACCTGGCTCTGCTTCCATGCCATTCTCAGTTCTTGTGATTCTTTGACTTTCTTGAATTTATGGGGAGATAATATGATGCTTGGACATACATGGACCCTCTTGAGATGATTGATGACCTTTGGAGTGGCTCAAATGGCTCTTGGATTGCTCAGATCACAAACCCTAGATGCAGATGACTTAGAAACAATGCAGTGAAGCAAAAGTGCAATATGAGATGCTATGATTGAAACTATGCACATGAAAAGATCACAAGCCATGGTGTGAATGGGTGAGGGAAAATTTGGGGTTTTTACAGGTATCCCGCATAGTAGGTTTGTTAACACCGAATTGGGTCAACATATTCCGTGTACTTTACATTCTGTTATTTATAGTTTTCTATATTGTGTTCTAGACATAGATGTCCCAACATGATGTCTTAACACCTATTGTTGATTGTGCTATATCACTTCAAAACAATAGTTGTGTATTTCCCTTGCTTATTAAAGTGAAGTAATCAATGTCTTAACATTCTGATGGGACATTCGAGTATCTGCATAACCGGAATTTTAATCTTTACTGGATATTGTTAGAGCAAGATTTGTTCTTGACTTAGTTCTCTTTAGTTTTGATGATAACAAAGTATTGAAACAAACAATGGTTTATTTGATGTGTGTTTCATTTATTGCAGGTTCTATATCATTGTACATAAATAAATTGGAATCTGTTCTTCATGAACACACTTGAGAGTTGCTTCACTACTATCTTCTGGTGGCAGAATATAAAGAACAATTACTAGTGTGATTAAACATAGATTTTGAACTGAAGGCCTCAATATTCAGATTAGTAATTACACCTAATTATTGTATATTAGCTTCTGGTACCATTCAAAGTTGGTGATAAAGTTGTGGTTGCTCGTACTATTCTGAAACATATTGTATTATCTTATCAGCATGTCATCTAGAGTCTACTTGGTGCAAGAGTCAAGAAAAGATGAATAGTTCTACAAATGACTACTCTCATAGACTCTATTAGTACAAACCCTCTTGAAGACTCAAAGGTTAAATGTGTTATCCACTGGATTCAGAATCTGCTGAACATCTATCTTCAACGGCTATTGTACTATGGAGGAAAGCAAAGTCACTTGGTCAAGTTATCTTCACAACGACTAGTTTATGCAGATTGCTATAAATATGCTGAAGATTCAAAGCTTAGATTTTTGACAAAGTTTTTAGACGTGAAGGAGTAGCAAGATCAAACAATTATCAACTCATTATAATATGCATAAATTCTATAGGTAGTTGTAATTGTAAAAGCCTTAATATTTTTTACTATTGAATATCTTAAAAATCTTAAGTGCTTTAGGTATTTGTTATGGTGATTTCCTGTACCTCTGATACTTGTAGAAGGGGCTTAGAGCGATTAATCTCCAAAGCAAACAAATAAGTTATCAATAAATGAAGTCGTTAGTAGGTTATGCCCATGAACCCCTTATACAAGGAAATGATTGAGAGTATCGTGGATATAAGTGAGATGATTAGGTCTTATTGGGTGAACTTATATAATTCTCTAGTGTTATTTGTCTCTTTTATCTCTTTTGTTTTTCAGTTATTTTCTTTACTTTAAATTTCCGCTGCATATTTTTCAAGTTTTTATAAAATTATTTTAATCTCTGGTTTCTTAAATGATTTTCTTTTAAATAATATTTTTCAAATGTCCATAAATCACCCCCTCTTATGTATGGTGTCTGTCATACCCCAAAATTTGACCCCGATTCACCGAATAAAACCATTTAGATCATTTGCATCTCATAACATGCATTTCGTCTCACACAGTGACCAAAATATCAGCCGGAATAATTTCTCGAATTTACAGACAGACTGGTCAAATTAATTTTCTATTGTACCTAAAATATCAATGAACGAAAAATGTCAAATTTAAAATTGCAAATGTCAGTAATATTAATCTGCAGTTCACGTGGTTTAATCTGGCGTGCTAAATATATTTTTACGATTATTTTTCGGTCACGTGTTGATCAGCCTGGGCAGTTTAAACGGTCATAAATGTATTTCAAAATCTGACCAAACGTTGTATTTTTCTGAGTCGTTTACTTCGTGTTGATTATTTTTTGGTGCATTCATTTTCATTTTTCGAATAATTTGATACCCGACTGTTAATTCGTTTTTAATCTTTTTATTTTTAATTTTTATTTAAATTAATCATTTTAGTTTATTTATTTAATTAGGTATTTTAATTTAAGTTTATTTTAAATTATTTAATATTTAATTTGTTTATCAATAGTTTCCTCATTTATAAAAAACACAAAAATATTTGAGTTTAATATTCTTGTCTATATGTTTTGGAAATATAACTCAAAAATATTTGAGTTTAAGATTCTTGTCTATATGTTTTAGAAATATATTTATTTTGTCTGGATAACTTAATCCTATATATATATGCTACTAACACTAGTAGAAGAGGGGAACAAAAAAAAGAAAAAAGACACTGCACAAGACAGATCCACAAAAACACACACACACACACACACACACACACGACCGTTCATAGAAATTAACACTCTTCTCAAATTGTCAAATAGTAAAGGTTGTAAGTGTTCGTATTTCCTCTCCACACTAGTTTTCTTTGTTTTACAGCCGTACTGTCATGCGAGCATGTTTTGTATAACTTACATATAATTATTTTGTTTTACTGTTATGCATATATCTTATATTTTTCTTACTTACGTTTTACTAACCTATTATATATACTTTACCGTGTGTTCATATATATATATATATATATATATATATATATATATATATATATATATATATATATAATTAATGTGATAATGTTGTTTTAATTATTTTAGTTTGGATTATATTGTTCGGATCGAATCATATGGATACGCTGTTCGCATGTAGGAGTGTAAAATAAGTGACATTTGTGTTGTCCGATCCAATTGAGATTGTCGCATTTTTGCGTTAGCGACATTGTTAATTGTTAATTATTTAAAATTTCTTTTGCTTTATTTGGTTTTCGATAAATTTATATCTGCAATTTTTTTAATCCCTATTGTGATGATCACGTTAAGTGTAGCAAGCTAGTGTTTTATTTCATCGTTTCTTGTGTGATTTTTTAATTGATTATTGTTGCTCTTCGATTTTGTAGACACGTCCGATGGTTTGACCTAGCGGCAGCCCATTTTTTGTGTGCCGACCAATTCGTGTTTCAATTTGCAACTTTGTATTTTACTTTGATTTTGTTATATTATGTTTCATTTTCAACTTTGTATTTACCTTGAATTCTTGAGTGACTACTCTTAGGGCTAACTCCTTGGGTTTTAATTCATCCAATCTTTCATTCCTAAAATACTTAACTTATCAAATTATTTTCTTATACAAATAATGGAAGAACTGATTTATTGGAGTCTTACATTCTTTGAATTCTTGAATGATTGCTCTTAGGGGTAGCTCCTTGAGTTGTAGTTCATTCAAATCTTTCATCTCTAAATAACCCAACTCCCCCAAAGAGATTTGACATGATTCATCTCTATAGGAAATATGTTTCTTCTATCCCCACGAACACAAAATCAATCTTTTCAAACAATTTCGCTCAAGGAATAATGTGGCAATTGCTTGTTGGTCATATATCCAAACTTAAAACTTCTTCCCCTTTTATTTTCTCCCTCAAATGTTTATGGTGGAATAGGTGAGATATCTCCCTTAAAGATGACGACTTATCTCTTTCTGTTAAACCCAACTTAAAATCTATCCAACAAATACAAAATCTTTTTCATAATTAATTAACAAACTGAGTTCTTGGAGTCTCACATTCCTTGAATTCTTGAATGATCGTTCTTGAGGCTAGCCCTTGGGTTGTGATTCATCCAACCTTTTGTCTCTAAAACACTTTAACCAAGATCAAATATCTTTCTCAAAAGAATATTGTTTAGGTCCTTGCTAACGTGCATAACAAATAGTGCTTGAGCCTCCCCGAGAGCATACAAGTCAATGTTTAAGCAGTTAGTTTGCAAGTTAAATACTTGTTCATTAAAAAACATCAACAAACCGTACTCACATGAACTACAATGCTCTGACTTTCCCATTGCACGAGAGAATATGTAGGCACAAGGATTTTAACCCTTAGCGAGCACCCTAATAAAAAACTAACCATTTCTCCGTAACAAATAAAATAAAAAATCTTAGCAAACCCTTTACCTTTAAGAAGAAGACAATGACATAAGTTAGCATTCAATCGCATATTTGACTAAGAGGTTCCTATTAAAGCAACAGACGTGAGAGGTGCTAATGCCTTCCTCTTGCGTAATCGACTACCGAACAGAATTTTGTTCCAAAGACCATTTCCTTACCTTAGGTTTTATTGATATTACTTTTTCCCTTCCATAGGAATAAATTAAAATTAGGTGGAGACTCTTTTGTTTTTTCCTCATCCTTCACGAGGATCATATTTTTTGAGGTACGACAGTGTCACATGTCCAACACTAATGCCAATCTGTTTACAATATAACACTCAATTGTTTTTGGATTCTTTGATTTAGACCTCTTATTTATAGAACTCAATTTACCATGGTGTTTTCCATGATATTGGCCCCTTTCATATATAGGTTGTCGCCTTGAGTTCATTCCTCTATATTTTGTCTCCTTTCAGAATGATACAAAAGTGTAGCAGTAATCACATCAAGACTGATAATGTCTTTCACGTAGGTAAGAAGAATCACGAAGTGGTCATGAGAAATTAGTAATGAGCATATCAAGATAATTGCCTTATCTTTATCATCAATAGTCACCCCAAGCAGACATTAACATGTTGTTGCAAATCATATCCTTCCTACATCTTCAAACTATATAGTCGCTACTTCGCGAACAATTTTTTCATAAGCACCTTTGATATATATTGACTCTCCAATTTGTCCCAAATATCCTTTTTCATAGTTAGATTTAGGATATGATACATAACCTTGGTTAAAACACATGTGAATAAATATTGCGGTCAACTGGTATCTTCCATGTCGGTCGGTTTTGTCTCACACACGATCTTTTGTAAACTTTTCTAAATCCTCCATTGCCATAATCCAAAATTATCCGTCCCATCGAACCTGATCACCTCAAATTCTTCATCAAAGTTAATACACATTTGATACCAATTGTTAGAACAATAATCAATATAAAATATTAAAAAAACATAAGTAAAGACAATGAATACAATTGTTCTTTGTTAACACAATTCGATCAATAATACATATCTTTGCGACTATAAAACATCTATAGTATAGTTATTTATTTATTTTTGTAATAATAAAATAGTTGAACTACTAAATGATTATGTTGAACTATAATCACATTCTTCTAATTCAAGTAATTCATGATAAACATAATTCTAAAAACACTCAAAGACAGGTCTCTGTGTTATTAATAAACCAAACACTACATTCTTATTCTTAGTACTCGTGGAGCAAGCAGTCGTCATATGATCTGAAGCTTCATCCTCCTTGTTCAAGTCAAGTACATCACATCAAGACACACTAATTTAATAAAACATTAATTGGAATACATAGTCAATTAATAATAGACGTTGGATGTTACTACCTCCGTTTTTTATTATAAGTCGTTTTGGTAAAATATTTTGTACCACAATATAATTCGTTTTATAATACCAATTAATCATTAATATTATTTTTCCTATTATAACCTTAAATATTTATTATTCTTTCTCCTTTCAATTATGTGAATTTATCTTTCCAATAGTATTAATGAAGGATAATTTTGTAAAACCCTTCCTAATTTCTCTTTTTTATACCACAATTAGGGGTGTTCGCGGTTTGGTTTGGATCAGTTTTGAAGCAAAATATCATCTGATCCAAAGGTAAATTTACTTACGGTTTGGTTCGGTTTTGGATGATTGGTTAAAAAAATCTGATCTGATTCGATCCAATTTCATGCGGCTTAATTTGGATCGATTTTTTGGATATCCAAATTACAAATTATAACTTTTATTAATATTATAAAAATATAAATAAATAGTAAGTTTGATATAATATATAATATACTATATCAAAAGTTAATATTATAAGATGAAAAAAATTCAAATAAATAGATTAAATCAAACTAATAATAGTATTTAAAAAAATAAGTAGTATCTAATATTAAATTATCACAACATATATACTAATAAAAAATAAATAAGTAAAAAATATATATACATGCGGTTTGGTTTGGTTTGGATCGGTTTTGAAAAATCAATCCGAAATCCGATCCAAACCAATCGGTTGTTTCAAAATGACATCCAAATACATCCAAAAAAATCGTTTTTTTTTTCAGTTTTCGATTTTTTTGGATTGGTTTTTCGGTTTTTATTTGGATTGGTTTGAATTTGAACACCTCTAACCACAATTATTGCATTTCTTAATACGTGTGAAAAGTCAAAAACGATTTATAATAAAAAACAGAGGAAGTATGAGAGGTTTGACTTTTATTATATGTTTTCTTAAAAAGAATATGTATTTTAAATTCTTAATTAAAACATTACTTGTCAAAAAATATAAAATGCCTGGCACCCATATGCTGGTAGGGTTGATCAGAGAGAGGACTTAGTAATTTTTTGTGAGTTAGGATGTGCCCACGGTGGTGAGAGATCCTGTTTGGTGGTGTTTTGGATATGAAGAGAGAAATCTCATGTTAGGTGAGAAGTTTTCTGTTTTTAGGGTATTTTACGTATGTTCTAAGTTGTTATCAAATGTCCTTACTCATGCTAGGGATGATGTATTTATAGTGGCTTTTGGGCTTGGAGTTAGGGTCTCTCGAAAATGATAACCGCCCACTTAGTCATAGTAGTAGACAATTAAATCTCTACTTCCTGTGGAGACTCGATTTAGTTTATTGACTATGAACTCCCACTAATCGAGACGTGTCTTTTCTCACGATTCACATGATGAGGTGAGATGAGGGCATTAAAGGCGAGGTCACCCCCAATCGTGAACAGTAAAAAGGGTGTTTCCCCTTACGAGCGACCATAACATCCTAGCCCTTGACAAGTTTTTATAAATATATCACTACATAGTCCCTTAAGCACGAGGGATTGATTAAGGTGAAGTATTTTAACTACTAATGAGTCCTTCAAGTGGGATAATCATCGAGTCTTTCCAATGGGAATCTAAGGCCTTCGAACGAGATTATATGTTGAGGCTGTTTAGTGATACTTCAAATCCCTTATAAGATGCATTTAGACGGTTATCTTGGGTTAGATTTCGGATGAGACCCTCAGACAAGAATTTTAAGTTAAGTCTCATATGTCAGACTTTGGTTGATTCCCTTAGGAGAGACCTTGGGCTAGACCTTTCTTGGGGAGAATCTAAGTCCCTTAGGCAAGGAGGTTTGATGAGATCCTAAGTATTTAAGGAGATATTATATTTTGAATATGTCTAATGAGACTCTTAGTCCCTCGGGCGAGGCGTTGATTCTCTCGGGAAAAACTTCAGTCGAGACCCTAATGAAATACTTTCAAGTTAAGTCTTTCGGACTAAAATTTGGTCAATGACCTTAGGACTGACCTTGTGATGGACCTTTCCTGTGGATACTCTCTAATTCCCCCAAGCGGGCCAATTACATGAGCTTATTTGATGAAACTCTAAGTCATTCATGCGAGATTATATGTTATTCTTGTCTGATTATACTTTTAGCCCCTCAAATGAGGCATTGAATCTCTCTAGAAAAATTTTGGTTGATAACCTCAGGTAAGACATTTAAGGTAAATCTCTCAGGCCTTACATTGGTCAAGTCCCTTAGGAGAGACCTCATACTAGACCTTGCTTGGGGAGATTATGAGTCCCTCAGGCGAGACAGTTAGATGAGGTAACCCATTCGTATTACCTTTAACGGTTATAATGATATCCTTGTGGAACTCTAACATATTCATATTTCCTTGAGAGGAGATAAGGATGTTCCCATTAAAGTCTAGTGTATTCATGTTTCCTTGAGAGGCAAAAGGGATATTCCTATGGAAGTCCAGCATATTCATGTTAGTTTAAGAGGCAATAAAGATCTTCCCAAGGAAGTCCAACGTATTCATCTTACCTTGAGACACGCAAATAACTTCTTATGGAATTCCAAGGATATTTAAATCCCACATACATAAAAGCAAGAATCGAAATATTTAAATCCTAGTTGGGTTAAAATTTTCTCTTTTATGCAGGCAATACCAGTTTCTCATCACCAGGTCGCCTTCTTAAATTTCTCTTGGTATCACCTTTGAGTTGTATCATTTAAATGTTTTTTTCTTGGCGAAGAACTCTCGGATATGGGAAACATCCATTACTTTATCGATCAGATTGACAACACACTCTATCCCTGCATCGTATACTTCATGTTTGAATTGACACCATGAGGTTGTATTGATATCATTGACAACATAGAATCCACCCCATATTCCATGGTAAATGGGGTTTCCTTGGTAGTTGTATGGAAAATGGTATGGTATGAACATAATATTTCATTGAGTAACTCAGTCCACAACCCTTTGGCCTCATCCAACTTCTTATTTATCCCTTTTAGGATTGCCTTGTTTACTGATTATGCTTGTCCATTAGATTTTAGGTAGACAACAGAGAAAAACTTTATTTGTAATCCTAAATCATGGTAAAAGTCAGTGATTATGGAGTTGGCGAATTACTATCCATTGTTGGAGACGATAAAGCCTGGAAACCCGAACCTGCACATGATTTTCGACCAATAGAAACGAAGAAATCTCACTGTTGTAATATTGGAGATAGGCTTCACCTAAATCCACTGTGTGAAGTAGTTGACCCACACGATCAAGAATTTAAGTTGCCCCGGTGCCAAGGGAAACTGACCTAAAATATCCTCCCCTACTCATATAAAGGCCAAGGATCATGGAATCGAGGAGTTCAGCTGGGGCATCACGGAGGCTAGTGTGTCTTTGACATCAATCACACTTCTTGACAAACACAACATTGTTCTTTAAAAAGGTGGGTCAGTAGTAACTTGCTCTTATTAGCTTGTGGGCAAGAGCCCTTCTGCCAATATGGCTTTCACATTCCCCTAGGTGAACTTATATGAATACCTAGGAGGTTTTATTCTTCCCCAGACACCATAACATTGTGGAGACCCTTCCCAACTTATAGAGTTTTAAAGCCAGGAAAGTAAACATGGAGCTCACTTCTGAACTTTTTTTCACCTCTCCTTCATCTTTAGGGAGTTCGTCCTTCTGCAGATAACACAATATGGGAGACATCCAACTTGAGTCAGGGGTGATCTCTAAGGTATAAGTATTATATGCCTTAATTCTAAGAAAAACGAAATTATCTTGTAATATTTTTTGATTACATCCTGTTGTCGTTATGGTGGCGAGTTTGGAAAAAAGGTTTGCTCTGGAATTTTGTTCACAGGGCACATATTTTACTTCAAAGGATTTAAAGTGTGCTTATAAACTTCTTACCTTGAGGATATATTTCACGAGCTATAGTTTTTTGGCATGGTGTTCCCTTTTTCCTTCAACTTGAGGGCACCCATTTCAAGGGTGAGAACCATATTTACAATGACAACTTTGTACTCAGATTTGATATCACTTGCTTTGAATTCAAAATTTAGTGCTTTTTCGATAATTATACTGCTCGGTCCTTCTAATACCATCTTTACACTGGTCCTTTTAATGTTTGAGGCATCATCAACAAACATCCTCCATTCTGAGAGAGTTTCTTCCTCTTTTTGAGAGATGAATTCTACCAACTAAAAAACTACCTGAGCTTGGGACTTGATGATTCCTCTTTTGACACATTGGATGTCATACTCTAAGAGTTCCACCACCCAAGACGCCACTCTTTCCGCCATGTCTGGATTTTTGAGCACCTGTCGGATAGGGTAGTTAGGTTTTATAAACACTTTATGACTTTGAAAATAGGGTTAAAGCTTCCTTGTCGTGACAACAACGAACATAACTAGCTTCTCGATCTTATGGTAACGTGCCTCGGTCTTTTAAACACTTTGCTTATGAAATACACAAACTGTTCTACCTTATCTGTCTCTTGGACGAGTACTAAACTCATCGCATGGTCTGTGAATTTAAGGTATGGGAGTAAAGGAGATCACTCTTTGGGACAAGTAGGGATATGTGGAGATGTGAAGAAGGTCTTTATTCATGAAAACGTCTCCTCGAATTCCCCTATCAACTCGAACTTCTCGTTCTTTTTCAAGGCGAAAAAGAACAAAAAAGCCTTGTCGCCCACACATGAGAGGAAACAAAATAAAGCTGCAAGGTGACCCGTTAGCTGCAACATCTCTTTGACATTGGTGGGGATTATCATGTCAATGACCGCCTAACACTTATCTGGGTTAGCGTGATGCATCTTTTCGTATACATGAAGCATATGAATTTTCTTGCCTGTGCCCCGAAGGCACACTTGGCAGGATTGAAACACATGTTGTACTTCTTGACTAATTACATGATCTCTTCCAAGTCTGCTACATGACTATGCCCTTATGTAGTATTCACTATCATGTTGTGTAATGCCTCAGATTTTATTTAATTACTTTATTAAGATCATTGTGTATTGTTGTGTTTAAAATAATAGATTATCGAATATAATGAAAATTATATTGTGGAAGATAATTGTATTATTATGCGATAAATAAAATAAATGTAATAAAATATGAGGCGAGGACAAGGTGGTAAATTAGTAAAAGTAATAAGGGTAAATGTGGAAGATCATATGTTGGGTCTTAGGGGTTATGTTGGAAATAAGGAAAAAGGGAAAACAAAATTGTGTTAGACAGAACGTGAAACGATCGTGGAAATTGTGAAGAGGAGAAGAAAAGGAAAAGTTTCGATTGTGAAGAAGAGTTCGCAGAGAAGAAGAAATTCTCGACAAAACCTAAGGTAAGGGTGGGATTCTTCCATCTCTAAGGGTTTTATAATGAGAATTGGGTAGGTTGAGGATTAGGGATTGTTGTTGTGATGAATTGGGAAAAAATCATGTTGATTAGTTGTTAGATGTTGTTGTTAATGGATAATGTTGTGAGTTAGGTGATTAGATGAAATATTCTGAAATTATCTGATTGGTATTGGTGATTTCTGGTGTGAAATTCGTAGCAGGTTGAGTGTTGAACGCAGAAGTGCGATTTGCAAAATCGCAGAGCTTGCTTAGCGAGCAAGAGTTAGTGAGTTCGTCGCTTAGCGAGCAGTGACCCTCGCTTAGCGAGCCCTGGAGTGTGAAAAATTGATTTTTAATTCCAAAAAAATTACTGAAAATTATTTAATTACTTAGTAATGCTTAGGAATTGATGGGGTGTAGCCGGGGGTAGTGAAAGAAGAGTTATACACACAATTGTAGGGATAATTAGTGTAACTTGACTATAAACATAAACAATATGTTCGTTGACGTTGATGTTGTTGTGATGAGTAGTTGTTACGATGATGTGTTTCATATGCTTGTTAAAGATACATGAGTATGTGATATGTTGTAGTATATGTTGTGTTGTGTTGTCGTGGTATGAGTTAAATTATGTGATTATATGTTAAGAATGCATGATAATCGTGATAATAATGACTAGTAATATATTGATCGATGTTGTGATAGGTTGCTGTTGTTCTTGAAGTTATATGATGTAGTCATTGTGAGTATACATGTATGTCATTGATGTTGCATGACATGTTGCATAGTTGAATAACATACCAAGGTGGGGTATGGTCATTGTTATGATGTTGGTGCGGTCATGAAATAAGGATTGTACATGGCCATGAAATAGAGGTCGAGGGTGTGATCATGAAATATGGGTCATAATGGACCATGAAAGAGGGGTCGAGAGTTACGATGGGAACATGATCTTGAAATAGAGATCATATATGGTACCGCATGCATAGAGTCAAGTAGAGTCTCATTGTATGATTGTTGTTGTTGTTGTTGTTGCATATATTATGGTGGTAGTATATGTTATTGTTGTATATATGTTGTTGTTGTATGTGATGTTGTTGAGGTGTGTGATAGTTGTCGTTGTAGGCGATGTTGTTGAATAGTTGTTGTTAAGAAGTGGTGCATTGTTTTGTGATACTTGCTTGATTCTTATTATATTACTTTTTTTGATGTAAGTATCTCATCCCTTCTGTTTGAATGTTACCCTTATGTTGGTAACATGCAGGTGAGCAGGATAAGTCAAATGGTGGTCAGTGAAGTCGGTGTACTTCACGTCTTTAGGGTGTCGACTCTGATACATCGCTTTGGGACTCGGGACGACATTGTTTTTACTTGTTATTTCTTTTAGGAAACAATTTTTGTAACTGAAGTTGATTGATGTTGATTTTAAAATTATTTATGCTCTATGTTGAATGCTTATTTTTGAAAACATATTACATAGCCGAGTTTATTTGTGTTGAATTGTAGCACTCAATTGGGTTTTAATGAAATTTTACTCTGATAATTACAAATAATTCTGTGGGGGTATTTTGGGTGTTACAAAGTGGTATCAGAGCAGGTCGGTCCGTCCGACCAAATAGTTGAGTCATCGAGTCGTAGAGTCGTTGAGTTGTTGTATTATTGGGTGTTGAACATTGTTGATGCGTTGTAGTTGTGTTGTTGTTGTTGACTCTAAATCACTGTTGGATTGTGTTGTGTTGTGTGAAAGATTTAAAATGGCTGGGAGGAATGATGTTGCACTTGCCGCTGCTATGCAAGCGATGGCACAATGTCGCTCCCCGAATTTTCATCCCGGTGCAAACGCGAACCGTCGGCGATGTTGGATGTTGAGGTTGAATAGATTCGCCAGCTAGGCATTTTTATCCCGAAGGAAAGGTAATGCTGCATAAACCTGGAAAGATATGGATAAGACGATTGCGAACCAAAGAGACTGAGAAAGGGTTGGTTACGACCTGGGAAGGTATTAACACCCAGATCGTTCGTCGTAATCGACGGGATCCACGCTTACTTGATTGTGTTTAAAAGGGGGATAGTGTATGTGCTAAATTGTGCACAAAAAGCTAGGGAGAAAAGGGTGTACAGAGTGTCAGTGCAAAAAGAAAGTGAATGCTCAAAACTGAGGCTAAGGAAAGAGAAACTGGGAGGAGGAGAAGGGGGAAACAAAGAGATTTTTGTTCGATAACCGTTAAGTTACGCCTACGTATCCTCTCGTGCAATGAGGAAGTCAGAACATCGTAGTTCGACTCAAAGAGACTGGGTGATTTTGTGTGAACTGCTTGCTTGTCTATGCTCAAGTGTATGACTCGTATGGCTCGAGTGCTAACTGTCTTACATTAGACGGAAGAAGCGAGTTCTCGTTTTCAGAGTGAGTATGATGAGAAAAGAATCCCGGATGAGAAGTTTATTGTTTGTTTTTGTGTTTTCAGATTTTTATTGTTTTTGGTGTTTTGCATAGGATAATGAGCTTAAGCCTTAATCAAGGGTTTGTAAACTCATTATATCACCCCTGATTAGGGATAATGAGTCTACATGAGTATGAGATGAAAATCCCAACTTAATTACCCTAATGATGCAGGATTAAGATCATTAACCTACTTGTGATTATTGAGTGTCTTTGGATTTTTGTTTTGTGTTAAGTTATAAGTTTAATCTCTAATCAGGGATTAGTGAACTCATTACACCATCCTAAGAGAAGGATAATATATGAGAACACTTAAGATGAGGAAGACTCCTCAACTTAATCCATGGTTAGGGATTAAAATCATTATATAACAAGCCTTTATTAAAGTGGATTTTAATTAAAGGTGGAGTTAAGAAATGGATTTTATGTTTGTAAGACTAAACTTGAGGGGGACTTGTCCATTAAACACTAGGGTTAGTCCCTATGAACCAACATGCAGAGATGTAACCCTAATATAAGGCCCAAGTTACAAGCTTAAGTCTTAATGATTATTAGGTGTTTTGATTAGAAGGTGTAAACAACTTAAAGGTTTAACACTAAGTATTAAAGTTATACACTCCATCCTAAGATAAGGATACAAGCATAACCCTAATACAGAGCCCCAAAAATTTAACTGTTTAGCCTTGATCATGAGATGAGAAGCAGAGACTCAAGGAGACTCAAAGGTAAAAAAAACTAGGGGAGACTATATACAACCCTAAAGTTATCATGCTTGGAAATTCCTATGGTTTGTGAGGCTTAGAGAAAGATCTTTAGAAAGTCTTCAGATGGCCACCAAGGAAGAAGAAGCAAATGAAAAGATAAGAGGAAGAAGAATATGTTACTTACTTCCTGAAGAAGTTAAGTAACCTAAGAGAAAGAAAAGGAGCAAGAGAGAGCACAAGTGAGTCAAACTCACTTCAAAGACAAATAAAAAGTCAAATTAAGGGATAAGAAAAGGTTAGATGTGGAGGCAAATCCACATCCTAAACAACTTACCTGAAGCCCCTGAAATGGTTAGTATGAATGCATAAGATGAAACAAGATGCAAAGATGCAATGATGAAGATGCAATGATGCCAACCAGAAGTGAATACATGATGCAAATGTGTCATGGAGAGATGCAAAGTCATACACAATGCATATGTATGATCATACAAGTGATGGATGCAAAAACAAGCATGCTAGAAGCTTAAGATCACATGAACATACATAAGATGTAATGGATGCAAAACATACCAAATGAATGCAACAATGATCAACCAACACTCACACATGTCCTAAGGTGTCTAAGATGACATACAAATGCATGAGATGTCATGACAAGTTCACATGATGATGGTATGCAAAGATGAATGCAAATGAACATGACAAGTTAGGGTTTTAAGAAAGTATGAGATACATATGATCAAAACAGAAGCATAACACATGATAAAAAATTGAAATTGTAACCAAGTGAACCCTAAACCCACATAAGATCACATCCCAAAGATGGAAGTCAGAAGCTATACAAAAGTCAAGTTATGGTTTTTCTAAGTTAGGCTAGGGTTTTGGGTACTTCTTCATGAAAAATCCCAAACAAATGGAAAATGCAATGCAAAAATGTAAGGTAAATACCCTAGATACTACATGCCAAGTATGAAAGAATTCAAAACGAACCATTCACAAACTCATCTTGGTTGATCAGAAATGAATTTTTGAAGTTATGGTTAGAAAAATAGGAAATTTAGAAGCCCTAATTCATGGTTAATTGTCTAAATGTGATCAAACCCTAAAAGAAATTTGTAAAATGAGTTTGTAAATTGTTCTAAATATGTAAGAATGCTTCCTGATTTTTTTGGTGATTTTTAAATACCTAAAGGTATTTTTAATTAATTAAAATGAATTAATTAATTAAATAATACAATTAAATGATTTAAAAATATTTTTGAATGCAAAAATTAAAAATAAAAATGTTTTTGGGTTCTGAAAATTATTTAAAGTTAGGATGCAAAAAATTAGAATTTTATAAAATGAAATGCTATTTTAAATAAATAAAGAAAAAAAATGAAATAAAAATGAATTAAAATGCAAAGTAATTAAAATGAGTGGTTCAGATTGCGTGAGAGAGAGATCAGTGGCCAGGATGAGAAGTCAGCTTGATTTTGGGTAGGATGATCTAAAGGCCTAGGTTTAAACATAGCTTACGCGCGTGATCCAATGGTCATGGTTCAATATGACTAATTAATTACAAATTAACTTAATTAATTAGAATTAGGGTTTAATGATCTAATCTGGACCATCCATGCGTTAATCTAATCAACATCCAAGGGATGAGATTCAAACTGGGGACCTAAACCCTAATGACCTTCAGGTGACCGGAGATGAGCTCCGGTCATCTTCTCCGGCAAGCCCCAACCCTAACTTCTTCTACAGGCCACTAAACACCAAACTAACTGCCCAGAAATGATCCCGAAACATCATACAATCAAAATCAATCCTTAAAAAAGATTTATAACACACATATATGATGAATCAAAGCAAAAACACTTTCACGGGCAAAGTTTCAAAACAACCATACATGCTCATTTCTACACTATTTTCAATTCCAAACACATCGGCATGATCAACAAAGCATATAGAATCATTCTATAACAAGAAAACAAGGTTCTGGAAAAATTGTTCTTGATGGATACCTGAACTGAAGTTCTTCAAACTGGGACTTTTTGGGCCTCCCTCTTGTGCAAATCAACTCCTCTAGTCCTCCTTGTGCTAATGGAATGCTAGGATGAAGTTTATTTGGGCTATTTTGAGAGGTTCAGTTCTGATGAAGCAGAAATCGTGTTTTTGTTTTAGGGTGTTTCAAGCCATGGTGATGGGTGGGAATGATCTATGGATGATTTGTGGTTAATTGGTGAAAGAAATTTGGAAGTTTTATGGCTGGTTTGAGAGAATCGAAGAGGGGAAGTTTTTGAAATTTTTTATGCAATTTGAGTATTGGCTTGTTCTGAGCTCTTGTGTGTTATGTGTTGTGATACTTAGGCTATGCATAAAAGATTAGAATGAGTCAGAAGAGTGGTTGGGCACAGTGGGAATGGTATGGCTCCATTGGCCAAAAAGTCAAAAATGGTATACTTGAAGCATGGGCCATGGCAGAAGTGATTTGAGGTCTTGGGCTGCCTCAGCTGAGTTTAAGGAGAGCCTTTGGATCAAAAATGGTGAGCTGTATGGCTTGATTCATGAGTTTGTATGGTTTTTGCATTTTGACAACATTGACATTTCTTGAGAAGCAAGTCATGAAATCTTGTGGTTCAAAGCATAATTCTGGTCAAGGCATGTTGCATTATGTTTCTATGATGTGTAGCAATGCATTAGAGGTCATGAGAAGGCTTGGTAATCAAAATTGCACATTTCCCTCTTTGTCATGAACTTGGAAATTACAAGATTTTTCCCAACTTTGACTTGCCATATCTTGAGTTCTAGGATGAATCAAGAGGAGTTCTTGTAATTTTTGAAAATGGGAAGATCAAATCTACAACTTTCATGTTTGAGGAAAATACATTTGAAGCCTTTTTGATCAAGAAAGAGGAGGTTGAAGATCTTTCCCAAAATGGAAAGTTTTCATTACAAGTCATGCCCAAAAATAGAAACTTTTCAAATGGCTCAAAATTCTTCAATCTTGTGAAGTTCTAAGCATTCCTAAGATCAAATAAAGATCATAGGACCTCAAATTGATGAAGATGACCCTTTGGAACCCTTGTTGGTGGTCTCAGATGCCCTGATTCTGACTTTTCTTGCACAACAAGTTACCATTTGATCAGATGACTTCCACAAGGAAATTTTGCTTCAAATTTGATACACATGCTCCTTATAACATATATAGACCAATAGAATCAAGAATGGCTAAAACATTTGAGTGTAAGGGCCTCAAACCCAAAACCCTAATTTCTGGTCATCTGTGTAGGAGCCCTGAGCCTGCCTGGGTGGCTCTGCAATCTCTTGTGATGTTTAGACTTTAAAGAACCCTTGGAGGCATAATATGATCATAGAACACTCATGGACCCTCTTGGCATGCTTCATGGCCTCTGAGATAGCTCAAACCTCTTCTAAGATATATCTTACCACAAACCCAAGCTATGCAGCTTATGCAATGAAATAACTATGTAGTGTGAGAGGGTATGCTTATGCAATGCAATATGAACGATCGCAAGTCAAGGTGTGAGAAAATAGAGAGGGAAAATTTGGGGGGTTTACAGCTGCCCCTATTCAAGCATGAGTTAGTTGTGTAGGATGTAAGTGCCTGGCTTAACTGACAAACAAGATAACTTGTGGTTGAATACCAAGACAGTCCAAAATTTGCACTCTTTATTTATAAGAAGAAAAGGGATATAAATTGTGATAGACAGTATAGACTGAATATCAACTGGTAGTGACGGAGGACGGCCATCGAGCAGAGGACGACTGCTGGGGATAAAAGCGATGAGAAACGCACTGACGGGGACGACCATCATGCTGGGGAACAAAGAATCCGCGACGGGGACGACCATCATACTGGGGAACAAAGATTCCGCGATGGGGACGACCATCGCGTAAAGAAAAGCGACTTTACTAGGGAGTTAAAAGCACTAACAGGGACGACCGTTAGGCTGAAGAATAAAGAAACCGCGACGGGGACGGCCATCGGGTGAAGAATAAATAAATCAATGATGAGGGATGGTCATCAAAAGGCGAAGGACGATCACCGAGCAGGGTACAGCTTCTGAGAGTTATCGCGACATAGGACGAATGTCGGATAAAAAGCTCGACGATGGGGACGGCCATCAGATGAATGATGAGGTACGATCATCAAAAGGTGAAGGACGATCACTTAGCAGGGGACGGCTGCTGAAAGATATCACGACGTAGGACGAATGTCGGATAAAAAGATCAACGATGGGGACGACCATCGGATAACAATGATGAGGGACGATCATCAAGAGGTGAAGGACGATCACCTAGCAGGGTACGGCTGCTCTGAGAGTTATCGCGACATAGGACGAATGTCAGATAAAAAGATCAACGATGGGGATGATCATCAGATAACAATAATGAGGGATGGTCATCAAGAGGTGAAGGACGATCACCTAGCAGGGTACGACTGCTCTATTAGGGATTATCTCGACATAGGACGAATGTCAGATAGAAAGTTGTTTTGTTGGCGACTTCTGGGGATAGATAAACACGGACGAGTGTTTAAGCCCTAAAAACAAAATGGTATAAGTGTTTCGACACTGTGTATAGATTAAAGATACGGACAAGTATCCTTAGAACTACGATACAGAAGAGTATCGATAGAAACAAACGCCGACGAGTGTTTAAGGAATGATGATACGGATGGATACCAACTGGTTAAGCAAGGAACACAGACGAGTGTTGATCTGCTATGGAGATGTGTATGATACAGACGAGTATCAAAGAATTATGTATAAGTGGGATGCAAACGAGTATCAGAAGGATTGTGTGTAAGTATGTACAGGTATTCGTATTGAGAATGCAAAAGGATATTTTGGCTTTTATCTGTAGGGGATAAGTTTTTTTTTTTTGCGTATTGCTGGAGGAGTGATTTTGGTATTTACAGGTGACTGGCTCGAACCCGACGTATGATCATGCAAATGTTTGATTTTTGCCGTAATGCTCCGTATTAGACGGAATGCTACGCTTTTTTTAGGGAGTAATGATGCGAATGCTAAGATTATGCAAATGAGAGAAACGAGATCTGAGATCTGAAATCTGTAGGGAGAAGGGATCACTGTACGATCTTCCTGGAGAATTCTGGGGAAAGAACTTTGTGGGGGCCCAATGCTAGGGATGAGACGATCTGACAACTTGCTGGGGAAAACCGATTCAGGCATCGCTTTGGAGATCTTTCTTGAGGAGGAGAGAACTTTTGGAAAGTAATCTGCCGGAGGATCAGCTTGCGGGGGATACTCTGAGGGGATAAAAAGCTCAGTGGGGGAATACTTTCGTCGAGTAGTCCTTCTAAAGATGTGATTGTTGGCTTGGCTGGGGATATAGTGCCTGATATGCACCATGCTGTGAAAGGTTGTCCGCCTTGAGTACCTGCAACCTGTCAAATGAAGGAAACACACAAGTGCCCTGAGGTATCCTCAACTGGATTCCGTCATAGGAGTTAGGTTTGCTTAAGAGCGCATATTTCCTGCAAGCATCTGTTGAAAATGGCTTATCTGTTTTCATCCAAATGTTGTATTACGAACTTTGGACATTTTGCAAACAAAACAAAAAGGTACAAAACAAAGTGTGAATGAATATTTGACTTTATTGATTTGTGTGCCCTGAATAGGCGAGTACAATGAGGAAGCTAATCCCTGAAATGAGGAGATTGCTGTAAAATTGAGAAAATAAAAGTCCTATTTGGCAATGCTAAAGTTGATGCTTCAATATTCCTTTGCTATGACCTGTATGACCTGGACGCTCTTCTTATCTTGCTTTCTGAAGAAAGTTGATTCTGATTGACGCTTTGTCCTTTCCAAGTTTGCCATGTTATGTGAGTGATACAGACAAATTCAGAATGTAGTTGTTCGCTTATTCCCTGATTTTGCGTGGATCGCCCTTTTGGGTTTTCAATCCACCGGGATATCCATTTTTGTCTGAGCTGTCCGATGTGGCTTTTCAACTCAGCGGGTGTACACATTTTTTTTCAAATTTTTCCCTTATTTTTGCCCGAGTCTTTTATTATGTTTTTGACTCGCCGAGATGCCCTATTTTTGCCTGGACTTACATTCTGTTTTTATGTCCAGCGGGTCATTTATGTGAAGTATTTTTTAACTGCGTCTGAATTCACAGGAGACAGGAAGTCTTCACCATCCATGGTTGCAAGCATCAGTGCTCCACCCGAGAAGACTTTAGTTACCACATAGGGACCTTCATAGTTTGGTGTCCACTTGCCCCTGTGATCTGTATGAGGAGGAAGGATCCTTTTCAGTACAAGCTCTCCCACTTGATATTCCCGAGGTCTGACTTTTTGATCGAAGGCTTTCTTCATCCGCTTCTAATATAACTGACCATGACAGATAACCGCTAATCTCTTTTCTTCAATCATGCTCAGTTGGTTATAACGAGATCAGACCCATTCTGCTTCGTCCAGTTTCACATCCATCATTAACCGTAAGGAGCGTAATTCAACTTCAACAGGTAGGACTGCTTCCATACCATACACAAGCTGATAAGGTGTTGATAACGAGAAAATATATCGATTATATTGCTATGTTTCATTACCGTTTTATCGCATAATCGTCGTTTTAACACCCGATTCCTCGAGTTTTCCTTGCCATTTTGCAGGTACATCGTATACAGAGCTAAATCATGAGCCAAGAGTGAAAGGAGCGAAAACAACCATAAAAAGATGAAGAAATGAAGAATGCTGCAAAACCTGCATATTTTGTAACACTCACGGTCGTCACCTAGTTGTCACGACCGTGACACCCCAAAAGGAGCAATCACGACCGTGACATATCCCTCACGACCGTGACACTTATTTTACAAGGGACACGAACGTGATGCCCTTGTCACGACCGTGACAAGGGAAAAATAGGTTATTTGACTGAAGACGTGGTCATAACGTTACGCTGCAAATGAAATCCTATTTTCCAGCTGACCCTCCTGTATCCACGTTCCTGGATTTTCTCAAATGCTCCTACGAGGCCCAAGCACCAATTCAACCACCAGCCCATTTAATCTTCTATAAATAGCTTAATTCAATTGAACAATTTACAGAGTTTAGTTTTATTATTTTCTTGCGGAAGCTCTGCCGAATTATTTTACACCCTTATTATTTTTCCAGCATTATTTTCATTGCTTTATTTTTCTCGTATCCAAACCAAACCTATAACAATTTCCAACATCAGGAAATTGTTATAAAATTTATTTGTTTCAAAGCCTTCTGAATTTTTATTTTATTTCCGATTCCGACGAATACTCCGAGCTTTCCAGCCTGTGGAAGAAGGAGTCTGCCATTTTTATTGTTAACCAGGTTTATATTAATTTGCAATTTTATATTTATGTTGAATATTTATTTTTCTGCCATGAATATTTCGTTTTATGTTTCTCTGCCTCTGTCTGGTTCAACAAAAATGAGTAGCTAATTACCTTAGGGCGGTATGTAATTAAAACAAACTAAATCGGTAAAATCAACTATAGGCTTAAAATAATTAAGAGCTTAACATTCTGGCTGATACTTTTTATTATAAAATCGACCTTTTTGTTACGAGAGTAAGGAAAGTGTATTAGGTTAGATCAAGACCACGAGAGTGTGAGATTTTAACCAGATAGCTAAAGTTAGGCATTTAAATTAAACACAGCGAGAGCGCTTTAAAATAAATTAGAATTACTAAGTTTCCAAAAATTATCTCTAAACACTTATGGGCTAGCGAGAGCAGGCATAGGGCTTTAGGGGTAAGATCTGAGATAAGACCACGAGAGTGTGAGTTAAAGGTATTTAAACTGGTAACCTCTACAGAATAGATTAAGTGAACCATCTTCATAAGCCTAGGTTAGATTTACCCGCCTAAGTTAGCATAATTACATACCGACCGCCTTAGTATTATTTTATTAAACTTAAATTTAATTCCCGCCTTTAATCTTTAAAAACAACAAAAAATCGTGACAACCCTTCACCTTAGCTAAACTAGAAGTTAATCTAGCACTAAGTAACCATAGAGTCCCTGTGGATCGATAATCTTAAATATTACTTCGATTGGCTGTGCACTTGCAGTTAAGATACCGCTAGACACATAATTAGATATGTCTTTAGCCCATCAAGTTTTTGGCGCCGTTGCCGGGGACCTTAATTTAGTTACTAGTGCACTTTAGGTAGCATTGTCTAGACTAAGGTAACAACTATTTTCTTTTCTTAATCTAAATTCCCGAGTGTATGCCAAGTACTCGCTCTCAAGGCGAAGACTTGCAACCTCTAATCCCAGAATCGGAACGCTTCTTACACGTAAGAAGACGGATATTCGATTACGAACAAAGTTACAATATTCCAGATCTTCAATTAGATCCACCTAAACCAGTCGTAACATCAAAGGACGCAGAGATGGCTGAAGAACAGAATCACCCACTCAAGTATTACGCTAGTCCTTCGCAAGCTGAACCGCATTCAAGCATTGCCGCACCGGCCATCAACCGAAACAATTTCGAACTAAAACCTTCGTTGATATCAGCCGTGCAACAAAATCAATTCGCCGGAAATCCTACCGAGGATCCGAACCTTCATCTCTCGATCTTTGTGCAATACGCAGATACCGTAAAAGCCAATGGAGTTACCCAAGAAGCTATTAGACTACGTTTGTTTCCTTTTTCACTTCGAGACAGAGCAAGAGCCTGGCTTCAATCTCTGCCTTCGAACTCAGTAACTACGTGGGAGGAACTAAAGAGAGTTTTCTTGACCAGATATTTCCCACCTAGCAAGACAGCTATGCTGAGAGCTCAGATCAACGGATTTAAGCAAAGGGAAAACGAATCACTATTCGAAGCTTGGGAACGCTATAAGGATATGCTGAGACTTTGTCCACATCACGGATTAGTAGAATGGATGGTCATCCATACCTTCTATAATGGACTCTTGTACAATACAAGAATGACAATTGACGCTGCCGCGGGCGGTGCACTGATGGACAAAGAATATAATGATGCTTATGCACTTATCGAAAGTATGGCTCAAAACCATTACCAATGGGGAAGCGAGAGAGTCACAACTGAGAAACCAACAAAAGGAGGTATGTACGAAGTGAGTAGTATGGACCAAGTCAATGCAAAGTTTGACCAACTAAGCCAAAAGATCGACAACTTGGCCATAACACCAACATCCACCGTGGCTGCAGTAACACCTAACTGTGAGTTATGTGGAGTTCCAGGACATGAAGTTTCTGATTGTCAACTATTAACAAGAATCCCCACAGATCAAGTGAATTATGCTCAAGGAAACCCATACTCAAACACATACAACCCAGGTTGGAAGAATCATCTGAACTTCTCCTATAAGAACAACAATGCTTTATACGCACCAGGTCAAGCACCAGCTACACCACCAGGATATCAAAAGACTGCTCCTAATGTCCCTAGAAAATCGAACCTTGAATTGATGATGGAGAACTTTATAGCTAACCAATCTCAGACAAACAAGGACTTCTTAAACCAAAACATACACACTAGTGAGCAGATTAAACAATTAGTAAGCAAAGTAGATGCATTAGCTACACATAACAAAATGCTTGAAACTCAGATTTCACAAGTAGCTCAACAACAAGCACCTACCGCTGCACCAGCTGGAGTATTTCCTGGACAACCTCAACCTAATCCGAAAGGACATGCAAATGCTGTGATATTAAGAAGTGGCAAGGAACTTGACGGACCTACCGATCCAAGACTTGACAATCCAGCCATGTACCAAAAACCAGATAAACCGACTGAAGTGGTGAATGATCCAGAAGAAAAGGAAGATGAAAATCAAGAGGCAGTGGAGAAAGAAAAGCCTTATGTGCCTCCACCACCCTATAAACCACCAATTCCGTACCCTCAGAGATTAACCAATTCCAAGACGATGGGTCAGTTTAAGAAATTTGTCGAACTTCTGAAACAGTTGAATATTACTATTCCGTTTACAGAAGCGATCACTCAAATGCCCTCGTATGCTAAGTTTTTAAAAGAAATCTTATCTAATAAGAAAAAAATAGAGGATAACGGAACAGTTACACTTACTGCTGAGTGTAGCGCCATAATTCAGAATAATATGCCTCCTAAGCTAAAAGATCCAGGAAGTTTCTCTATACCCTGTGTAATAGGAAAATTCGTCATTGACAAAGCTCTATGCGATTTAGGAGCCAGTATCAGTGTTATGCCCTTAACGATTTGCAAAAGGCTAGACATGGGAGACCTAAGACCAACTAAAATATCTGTTCAACTAGCCGATCGCTCTGTAAAATATCCTGTAGGCATACTAGAAAACGTCCCAGTACGTATAGGACAATTCTACATCCCTACTGATTTCATAATCATGGACATCTCTGAAGACTCCACTACACCTATCATACTAGGAATACCATTCTTAGCTACCGCCGGAGCTATAATAGACGTAAAAAGAGGAAAGCTAACCTTTGAAGTAGGTGAAGAGAAAGTTGAATTTATTTTAACACAATTCTTACAATCACCAGCTATAGAGGATACATGCTATCTATTGGACGTAATTGACGAATGTGTAAGAGAAATGGAAATGAAAGAAACTACCTATTCTGAAATTATGAAAATTCAAATCCCTCCGATTTTCGAAGATGATAATTGGCGTGCACCGTATCAAGACGATAGTCTAAACGAAAGTTTAGCACTTACACCGGATCCCATGCCAAGTAAAGATAAACCTACATTAGGATTAAAAACTTTACCTAATAACCTAAGATATGAATTCTTAGACATTGAATGTAAAAGACCAGTTATAATAAATTCCAGTTTAGGAACAATCGAAACAAAGAAACTTTTAGATGTCTTAAAGAAATATCCAACTGCATTAGGATATAACATATTTGATCTCAAAGGAATATGCCCTTCAATCTGTATGCATCGTATTCTGCTAGAAGAAGATTGCAAAACCTCCAGAGAATCTCAAAGAAGAATTAACTCAATCCTTAGCACTGTAGTGAAAGAAGAAGTTAAGAAACTACTAGATGCCGGAATAATATATCCAATCTCTGATAGTAAATGGGTTAGTCCAGTACATGTAGTACCAAAGAAAGGAGGTATCACTGTCGTGAAAAACGCTCAAGGAGAATCGATATCGCAAAGAGTAGTGACAGGACATAGAGTGTGCATCGATTATCGTAAACTAAACAAAGCCACTCGAAAAGATCATTTCCCACTACCCTTTATAGATCAAATGTTAGAACGATTAGCCAAGCATTCTTATTTCTGTTATCTTGATGGTTACTCAGGATTTTTCCAAATCCCTATCCACCCAGATGATCAAGAGAAGACTACATTCACATGCCCCTATGGAACGTTCGCCTATAGACGAATGCCCTTTGGATTATGCAACGCTCCTGCAACCTTTCAAAGATGTATGATGTCAATCTTCGCATATTTTATAGATAACATCATGGAAGTGTTCATGGACGACTTCTCTGTATGCGGGCAAAGTTTTGAAGGATGCCTATCGAATTTAGAAATGGTGTTAGAAAGATGTGTGAAAGTAAACCTCGTGCTTAACTGGGAGAAATGTCATTTTATGGTCAGAGAAGGAATCGTATTAGGACACGTTATATCCGACAAGGGAATTGAAGTTGATAAAGCTAAGATAGAAGTCATAAAAGATCTTCAACCCCCTAAAACAATTCGAGAAATACGAAGCTTTTTAGGACACGCCGGTTTTTACCGACGATTCATCAAAGATTTCTCGAAAATCACTAAACCTCTTACTGGTTTATTAATGAAAGATGTTGAGTTCATATTGAATGAAGATTGTCTTAAAGCATTCGAAACTCTAAAAACAGCCCTCATCACCGCACCAATCATGCAACCCCCTGACTGGAGATTACCTTTCGAAATCATGTGCGATGCGAGTGACTATGCTGTAGGCGCAGTTCTAGGCCAGAGGAAGGAAAAGAAACTTCATGCGATTTACTATGCCAGTAGAACCTTAGATTCTGCTCAGATGAACTACGCCACTACTAAAAAAGAATTGTTAGCAGTTGTCTTTGCGCTGGACAAATTTCGTTCTTACCTAGTAGGAGCAAAAATAATAGTCTACACAGACCATGCTGCTATCCGATATCTATTAACTAAGAAAGATGCTAAACCGAGACTCTTGAGATGGATTTTACTCTTACAAGAGTTTGATCTCGAAATAAAAGATAAGAAAGGTACTGAAAACGTCGTAGCGGACCATTTATCTAGAATAGAAGGTATTAAACCCGAACAAGTGCCGATTAACGATGATTTTCCGTATGAACAGCTGATAGCACAAATAGGAAGCGACCCAATCCAGTTAGACATAAATGAACCAGAACCCGTGGAAACAATCCAGACAACTGTAGGACTGCCATGGTACGCTGACATTGTCAACTACCTAGTTGCAGGAGCTCTTCCACCTGATTTAACCTATCAGCAGAAAAAGAAATTCTTTCATAATCTAAAACATTACTATTGGGATGAACCATTATTGTTCAAAAGAGGACCCGATGGAATCTTTCGTCGATGTATTCCCGAAGAAGAAATAGAAGATGTCATTGCTCAATGCCATTCATCTCCTTATGGTGGACATGCAAGCACTTCCAAGACTTGTGCAAAAATCTTACAAGCCGGCTTATTCTGGCCTAATCTATGGAAAGATGTCCACATCGCTGTTATAAATTGCGATCGGTGTCAACGCACCGGCAATATTTCAAGAAGAGATGAAATGCCTCAAAAAGGAATATTAGAAGTAGAAATCTTTGACGTCTGGGGAATAGATTTCATGGGACCATTCCCATCATCTTTCGGTAACAATTACATACTCGTAGCCGTTGATTATGTTTCAAAATGGATTGAAGTTATAGCTTCTCCTACAAATGACACACGAGTAGTAATAAAGCTTTTCAAAAATATAATCTTTCCCAGATTTGGTGTGCCTAGACTCGTCATAAGTGACGGTGGCTCACACTTCATTTCAAAAATCTTTGACAAATTACTATCTAAGTATGGAGTAAGACACCGTGTGGCAACACCATATCATCCACAAACAAGTGGACAAGTCGAAGTCTCAAACAGAGAAATCAAACAAATCTTAGAAAAGACTGTCGCCATATCTCGGAAAGATTGGTCATCTAAACTTAATGAAGCTTTATGGGCTTATAGGACCGCTTACAAGACACCCATAGGAACTACACCTTTCAAATTAGTTTATGGAAAATCTTGTCACCTCCCGGTAGAACTAGAACACAAAGCTTATTGGGTGATCAAAACTCTCAATATAAACTATAATGCTGCAGGAGAAAAGCGAATCCTAGATATTAACGAATTAGAAGAATTAAGGCTAGATGCTTATGAGAATGCTAAGATATATAAAGAAAGAACTAAGCGATGGCATGATAAACGCCTATCTAGGAAAGAATTTAGTGTGGGAGATGTTGTACTCCTCTTTAATTCAAGACTTAGGCTCTTTCCTGGAAAACTAAAATCTAGATGGTCAGGACCCTTTGAAATAACTAAAGTGTTCCCGAGCGGAGCAATAGAAATTAAGGGTAGGAATAGTGAACCATTCACAGTAAACGGACAACGTTTAAAACATTATCATAAAGTTGAAAATAGAGATTATGCAAATAGTCTAAGGCTTTTAGAGTTGTCCACTAATTTCCCTGATTAATCTAACCTAAGCATTACGTCAGGCTTTAGACGATAAAAACAACGCTTAGTGGGAGGCAACCCATTTACTCATTTAATCATTTAAATCATCTTCATCATTTTATTATTTTGTCATTTATCATTTTATTCTTCATTTATTTATTTTGTCATTTTATAGTTTTATTTCATTATTATTGCCTTTAATTTATGCATTTTATTTCCTTATTTTTCCTTATTTTAATCTTAAATCACTTTTACAGATTTTCTAAAAGTCTTTTCCACTTTCCTTCTCCCCCTGATTTGTTTCCTCCGTATTTGCACTAACCATGGCTAACCAACCAATAAACCTTATGGAAACCAAATTTAGAGGTAGGAACCAAAGAATGAAATTTGAAGAGTTATCACAGAGGCCAATGGATTTGACCCTGTACCCGGATGATCTGACTATGGAAACCCTAGGTATACATGATAGCATCCTATACTTGTTTAACCGACTTGGATGGGAGAATGCACTGATTCAACAAAAGTTTGTGACTTACCGCGAGCTCACCCTTGAGTTCCTTAGCTCCTTAGTTTACCAATTGCACAGGTGCAACCGTTTAGGTACCATCCGTCCTATGAATCTTAACTTTTGCTTTAATCGCCATATCATAAGGAATTTAGGACATCCACCTTTCGAGTACCTAATCCGGAATGAAGTAGTAACCCTGTTCACACTACCAAACTATGCTAGAGTAAGTGTTCACAATAAGGATAATTGGCTTTATGAGTTAACCCCACCTGACTATCCATCTACTCCTGAAACACCTCAGTCTTACAAGATAAAAGATGATATAATGACCGATGTAGAAAGTGACCCTGAGACGCCTCCTGGTTACCATGACATTGACCACACTGACGAAGTGATTGAAACCCCTGAAGTGAATCAAGTAGATTATGCTAACAACTTAAAGAATATCATGAACACTCTTGAAGCTTACCAAACTGACATAAATACTGTTAAGGATTAGATTAAGAGCATGCGATTGGACATTATAGGATTAACTGACATAACATGTGAGCAATTCTACCACCTGAACTCCGCAATCGAAGATTTGAAGAAGCACTTTTGAAAATGTTGTAGTGATCTAGCTTATTTTACTTATTGTTTTCGTTTCTAGTTATTTTTACTTTTCGCAAACATTTTTGTACCGTATTTTCATTTATGTAATTTCATTTCAATTACCAAATGCAAAGCACTTCTAGTTTACAAATTTTTTTCATTTTAATCAATTTATATGTTTTCAATCTATATACTGTTATGCTTGAATTGATTCATATTTTATACAATCTCTCGTGTGATGCAATTTACAAGTACTATATTGAAATTATTTATTATATGGTGTTTATATTTAATATTGAGTGAGAAATGATCAAAAATATTATATAAAGTATATGGAGCGTGAGAGATAATGCTTTCTGGAAATTATTCAAGGAATTCAAGCCTCACGGTCGTCACACCCCCTAACGATCGTGACAAGCTAATTAGCGTGTCACGACCATCATCTCCTTGTCACGACCGTGACAACCCTAATTATAGGATTCGTGAGAAACATAACTGTTTCTTCTTCGAAACCTCTTCATCTTTCTTCTTCCATAACTTTCAAAACCACCCATTATCTCCTCCAACTTCCGTAACCTCCCATTACCAAATTAAAACCCATTAACCTCTCCATTATCACCACACCTATCACATTCTCACCTTACAATATTTATCCGAACCATTATTTCTCTCATTTTATCACTTTTTCACAAAAATCCAAACTCCTCATCTCCCACTCTTGTTCTTTCATGCAATGGAAGCTATACAATTTAGAGAGGGTGAGAATGGAGAAAACCAGAGAGAAAGATTCATCCGATTCCAAAACCGTGGCGTGAAACCCACGTGTTATATCGACACTGTCTGTTTGAGAGAACTCGGAATGCTTAACAGTGTCAAGCGCCTGCTTCAAAAAGTCGGTCTGTGGGATCTTTGCAGTCAGCCCCAGCCCACATTCGAGCTTCTGACATTGGAATTCCTAAGCTCATTCCATTACATCACTCCTGCCGGTTCTCAGAGTCAACTTACCGGTTTCGCTAAGTTCAGATTGCATGGCCAGGAGTTCGAACTTTCGCAAAATAGAATAGCCGAGTTGCTAGGCTTCGATCACGGGAATGAATCTCACCTCCGCGTGCCGGATAATTTCAGTGAAACCGCTTTCACCCTATGGCACGACAGAACCAACACCCGTGCCTCAGCCTTTCAGAGCCTTAATGCTACACACATCCACAACCCGGCAATCAGATATTTTCACCGCATCATTTGCAACACCATCTTTGCACGAGAGAGTAACCATAAGATCAACTCCAAGGAGCTTCTGTTCTTGCACTGCGCTCTAAATGACGAGCCTATCAACGCTGCCCCGTTCATGCTGAACCATATCCAGTCCATTGCGCAAAGAGGCGCAACCCCATTTTACATTGGCGGCATTGTCACCACCCTCGCCATTTAGTTGGGGCTTGGTGACTTGGTCGTAAATCAGCCTTTCAGAGACGCCGAGTTCCTCACCAAGAACTATTGCAGGTCCGCACACTTGATTGCGTAGAGAGAGGATGGCAGGTTCAGCCCTGTTATCCACGGCACTGTTTATCACCACATTATTCTGCCGTCCCGTGACCGCATCGATCCATCTAGCCGAGCCAACTGGCTCTTTGCTTTACCGGATGCTGTCGGCCACGCCCCCATTCATGATGATCAGGCCGATCCACCAGCGGACGAGATGGAAGACGCTATGGATGCAGCTGAGCCTGTCCAGGACATTCCAGAGACATCCACCCGACAACCTCCTGCACCGGAATACACACTTGAGGAAGTCCTCCGTGCGATTCATCAGCAAAACCAGATGAATGCCGCACTGGAGCGAAGGCAGAAGGAGCAGCATGATGCTTTACTCCGCACTATTGCAACCAACCAGACAGCTACTGATGAGAAGCTCAGAGAAATCCTTAGCGAGCTAGAGGCTTTGCGCATTGACATCACTGCTATCACCGGTACCGGTTCTGATCCTGAAGCGACTCCGACCAGACGCTCCCGCACCAGAAGCCGAGGCCGCGGTCATCAGCAGCCTTAGTTTTAGTTTTTTTTTGTTTATGTTTGTTTTTCATTTTCGTAGTTTGTATTGTACTTTTACCGCTATTATATCACAACATTGAGGACAATGTCTGATATAGTGTGGGAGAGGTACCTTTCATTTTCCGCATTTTCCCTTTTCGCATATTTTCCATTCCGTTGTATTTCCATTCCGTTGTATTTCTTTTCGTAAGTTAATGAAACGAGCAATAACTTTCCCCGTTTATTTAGCCATACCGAAAAAAATCTTTAATTAATTCTTCGCATTACCCGACTTACCTACGAAATCATAATTAGGAAGCTGAGAACGATTCAACAAGATCAATACAGTCTTAACACCTTAGACTTCCCACTTAAGCGATTCCGTTCCGATTATCGTTACGAGTACACCTTAAGTTTCAGTTCAAAAGTAACCCCTAGTAGTTTATACTAGCAGTCAGCACCGTCTGAATACAAACCACGTGGGGAGCCGATGAATATAAGCGTTTGATGCCTAATCTAAAATAATCCTTCATATCTCGATGCAAATGAAAAGAAATTCCACCAAAGTACACGGTCGCATATAAGAAACGAGAAATATGAGAAGGAGTCCATTGCGGGTTGGTTCAGAGGTACTAGTTCTGAACTTGGTAGGGCGTGCTACGGCTCGATCCCCCACAACCTCCAAAACGGATAATGTATGTAGGGTTACCGCACTCGTGTACCAGACCCCGTGCTTAAAAAGGATCAAAGTCGCTAACCGGCTACTCCACTACGTGCGTGCTAAGGCAAAAGGCTTAATGTGATTGCGCTAGAATGAAACCGGGCGAAATAAGATCGAAAGACTCTAGGTGAAATCGTAAAGCAATTACCGATTGTTTCGTTTAACGGGAAGTCAACGACTTAGCTTGTTGCTTGTGTCATTAGTGTATCGTTAGTGTTTTATCAAAGTACCGGTTTGTCCGACAAAACGATCCCTCGTACGGTTTGTTATGTGTGTGTGTCGATAAAAACTTGTCCGACGATTTTCAACCGACTATTTGCTTGAGGACAAGCAAAGGTTTAAGTTTGGGGAAGTTTGATAACGAGAAAATATATCGATTATATTGCTATGTTTCATTACCGTTTTATCGCATAATCGTCGTTTTAACACCCGATTCCTCGAGTTTTCCTTGCCATTTTGCAGGTACATCGTATACAGAGCTAAATCATGAGCCAAGAGTGAAAGGAGCGAAAACAACCATAAAAAGATGAAGAAATGAAGAATGCTGCAAAACCTGCATATTTTGTAACACTCACGGTCGTCACCTAGTTGTCACGACCGTGACACCCCAAAAGGAGCAATCACGACCGTGACATATCCCTCACGATCGTGACACTTATTTTACAAGGGACACGAATGTGATGCCCTTGTCACGACCGTGACAAGGGAAAAATAGGTTATTTGACTGAAGACGTGGTCATAACGTTACGCTGCAAATGAAATCCTATTTTCCAGTTGACCCTCCTGTATCCACGTTCCTGGATTTTCTCAAATGCTCCTACGAGGCCCAAGCACCAATTCAACCACCAGCCCATTTAATCTTCTATAAATAGCTTAATTCAATTGAACAATTTACAGAGTTTAGTTTTATTATTTTCTTGCGGAAGCTCTGCCGAATTATTTTACACCCTTATTATTTTTCCAGCATTATTTTCATTGCTTTATTTTTCTCGTATCCAAACCAAACCTATAACAATTTCCAACATCAGGAAATTGTTATAAAATTTATTTGTTTCAAAGCCTTCTGAATTTTTATTTTATTTCCGATTCCGACGAATACTCCGAGCTTTCCAGCCTGTGGAAGAAGGAGTCTGCCATTTTTATTGTTAACCAGGTTTATATTAATTTGCAATTTTATATTTATGTTGAATATTTATTTTTCTGCCATGAATATTTCGTTTTATGTTTCTCTGCCTCTGTCTGGTTCAACAAAAATGAGTAGCTAATTACCTTAGGGCGGTATGTAATTAAAACAAACTAAATCGGTAAAATCAACTATAGGCTTAAAATAATTAAGAGCTTAACATTCTGGCTGATACTTTTTATTATAAAATCGACCTTTTTGTTACGAGAGTAAGGAAAGTGTATTAGGTTAGATCAAGACCACGAGAGTGTGAGATTTTAACCAGATAGCTAAAGTTAGGCATTTAAATTAAACACAGCGAGAGCGCTTTAAAATAAATTAGAATTACTAAGTTTCCAAAAATTATCTCTAAACACTTATGGGCTAGCGAGAGCAGGCATAGGGCTTTAGGGGTAAGATCTGAGATAAGACCACGAGAGTGTGAGTTAAAGGTATTTAAACTGGTAACCTCTACAGAATAGATTAAGTGAACCATCTTCATAAGCCTAGGTTAGATTTACCCGCCTAAGTTAGCATAATTACATACCGACCGCCTTAGTATTATTTTATTAAACTTAAATTTAATTCCCGCCTTTAATCTTTAAAAACAACAAAAAATCGTGACAACCCTTCACCTTAGCTAAACTAGAAGTTAATCTAGCACTAAGTAACCATAGAGTCCCTGTGGATTGATAATCTTAAATATTACTTCGATAGGCTGTGCACTTGCAGTTAAGATACCGCTAGACACATAATTAGATACGTCTTTAGCCCATCAGGTGTTTCCCCGGTAGATGTTCTGATGGAAGTTCGGTACCCATGCAAGGCGAATGGTAACATCTCATGCCAGTCTTTGTATGTGACTACCATCTTTTGCACAATCTTCTTAATGTTCTTGTTAGCCGCTTCAACAACACCATTCATCTTTGGCCTGTAAGGAGAAGAGTTGTGATGTTGGATCTTGAAATCCCGGCATAGCTCTGTCATCATTTTGTTGTTTAGGTTTGAACCATTATCAGTAATAATTCTCTCGGGAACTCCATATCGACAAATGATATCCCTTTTCAGAAATCGGGCTACCACTTGCCTGGTGACGTTTGCATACGAAGTTGCTTCAACCCATTTGGTGAAGTAATCAATGGCTACTAGGATGAATCTGTGACCATTTGAAGCAGTTGTCTCGATCTTTCCAATCATATCAATGCCCCACATGGCGAAGGGCCAGGGTGAAGACAATATATTCAAAGGTTTGTCTGCATAGATCTGGCACTTATGGCATTTCCTGGAATAGGCATAACAGTCTACATCCATTGTGATCCAATAGTAACCTGATCTCAACAATTTCTTCGCCATTGCATGTCCTCCGACATGGGTACCGAAATACTTCATGCATTAGTAGGTCTGCTTCCTTCTTGTCAACACATCTGAGCAAGACCATGTCGAAGTTTCGCTTGTATAAGGAGCCATCAGTATTGAGGATGAAACTGCCGGCTAGCCTTATCAACGTCTTCTTATCATTAGACGATGCCCTAGGTGGGTATGTATGAGTCTCCAAGAAGCATTTGATGTCGTGGAACCAAGGTTTATTGTCAGTAACAGTGTCTACAGAGAAGACATATGCCGGTCGGTCCAGTTTGGATACCAAAATCCGAGGTACATAGTTAGCAGTCTGTACTTTGATCATAGATGAAATGATGGCCAAGGTGTCTGCAAACTAATTCTCATATCGAGGAATGTATTCAAGCTTGACTATTGTGAAGAAAGTCAACAATCTCCTCGTATAGTCACGGTAGGGAACCAGATGCTCTTGATGAGTATACCACTTGCCGTTAGTTTGATTGATCACCAAAGCTGAATCTCCGAATACATTCAAGGTTTTGATCCTGAGGTCAATGGCCTCCTCAAGACCCATGATACAAGCTTCGTACTCTGCTTTATTATTAGTGTAGGCAAAGGTGAGCTTTGCTGAGAAAGGCAGATGGACTCCTTCGGATGTAATGAGCACTGCACCAACCCCACGACCATTACAATTAACTTCCCCATTGAACATTATAGTCCATGCTCCTTCTGGATCCGGCCCTTCAATGTGAATAGGCTCTTCACAATCTTTTGACTATAAGAACATGATGTCTTCATCAGGGAAATCAAATCTCATAGGCTGGTAGTCATCAATGGGTTGCTCGGCCAGATAGTCAGACAATACACTGCCCTTGATGGCTTTCTGAGAGGTGTACTGAATATCATATTCTGTTAGAATCATTTGCCACCTTGCAACCCTTCCGGTAAGTGTTGGCTTCTCAAATATGTACTTGACGGGGTCCATCTTTGAGATCAACAAGGTAGTATGAGTCAACATATACTGTCTTAGTCGGCGAGCAGCCCACGCTAAAGCACAACAAATTTTCTCGAGCAGTGAATAACATTGTTCACAGTCGGTAAACTTTTTGCTCAGGTAGTATATTTCATACTCTTTTCGACCAGACTCGTCATGCTGGCCCAACACACACCCCATTGATTCATCCAATATTGTCAGGTACATTATTAGAGGTCTTCCTTCAACTGGAGGCATGGGAATTGGAGGCTCCTGCAGATACTCCTTGATCTTGTCAAAAGCTTTCTGACAATCATCGTTCCACCTGATTGTTTGATCCTTTCTTAGCAGTTTGAACAAGGGCTCGCAGGTTGCAGTGATATGAGATATGAACCTTGAAATGTAGTTCAATCTACCTAAGAACCCTCGAACTTCTTTCTCAGTCTTAGGTGCAGGCATTTCCTGAATTGCTTTGACTTTGTCAGGATCAACCTCAATTTCTTTTCCGCTTACAATAAAACCCAGCAGCTTACCAGAACGTACCCCGAATGTGCATTTGTTGGGGTTTAACCTTAACTGATACTTCCTCAGACACTTGAACAGCTTCAACAGATTTACCAAATGCTCTTCCTCTGTTTGGGACTTGGCAATCATGTCATCCACGTAACACTCAATTTCTTTATGGATCATGTCATGGAACAATGTTACCATAGCCCGTTGATATGTTGCACCGACATTCTTCAAACCAAACGGAATTACTTTGTAGCAGAATGTGCCCCAGGGTGTGATGAAAGTTGTCTTCTCCATGTCTTCAGGTGACATCTTGATCTGATTGTATCTAGAAAATCCATCCATGAAGGAAAATACCGAGAACTGAGATGTGTTGTCCACCAATACATCAATGTGAGGTAATGGGAAATCATCTTTTGGGCTTGCTCTGTTCAGATCCCGGTAATAGACACACATCCTCACCTTGCCATCCTTATTAGGTACGGGTACAATGTTAGCAACCCACGGCGGGTAACTAGTTACAGCAAGAAAATCGGCGTCTCGCTGCTTTTGTACTTCCTCTTTGATATTCATGGCCATGTTTGGGCGAGTACGACACAACTTCTGTTTAACTGGCGGACAATCCTCTTTCAATGGTAGCTTGTGCATGAAAATATTTGTATCCAAACCCGACATATCTTGATAGGACCAAGCGAACACATCGACATATTCTCGTAGCATGCTGATAAGTTGCTCCTTTACCGGAGCTTGCAGACTGGCCCCAACCTTTACTTCCTTCACATCTTCCTCGGTACCGATATTGATAGTCTCAACTTCCTCCTGATGAGGAGCAATCACTTTTTCATCTTGTCTCAATAACCTGGCTAGCTCCTCAGGTAAATCATAGGCTTCTTCAATCCCTTCATCTGCTTGATTAATCGGATTGTCGAAGTCACACAAGGTCATAGCAGTGTCATTGTTGGTGCGATCTGGAGGGTTATCTCTACAAGGGTTGAGATTTGTTTCATTTTAGTGATTGATTTTATCTTTTTTTTATAGAAAAAGTGAATGAAGTTATTATTGAGAAAGACATTGCCATTTATTATTTTGTGCGAAAAAATAACAAAAATGAAAAGACAGGGAGCGAAAAAAAGATCGTTTGCAAAAAGATGTCCATTGTTCATTAATATTCAATTTGCACAAAATACATATGGCCCTATTACAAAATGAGTCCAAAACATCTTGTGCAAGATGTATGACTTTGATGCATGCTTAAAACAGTAAATAATAATTACTCTGCAGCAGCAACCCTTATAATTTCCTGGGAAGACCAGTTGAGGACTTGTTGGCCTGGGACTCTTGGACGGATCCATCTTTCCAAGTTGTAGTCGCTCTCAGCCTCGTCTTCCAAAGTGTTGACAACATCCGGGGTCAGCATTCCCCCACTTATGAACCTGGGAGCTTCAGCAGCCTCCTCTGGAACTTGTCGGGATGGTCTGTAACCCAAACCGAATTTGTCTTCTTTCATCTCCACCTTCAGCAGCTTGCCCCAGCCTTGGGCATTCCCTTCTTCCACAACCTTCCGAGCCTGTTTGTAGGAAGCAATTGAGGTACCCATCCTCTCCTCTTGGGATGTAGCAGACACCTCAGTTGTAGCTTCGTTGACATTCAAAACTTCAAAACCCTGACTCATGATTTCATGGATCTCTCCATCCATCTCTATGTACTTGTATGTAGCCAAGTGACTGACAAAGATGTCTTCTTCTCCACAGATGGTGATAATTTGGCATTCCCACTCATATTTTAACTTCTGGTGAAGGGTCGATGTTACTGCGCCAGCGGCATGAATCCAGGGTCGACCCAACAAACAACTGTAGGCAGGCTGTATGTCCATCACGTAGAATGTAGTTTTGAAAACTTGCGGGCCAATTACCACAGACAGCTCAATCTCTTCGAGAACCGATCTCTTAGAGCCATCGAAAGCTCTGACAACTAGGTTGCTCGGACGGAGTGCAAGACCATCATACTCCAACTTGACTAAAGCCTTTTTTGGTAGCACATTGAGTGATGATCTGGTATCAACAAGAATATGAGACAATACATCATCTTTACATTCCAGAGTGATATGAAAAGCTTTGTTGTGATTACGCCCCTCCGTAGTCAAGTCAACATTGGTGAAACCTAGTCCATGACTAGTATTGACATTTGCGACCGCCGTTTCTAACTGATTGACAGTGATCTCTTCAGGAACATAAGCTGCGTGCAAGACTTTGTGTAGTATATTCCGGTGAGCCTCGGAACACATGAGCAGGGATAATATGGAGATCTTGGAGGGTGTTTGATGGAGTTGATCCACAACTTTGTAGTCACTTCTTTTGATAATCCTCATAAACTCGTCTACATCCTGATCAAAGGGTGTCTTATGAGTTTCTTTTGCAGAAGGTTCTTCTGGCACCACATTTTTTCCTTTTGCTTTAGCAACAACTTCTGCTTCAGCATTAACTCTGGGAAGCTGTGAAGCAAAGAGACGTCCGCTTCGAGTGAAGCCTCCGCCTCCCCCGACATTGTCAATTTGTGGTGCAGGTATTGAGGAGTCAAGGGTGATCTTCTTTCCATGACAGTAAAGATCCGAACCATAATGCCAAGGCACAACATTGTTGTTATCATAAGGAACTGGTCCAGGCACCGTGATGGTCACCGGACTAATCGCAGCAGAAGAAGGAGTTGTGATAGTCTGCGGATCATAATAGATGGTGATTGAGGTCTGATTGAAGATGGTGCGGGTACATGAAGTTGTTGATGTGAGTGTTGCTGAAAGTTATTGTTGAGAGATTCCGGAACATGAATGGTTGCGGGATCAAAGTAAATGGTAACCGTTGAGATGTCGTCACAGGTGTTTGTTATTGTTGTAGCCGATTCTGTTGAAATGAGTTTTGCTGGCATTGTAGAAGATTCTATTGGGATGATGTTTGCTCGAGTTGTAGAAGAGATTTTTGTTGTCTTTGTGGAAGATGGAACTGTTGACGTGATCTATAGAATACCTTCTCTGATAAGACTGATGATACCATTCTTCAGATTTGCACAGTCATTGGCAGAAACTTTGCAGGCTCCACAATGGGCCTCACAACCCGGAAACATTTGGCACTTCAATAGCTGAGCTTTTACTTTGGCTAGTGGTGTTTGAATACCTGCAATGTCCTTAATCAGAATTGCTGGTTGGTCCTCCTCAATAGCATTAATCCTCGGCCCAACGTGATTCGGTATTGGATTCTTTGTGACATTTGGTGGAGGTGCAAAATTCAAAGCTTTGGAGTCAATCAGATCTTGGACTTTCATGTGCAGGGCCCTGCACTTTTCTATTGAATGACCAGGTGCATTGGAGTGAAAAGCACATCTGGCATTGACATCATAATTCCTTGGAAGATTCAAAGGATCTGGTGGAGCCAAAGTCCTTAGTTTAGTCAGGTTAAGCTTCAATAGCTGCGGGAGTAAGGATGCATAGGGCATCGGGATAGGATCGATCACCCTGTTAACCTGAGAAGGCCTTTGTTGGAAATGACGTTGCTACTGGTTGTTGTTGTTGTTGTAAGATCTTTGTTGTTGTTGAGGAAACTGTTGTTGTTGAGGATACTGTTGTTGCTGAGGTGCTGGAGCAGGAATGGTGACTGCGGCCACTGATCTTTTCAAGTACTGGGGTTTTCCTCTACCAACATGCACTGCATTAGTTTCTCCTATCCTTCGAGGTCCTGAGAAGGGTTTCTTTGCATTGCTGGAGCTAGCACCTTTGTCAGAAATCTTACCCATCTTCAGCAAACTTTCAATTCTCTCTCCCGCTATGACCACATCAGCAAAACTAGTGGAAGAGAAAGTAACAAGTCAATCAATGTAGGTCCCTTGCATGACACAACTGTTTTCCAAAAAACAGATTTTCATAAAACTTGAGATTTAGATTTTGGTGAGTCAAGGGATAAGATCAGGTGATTAAGAGAATTAAAGCAAACATTACAAACCTGATCAACCTCCAAATCAATGATTACAATCAGGATTCCTTCAAATTTGCATTTATGAAATTTAACACCTATGCATTCAATCCAATGGTCACCATGCTCCAAAATAGCATATGCTTGGATCTTTTGATCAAACGGATACATGTGTCCATAAACCAATATAATATCATATGAAGAATGTGAATTTACCTGCTACATAGCTGAGCTATTTGGAATTTTCATTATTCACATTGTAAGAGATATTAAGGCAACAATGATCAACAATTTCTGATCTTACCTCTTCAAGACTCAGAGGCTAAGCAATCTCAAGATTCCAGATCAAAATCACCTCAGCTGGTGCATCTCCAAGTGCATGTAAGCCTCAAACTTGGTCATCTCTCAATTCATGCATATTTTCTCGCACTATCTTTTTACCATGTGTGTGTGTAATCATATATTAAATGTTTCCCCTCAATCAATTTCAAAAAATCATCATCATGTAGAATTTCACGAGGCTTAGGCTAAATTAGGATTCTTCAATGTACATCACTGATTTCTCTCACCACACTTAAAATAAATAAAATTAATTGGCATGTTTGAATTCGTGAGTGAATTTGCAACAATTTTGGGGCTGGTTTCATGTAGTTTCATTAAAATTTGAGTGAGATATGATGAATTTTGAAAATCTAGACAAACTGAGCCATGACGCGTGTTCTTGGTGCCTTTTTTCAAATATTTGAATATTTGAATTTTATTCATTTTGTTTAATTGATTCAAAAATTAATAACTTTCTTATTCTTTTGAGTTTTTAAATGATTATTTTTTCATTAATTCTAAAAAAATATTTAAATATTTTATTCCACCAAAAAATCACAAAATATATATTTTTAATATATTTTGTATTTTTGTAAAGAATTTATTTTTAATTGTTTTTAAACATTTTACAAATATTATTTCTCTTGATTTTTCAAACATAAATGAATCTCAAGATATTCTATAGATAAAATATGAATTTTCAAACATTGATCCAAGAATTTTTCTTGTTTTCTACTTATGTTTGAAATTTATCAAATGTTTTAATTATTTTATTCAAAATAAATGTATAAAATATCAAAATTAGGGTCTTGATTTTTATCACCCTCAAATTGATTTTTATCACACTCATGGGCCTCTATTAGAGTGTAAGACCCATCCTTTTTTGAAAAATAAACCATTGGGGTTTATCTGATCCATTTTTAAAAACCCGACGTGATCACCTTTTTCACCGTATTGTATTTTCATTTGTGAATCTCTTTCTGTGAGTTTCTTTACACATAACATTCTTTTAATCTAAAATGAACTATAAAAATATGTCATGGGGAATTTTTGTGTGTTTAGGACCCATTTTTTATGTTTTAAACTTTCTCCGGTTTGTTTTAAAACCCCGCCAGGCTTCCGTATAAGTCATGATCCCCCAACTTTTTTCTTAAATAGTTTCTCAATCTCCTCTTTCGCTTTTCATCTTATAAAATTAAAGATCTAATACACATGCAATAGATTGAGCTTCACAACCAGGTCAAGCTACTTTCTAGGCGGCATATAACTTTTCTTTAAAAGCCCTACCCTATGTATGAAATCACAAGATAATAAAATACAAAACAAATTCCATAGGCATCCTTATGTATAAGCCCTATTATTGGATTTTGAGCCATCTCTTCTCCCTCTAACATCTCGCTATTTTCTTAAACTGTTGTTTGCTTGTTAGATTAGGCTTTTTCTGTTTAAATTTATCTTTCTTTACCCCATACTAAAGCAAAGATAATAAAACATTTCTTAATCATCAAAGATGATACAATATAATACACAATTGTAATCTCTCTCACTCTCTCTCCCTCGGAATTTTAGGCATCTGATTCCTAGTGTAAATCCCAAAATCATTCTTAAAAATCATTTAAGAATACTCAAACCATACCAATGACATACTAAAAAATGTTCAACATATTCACTGACACATTTGTTTGTCTGCATGCATTTCATCAATATATATTTGCATCGGCTAGAATCTCTAAGTAGTTAGGTTATCTTCATCCAAACAGATACACCATTCAGAACACTTAGGATTTTTCTTTACAACATACTAGGGGTTTACAGAGATAAGAAGTTTCCCAGGGAAATGCTTCTTTGTAAACCATCCCCCAACCTCCACTTGGGCCTTTTCCAAGGACCCATAAGCCTCTTAAAGGTAAACTAGTCTCCTCTTGGGCTTAAACACAAGGGCCCTTAAAGGCTTCCTAAAAGCATTGGAATAAATCCTTTAGAATCAAACACATACAATAGTCTCCCTCTCCCTGATGGATGACCAAGATAGCCTTCTCTTGGGATTTGTACAATGGAACCTCCCCATACAAAGGAATGTCTGATGACCTTAAACCTTTTATCAAACAAACAAACAAAGCACTCTTCTATACAGAGTCAATCTCCCATCAGAAGTCATCCTACCATCATGGGCTTCATATAATATACAGATAAACCAAGATTCAGTATCTCACAAATAAGCTTCACACATGGGCTTCCAAATCAGAATGTTGATAAAAAATTCCTCATAGAGTTAGTTTAATTTGTTTAGCTTAAACCTTGGGCTTCAATCAAGGCACATATAAATCAATCTTCCCTCTTTAGAGATGACAAATTCTCTCTACTAAGTCTCTTTTAGCTTCAACCTTGGGCTTCAATCAAGGCATAAAATTCAAACACTTTACAGTCAATTCATTACTATCATAGTCTTGGACTTTAACTAAGCTAATTCATTATAGTCATAGTCTTGGAATTTAACTAAGCTAATCCCCAAATCATTAGAGTTTTAGTATTGGACTCTAACTAAACTAATCTTCAGTCATACACTTGGACTATAACTAAGATCACTTTCCACTAGTCATTTATTTTCACCCAAATTCAGCTTTCTTGAGCTATGTAATTCAGGTCAACCATTCAATTCTCCTTGAGCTATGCAATTCAGGGTACCCATTCAAACTTTCTTGAGATATGCAAATCAAGATACCAGATTCAGCTTGTGCCTTGAGTTATGCAATTCAAGCACCCCTATCAATTACAACAAACCTTTCAGCTTCAATCTTGGGCTTTGATCAAGACACAAATACAAACAATTTAAGCATCATCATCCTGCTCTTTAACCAGGATACAAAATCAGCCATCCTCTTAGCCTTAGCCTTAGGAGGAACTACAATGCTCTAATCACTCAATTCTCTTTTTAGGGGTACGTAAGCAAAAGGTCGTAAGATCTTTGCGAGCACACAAAAAAAAACACAATTAGGTCCTCAGATCTAAATTAAAAACATCAGAAATATCCAAATACCAAAAATATCAACATCACCCTATCTTACCAACACTCACCTCATTCCCAGACCCAAATTGAAGAGAACTCTCCAATATTAAGAAGAAAAAATATGCCATATACCTAGGGGAAATAATCTATGAAGGAATCCAAAACCATGTGGGCATCTGTCAATCAACAATATGCAAAGCGATGTTAGTTTAAGATATTTGTTCCCTTCCATAACCAGCTTCATCAGCAAAAATATAGAAATCAGAAAGTAGCAAAATGCGATAGTGATTAAAGACCATAAAAATCGAGTTACATCATGAGGTCATTTTCATAAGGGATGATCCCGATGGTGTCACTATTGGAGAAAATGATGCTAACAAATGGTCTTCTTCGTTTAAATTCGACGAGTCTTGGGGAATTACATTCGCACTCATAACCTGTCTGACATATCTATTTCGGGAAGAGATTAAACTCCATCCACCGACAAAACCTCTGGCTATGTTGCTGACAACTAAGTATGGATATTTCTTGGCCACTTCAAAAGAAGTTGGTGAAAATGGCAACGACAATGGAAGGTGTGACCCATATAGTGTTACCGAGACTCCACGGTGGGTGTCACTGTACTTATCAAAAAATACATTATGTGTGATACTCATATGTTAGCAGAGGTGACTAGAGGCCTTAATAGTTTTTTGTGGACTTGCTTATGATGTTGAAAAATCATGTTTGGTAGTGTTTTGACTATGGAGAGAGTAAACTCACGTGAGGTGAGAAACTCTGGTTTCTTAGGATATTTTATATATGTTCTGAGTAATTATCAGTTGTCCTTTTTCATGCTAGAAAAGAGGTATACATAGATAGGCTTGTGTGCCGGGAGCTAGGATCTATTTTATATTTTGAATTAAGACCTAATCCATATTTTATTCGATCTCACTCCTACTCCTATCACCCTTATCAACTATTGGATTAAAAATTAATCCATATTAATCCTGATCCATTTTTTACTGCTTTTATTTTATATTTTGAATTAAGATCTAATCCATATTTTATTGGATCTCACTCCTATCACTCTTATCAACTATTGGAAGTAAAATACCTCAAATAAAACATAAATAACTCAAACAAAACATGACAATCATTTTCATATGTCAATAACAAACACTCTCAACCACTTTTTTCACCTAAGAAAAAACATAATCACATGACATATTATAGTCCCACACTTAGTTGTTACTAATCATATAATCTCATCATCATGGAACACACAACTCCGACCACACATCCCCCACCTCTACCTTTCTCAGCACCGCCACTAACCGTCGCACAAATCACCATCCTTACAACACCGCCACCACCTTTTCCTTCCCGCTCCGTAAATCTCTCCCCTCTCGAATTCCTTCTCGCCTTTATCTCTATAGTCACCATACCCACCTTGATTTACACCTATATATTCACCTTTGGGTTCCCTTTTTGTCGAATGAAATGACATGAAACCAATGAAATGACATGAAACTATCCCCAAAATTGTTGCAAATTCACTCACAAACACAACCATGGCAATTAATTTCATTTATTTTAAGTGTGTAGTGAGAAATTTGGAAGAAAAGATGAAGAACCCTAATTTTGCAAAAATAACATGAAATTATAAATATAAAAGAAATCATGCTATTGATTGAGGGTTATTACTCTATATAGGTGTAGAAACATATTTGTAACTTAAAGACAAATTTATGAGGTATGCTTCATAGAGTTTGATAAGTTCAGGCTTAATTGTGCTTGCAAGAGAAAAAGTAGATCAAATTTGATGTTGAGGATGTTCCAGATGTTGTTTGATGACTTGAAAACTCCACTATACCTTATGTGAGGTGCTTGGATGATTGGAATGGCTTGGATACTTCTGGATCAATTCATGGTATCTCAACTGCAGATAGCTCTTGGATGACCACGGTGATATGAGAAATTGATGTTACATATGGGTGGTGAGTGTTTGGATAGCTCACATATGATGTTTATGAGGTGTTATAACCATTGTTTTGAATTCTATGCCTTCCAAACTCAAAACCCGATAGTACTTGCAAAAATTGAAGAAAAATTGAGATTGAGGAGTGAATGAGAGAAAGCTATATTTTCATGAGCTTTGGTATGATTTTTATTATCAATTAGAGGCTCTATTTATAGAGGAAGAGTTATGTTGAAGTTTCCAACTTGTTGCTTAAGGGATAACTATGAAAATCTTAGTCATTGTTAAGCATCGTTACTTGCCATTCAAGGCACTCAATTGCTATTCCAAATAGATAAGTCTAGCCTTAGCCAAATTCACATTCTACAGACATTTAAATCTTTTTTTATAAGATCAAATTGGTTGGAGTTCATAAGATTCTTGGATATGCTTTATCAGAGCATTATGACCCTTGGATCAAGTGCATAGGTGTTGAAATTCATGAATGCAAAAATATAAGCTTATTGGTTGTGATCATGAAGTTGTAGGTTTGCTAAGGTTTGTAATGGTGACTTAGATGCTCTTGACCATCTGATATTTATCCTTTGACTCATAAAATCTCAATCTCAAATTTTGGTTCAAAACAGTTTTTGGAAAACAATTGTGACATGGTGTGTTTGAGCAAGCATGTCTCTTGATTCAAGTGTTGAATTTTCATGCCAATTGATTATTTGGATTGTTGGTGTCATTTGTGACAATATTGATGTTTTCATGGAGATCTGAATCAACTTGGAACTATTTGAAAAAATGCCTCCAAGTTTTGGTGTTTTGGCTGGTTTTCAACTTAATTAGGCAGATTTTGTCGAAGTGTTGGTCATTCCCTTTTTTTATCAGATTCTAACTTGAAATCCATGAGGAATTAGAATGAAGTGTAATTGAATATTTTGTAGTATGTGATGAAATTTATCATTCAAGATTTGGTTCACCAAAATATGATGCTTGGATCACAAGTTATGATGCTTGGAAGTAGGGTACATGCACATTTTTTCTTCATAACTTAGAAAAATTAAAATTCTTCTAAGTTAGCCCCTTTTACAAGTTATCTCCAAATTCTTGATTTTTTTATCAAATGCATCAATGGACCATATATTCTTGTAATATAGGTCGTGGAGATCATTTTAGGTCAAAAAGTCAAACTTTGACTTTTGGTCCTCAAATGAAAATTACACTATGAAACCCTAATTTCTAATTTTTTGATTAGGCATCCTCTGAGGTATTTCAAACTTTTGAATGGTCTTCCAAGGTGTATGTGAGCTATTTAAACTACTCCCTATGGTATTGGCTCATGTCCAGATGAAAATATCAACTTTTGGATTCTCGATTGGTCAAAACCCTAATTTGGCACTACATATGCCTTTGAGGCTTGATCCACTTGAAAACATGAAATCTTGTGATTGATCATTTGTGTTTAAGATCTCTTGATCCTTGTGAATGATAGATGAGATAAAAAGCTTGAATAGTAGGTCAATTCTTGATTGATCATTTGCCTGAATTCCCTAGTGAATTGCAAAACCCTAATCCTTGTGAATCACAAGAAACAAACTTTGGTCTGGACCAATGGATTCGTTGTGCATAAAAAGTGTATGCAAATGATGCCAAATGTATGCAAATGTCAAAGAATCTTGAGGTCAAAATTTAAGGTATGACAACATGCTTTGAAGAGAGAAATAACCAGGTTCAGACGAAGAAATAACCAGAGCGTCGTTCCAAACACACAATTGTTTTGGAATACTTGTTGATGATTATATTTTATACATTTATTTGTGATTATATGCAATATTTTTTAAGTAAATTTGTTAAAAAGATGTTCTATAAAAAATAGTTATAAAATATAAGTGAAAAATCTAATTGAAATGTAAAACTAAGTCTATTAATCTATTAAAAAATCAAAAATAAATAAATAAAATAATAGACAGGCGAGTCCACTGTCCGCAAACCCGTCACCTTAATAAAACAAACTACATTTTTAAAGGTAATTTTACTTGACGGACTTGTCGGACTTATCCGTTCCACCTTTATTTTTTACTTTTTACTGAGTTTAAGGTAGGATGAGACTAGACACTGTCACCCATAATCTCACTCATATCACCCTTATCAAATATTGGATTAAGACCTAATCCATATTTTATTGCTTCTATTAAGACCTAATCTATATTTTATTGGATCTCACTCCCATCACCCTTATCAACTATTGGAAGTAAAATACTCCTAATAAAACATAAACAACTCAAACAAAACATAACAATCACTTTCATATGTCATTAACAAACACTCTCAACCACTTTTTTCACCTAAGAAAAAACATAATCACATGACATTATAGTCCCACACTTAGTTCTAACTAATCATATAATCTCATCATCATGGAACACGCAACTCCGACCACACATCCCCCACCTCTACCTTTCTCAGCACCGCCACTAACTGCCGCACAAATCACCATCCTCACAACACCGCCACCGCCTTTTCCTCCTCGCTCCGTCGATCTCTCTCCTCTCGAATTCCTTCTCGCTCTTATCGCCATCGTCACTATACCTGCCTTGATCTATACCTGTATATTCGCCTTTGGCTTCCCGTTTTGTCGCCGGCGAACTGAGCAAAACCCTCGTGAACTCTCCGTTTCTTCCGATGACAACACCAAAGCTGACGCTGCTTCCATCTTCGATCTAAAGTACCGGGAGGAGGTTCATATGAAGGAGATCGGCGGCGAGTGTCCTGTTTGCTTGTCGGGGTTCACTGACGGTGAAAAACTCCGGCAGCTGAGTTGTTGTAAGCATTATTTTCATGCTGATTGTATTGATTTGTGGCTTAGAAATCGGTTTACTTGTCCAATTTGCCGTGCTACGGTTTCCGGTAAACGACGGTGTTCGTCGGCATCAGCTCCGGCGAGAAATTATGATATGATGCAAGGTCTTCCGGATGCTTCTGGTTTAGTGTAAAATTGTAATTTGTGAATTCTGTTAAAAAAATTGTTCTATGATATCTAAGAGAACGAGTTCGAATCCACGGTATTTATAATGTCTAAAAATAATTTAGGAAATTTTTAAGAGTAAAAGTATAGAGTTTCTATTTTCTCTATATTCAAATGTTGAAATTATTTAGTTTGCAATCTTGTCTAGTTAATGTTGATTTTTATTTTAACATTGATTTCAATGTATGTGTTAGATACTAAGGACTAAAAAAAATTAACTTAAACTTTAGAAAAATCTTAATGACTATTTTATTACACATATCTAAATTAAAAGACTATAATCTATAGGATCGTATGGTCTATTTGACCTATTATATGGTCCGGTCTATTTGATCAAAGATGAAACTTTAATGGGTTTTTGCAGAGATGCTTTGCAGTTGTCTTAGTGCATATTAAATGAAATTGTATAAAGTAAAGAGTATACTCTCGAATATACAAGTTATTTAGATGTTTAGAAGTTTTTGATCCAAGAATAATCGATGATGGTACATCAACGATAGTGATCAAAGCAAGGGTTTTAGTTGAGAGTGATCTCAACACCCCTGATCAATGATCTGTTAACCTTATACCTTATACTTGACTGAGTAATTACATTTGTGATGGACATATCTATTGTTAGAGGAGTTTCACACTAGGGAACATTGATATATAATGTAGGACTAGGCAACTTTGTGAGAGACGCACCATTTGTCCACCTAAAACCTTGAAGTAATAGGAGAGTTGGTTCTCCCACTTATATATGCTCAAGTCACCACATTCTTATTCAATATGAGACTCTTTCCTCACTTACTCGCACTTGCTATATTATTTCAACATTCCCCCTCAAGTGTGAGTCCACAATGTTCTCTTTATATATATATATATATATATATATATATATATATATATATATATATATATATATATATATATATATATATATTTGTACTGTCGCTGACACCTTTTTCAAGGGCCTTTCAAGGGCATTTCGATACACCTCCTCCTGGACACCGATTTCAACGGAACACCACTTCCTGGGCATTTTGATACAAGTAAGTCGGTCATTTTACGAACCAAGGCTCGTGATACCAGTTAGAGGAGTTTCACACTAGGGAGCATTGATACATAGTGTAGGACTAAGCACATTTGTGAGAGACACACCACTTGTCCACCTAAAACCTAAAGGTTTTAGGTGAGTGAGTTGTCCAACTTATATATGCTTAAGTCACCACATTCTTATCCAATGTGAGACTATTTCCTCACTTACTCACACTTGCTATATTATTCCAACATCTATATCGTTATTTAAATTGAATCTTGCATCCAAATATTTGTAGATAAGGACACATCATAATGTGTTGGTGTTCCCCTTAAAGGGAGCTTTTATCGAGGGTTCTTGATATTCAAGGTATAACATTATTTTAAAGTTGAAATGATCGAAAAACTCAAATCAAATCCTTTAATAAAAGTGGATTTAATATGTGCTTATCAAATAAAATTATTATGCTAATCTAGTAGATGAGTTTTAAGTCCTTAATAATAAGGATGTACAAATAAATCAAGACAAAGGTGCAAAAGAGAAAGTAAATTCAACGTAAAGGCAAAAAGCACCAAGGAGATTGACTAATGTAAGCCTAATCGAATGGAACCATGAGGAAATAGATGGGATAAGCTTGACGCGCACATTTTAAAATCAAAACTGAGCTAAACATAGTCTCCAACTTAGTGAGATCCCCGCCTTAATGAAGACCACTCCAAATCTTGAGAAAATTTATCATCCAATCGACTGGCACCCTAAGCCAATCAATTGTCACACCATTTTTGGAGTGATTTCGATCTGGTTTTGGATGTGCACGATCTCCATCCGTTTCTTGCACCTTTTGCACATTTAAACACTTCAAATGCTACACTATAAATAAGTAACACTCTTTCACTATTTTGCATCTCATACATGTTCTATACTATTGCATTCTTGTGTGAGTTCTTTTCATTTTATTTGCCATAAGTATCATCAAGCCTCTTTAAAGAGCCACAAACATGGAGATATCCAAAAAAGAGATGTGTTCACAACCGATATCACAGAAAGAAGTCAATAGAAGAAGATGATGATACTTTGGTAGAAGTTAATGCAACCATGGTATATGGAGGGGACCTTTATGAAAAGTTACAAACCATACACTTAAATTTATCAAGGATCGCTATGGGTATTCACCATAAAGGTACCCGATAGAAACATTCCTAACCTTGTAAAAGAATTTTATTCCAATCTGTCAATTGTAGGAACATTCTTAAAATCAACAGTTAGAGGGGTTAAGATAGAAACCCACAAAGACAATTTTGGTAGGATCTTTGAGTTTCCCTACCAAGGAACAACCTACACTCAAGAAACACCCTTAGAATATAAGACCTTCAAGAAGTCCATTTCTATAACCTCCCTTGTTATAAACCCTATGGAAAAGAGAAAGCTTCTTATTAAGGCAACCTTTTTGAAACCAAATGTGCGTGTAATGCACTACCTTATGACAAGAATCCTTCTACCAAGAAGTGTAAACCTCAACTATGTCATTAGAGATGACATAGTTCCCCTTTGCCTCTTAACCCAAAATATTCCAATAAACTGGGTGGAAGGAATATTCCTTCAAATGATCCACTCCCGAGATAGCCAATCACTAACACTTCCCTATGAAACAAGGATCACAAAACTCTTAGCAACATTCAATGTTGACACCATATGAGAAATCACATATTGTACCAACCAAAATGATTAACTACTCATCCTTAAGAGATATAAAGGTTCTCTTCAAACATGGAGAATTGAGGGATGATTTCTTGGTTGAACAAGAAGATCTTAGAGGAAATGGAAGACATATCAATCAACATAGTGTTTGATATCTGCCAAAGAATAACCAAGGAAATGGATGTAATAAAAAAGATCATCATAAGGAATGATGATGTTTATGGCAAAAATTAATCTCACTACACGTCTTGCTTACTTTTTTCTTCATAGTATTTTCAATTTTTGCAGTTCTCGTTTTTTATTTTCCCTTGAATTAAATAAAAATATGATTTTTATTTCCCCTTTCAAAATGCTTGTGTGCCAATATGTTTGCATATTAAATTATCACAATGCATCTTTTATTTGTCTTTTTTATTTTAGTGAAGGGGGAAAAGTATACTCTCACTACACAAAAACATGTTTTCAAGCCTCAATTTATTAAGAAAATATTCCTAAAAAATATTTGGAGACATGCTTGTTGAATTAGGAACTGTTTGAATAATTTTGGACAAACTTATTCATGTCCAATCAATTTCCACTTATGCCCAATCAATTAGATCAATGCGAAAATCATCCTTAGTCGCTTCAGACAATGTCCAAATGAACAACAATGTCTCTAGATATTTCTTTTCCTTTTTTATTTTTCTAATCGATTACTTTTGGAACTTCCAGTTGATTGGAATGAGGTGTCAATCGATTGGCTCATTAATTTTGACCAAAGAAAAATTCTATTTTTTTTGTACCACCCACCTTCTTCATCATTAGAGACATAATATTATTCATTGTTTCCTTGAAACACTCGATCATTCATACTGAATATGTTAAAATCTTTGTGATTAAGATATTGAATCCATTTGTACATGAAGGAGTAGTTGAGATTTTGTATTTCACCATCCTTTTCTTTATGTTGAATATTATTAACATTGGTAGGTACATTATTCCCATATATCTTGTCAATTTTTCTCACCACTTTGCTAAAAATATTTTTCAAGCCCGATATTTTCTTCAGAATTACATTCTACTTGGTCTTGACAATTTTCATAACTTCCTTTTGCTATATTCTTTAGAGGATAAATAATATTTGATCAATGAACTGCTCCTTCTTCATTGAAGTTCTCCATCTTAAACAAAATAAGAATCCTGGAACACACCTAATTAGAATAGTGTGATTTATTTGATGTTAATTGAAATTATGTTCTTAGGAGGACATATGTTGGACTAGATGTTCGGGACAAAGTGAACAACTAGTTTATAAAAGATAATAGATTCCAGGGACAAATGTCAGACAAGATGTCTAGGACATTGTATACCATAATAAAAACTAGTTTAAAATACCATGAGAAAACAATTTAGCTTATACAAGATGATGAAGCAGAAAAACTATAAAGAACACAAGAGATTGGTAACCTAATTTGGTGAAACAACACCTGCGTTGGGGGCACTATGCTCAAGAAAGGAAATCCACTACATCGAATAGTACAATTAATCTTATAGGAATAACAACCTCATGATGTCTAGTTCCTCTTCCCAATCCTAGTGAATTTCTATTTAGGGATCCCCCTGAATATGAGACCCCTTCTCACTTTCTTATACAATTACTAACCCCTAATGATTAACTTCAATAACAATTCTATTGTGTTGGAATACAATTGGTTTGCCTCATATCTCTTGGGTTAATATAATAAGAAATTATTCAAAAAAATGGTATACTAATGTTTGTTTAAGTGTGCAAGAACATGGACTGAAATTCATATTAAACCCAAGTATTGGTTCTGACTCTGATTATCCAAAGAGAAGCGTGAAGATCTTATTCTGATGTATCAGAAGCTGAAGAACTAACTCTGAAGAATTCATCTTCCAAAAGAGGTCAACATTGAACGATCAAACTCTAAAGGAGTCAGCGTCTGAAAACCAAACTTTGGAAAAGTATGCTTCTGATCAAGAACCCGAGCTAGTCAAAGCGCAAGAACCAAGGTGACACTGATAGGTAATTGTTCATATCTTAACATACTTTTTCACATGAAGACCTAAACTCTAGTTTCTTCATAGAGTCTGGTAGGATGCAACTGTTAATTCCTTTTGTAGCCAAGGTTTATCAAACTAGGTTTCTCCTAACCTGATAGTTTGGTGAAATATCTCAACATCTCTTTTGAAGCTTCTAAAAGGACTCTACTATTGCATCTTCAACTACTCTTTTCTTATCTATTTAAGGAGCTAAAAGACTTGAACAATGTACAACATATGGAATACACACATACACGTTGAACACGCTAATAAACAACATTTGACAACTAAATAAAAACTACTATGTCAAAGTTTTAACATAAGCTAAAATTATGATTTCTTATCCTTGTATATCTAGAAATCCTTAAGTATCAAATTAATCATATTATGTTGTATTATTTATACACCTTTGATTTTTATGAGTTTCTAACTAAACGTTTGAGCAAGGAAATCTTAGACTTGGGTGTTTGAGCAAGGAATTCTTTAGCTTGTGGGCTAGAGCAAGGAAGTCTCAGAATTGTGTGTTTGAGAAAGGAAGTCTTAAGTTTGTGTGCTTGAGCAAGGAAGTCTTTATACTTGTGTGTGTGTGTGTGTTAGAAAGGAAGTATTAAGCTTGTGTGCTCGAGCAAGGAAGTATTATATTTGTGTGTGAACAAAAAAGTCTCTTGATTGTGTGCTTGATCAGATTATAATCTTCTTTGATTATAGTGAAAATATCTTGTAAGTACGATGGGATTGGACTACTCTCAATTTGTGAGAGGAACCATGATAACTCTATGTGTTATTATTCTTTCTTTCATTTTATATCCACTTCCTGTCTCTAGCTAACTCGGATTCTATAACCTTTTTTTTTAATTTAACTTTAAAGTTCTAAAAGAAAGAAATAGCCAACACAATATAACCCCCTTTATCGTATTTTTCTCACCTTCATATTGATTATAGAATTTATAACTCACGATCCATATGTTTATGGTGTGATTGACTCTCATACAACTTATAATAGTACAAGGGAATGAAGGAGACATAATTAATGTATTGGTAATCATGTTTGACCAGATAATGAGATATGTTACATGACAATGTGCAATTTTCTTTTTGAATAGGATTAATACACTTTGACTTTGATGATTCACCATTATGTATAACCTCTTTTTGATCTTTGAAGGCCACATCATTATTTTCTTGGTTAGATTCACCTTCTTCATCATTAGAGACATTGAAGATTATTCATTAATTCCTTGAAACACTCAAGCATTCAGCTTGAATATGTCCAATATCTTTGTAATTAAGATATGGGATCCCTTTGTACCTGAAGGAGTAGTTGAGATTGTCTTTCACCATCCTTTTCTTTATGTTGAACGATCTGACCTGATCAGGAAGAACGTTCCAGTTGTGAGCACCTTCTACAGTGGAGAAAATGGGGGAAGGGTGTACCTGCAAAAGGTACTCTAATGCCAAAGTGAGAGAGAGAGCTATGGAGTGAGCAAGTACAACTGCTCCGCAATACTAGGAGAGTATTGTGGAGGTAGTTGACTATAGAATTGGAACATGTGGGGGAGGCGCTTTCCCCACGCCTTCAAGTGTAGGGTCTTGGGCCTGTCCCCGATGGACTGGGTTGTACCTGACACGCCTTGTGTCAGTTCCAATCTAAAACATCAGCCCCCAAGTCGCAACTCCGATGCAGAGTGATGACTTAAGGGTATATTTTTGGTCAGGCAGGTTGCGCGAGATAGTTTGTTGGTTCTAGGTATGAAATGGGCTAGTGTTGAGGGGAAACGTTTGCTCGAGGCCACTCATAGTCGTTGTTTGGTAATGGCTGGCGTATGAATTTCCCTTGGCACTTTTGGCTGTCGAGGGGGATCGTGTGCTCGAGGTCAGTTGTGGTTGCAGTTTGACCATGGTGGGTGCATGAGGTTTCCCTTGGCGTTTCATGTGTCAATGAGAGTCGCGTGTCAGGTGCTTTAGGGAACCCAAAGTTGATGTGTATATTTTTGCAACACGAAAATAAATCGATAAAAAATAGAAGAGTCGCCATCAATATGTTTTTATCCCGACGAGGGAAAGGAGAATGATCGAAGAAAACCTAAGGGAAAAGGAAAAGACGAGGTCATGGCAACCAAGTTTGGGCTTGGGAGTTGGTTACACGAAGGTAAGGTATTATCACCCCTTCGTGTCCATCGTACTCGATGGGATCCATGTTCGCTGCTCTACTCAAAGGGTGTAGTCGTCTGAAGCTCCGTATACTGATAAACCGGAAAGGACAGGAAAGAAACAAGAACGAAAAAGGAAAACAAAAACAGACGAGTGATAGAAAGAAACAGACTTGAGAGGGAATCGCACCCCAGCCCGACGTATCTCATCGCAACGAGAATCAGAGTCCACGTAGTTCTAAACAGAACATGATTTGGGTCAACAAGCATCACGCTTGTGCCTATATATCTCCTAATGAGAATCTGACCGCCGTAGTTCGGCTAACTAAGGGTGACCACAGTACTTTTTGTGTTTTTTAAGTTGACAATGTCAAGTGCGCGTTCCAACAATTAGGTGTTGTCACGCATGCGTTTACATGTTTGCAGTAAAACGGACTCGACATGTCTTGCGTCTATACCAGAATGAGATGACAAGAGAATCCCGCAGGAAATATGACTGAAGCTTGGTTCAAGTCTTTTAAATAAGTATTTTTTTTTTGTTTTTTATTTATTAGATGTTTTTTATTTTCTTTATGAGGGAGAAGAGAAAGACTCAAAGGTTTAAGAGAAAAACACTAAGGGGGACTCGATACTAAGAATTATCATGCAGTGATTGATTTTATAGTTGAGGTTTCTATCCTATTACAACTTAATTCAAAATTAAGTTTGACTTGGCACCTAAGGAAAACTTGTGAACCAGGAGCAAGTGAACCAATAGATGAATCAAACATGAATGAAAGCAAACTCAAGATTTAACCAAATCTCGAGTAAAAATAAAAGAAGAAACAAGATGAAGAAGAAGTGAGTATACAAATGAAAGATGCAACAAGGATGAGAGGGAGATTTCAACATGAAGTAATCGAACAATATGCAAATAGAGCCTACTCAAGATAGGACTTAAGATGTACCAATATGCTTCTAACATGGCATAAGGACTAGAATGAGGCATGAAAAAGATAAAACCGAGTTATAGTGGTACCTAACGAAGAAAGTCTATTGCTTCTTCAATATGCAAAAGAATTCATGAATACTTGTCAAACTCGAGGTGTGCATCAAAATTAAATCAATCAACTAAAACACTCATCCAGATGAGTCATCAAGCCCAAGAAATAATCCACCAACGTCACAACTTGCATCAAAAATTTCACGAACGTTAACAAGTCAACAAGCCATGAACAAACAATTAATTGCAAGGTTATCACCAAGTTAAATCCGTCATCATCGAAATCAAGCATAAAGCCTACATACTTCAAGCACAAAGCTAAAACCAAAAGTCAATCAAAATTCTATTTAATTAAACCAAATCAATTGAAAAATAAAATCAAAGCTAAATGGAAATTAATAATCAAATCTAATAAAAACTCTAATCAAAAGCTAATTAATTAACAATAAAGAAAACATTATGGATTAAACTAAGTAATAGCAACAAAAGAAAGGGAGACAGCGCTGCACTGGAGGTGTGTCTAGCAAACCAAATGTTGGGCTTATAAAACCCAACATAAGTTCAAGAAATAAGAAGAAAAAAAAACCATAAAGAAAGAAAGGAATGGGTTAGTGTTGGAATGCGGTACAGCGGCAAGCAACAAAAGTTTTGGAAGTATTTTTCCGGGAATTTATCGTATCCACAAAGATCGGTTCTATTGAACTGCCGTTCGAGAATATCTAAGTTTATGAGTTTGGATTAAAATGGTTTTAAGGTAACTGCGGGAAAGTAAATAAGAACATAAAAAGTATACATTCTTCAGAGAAAAGAAGCTTATCAAGTATGTATATAATTGAATCGTCACAAACATAAATTTATCGATCATTTTCACTCTACTACAATACTCATCAAAATCATCCAGCATTGCTCACAATAGTGTCCATCTCTGGCACACTGAGCTGAGAGAGCAACTGTATCACTCTCGTCGTCGCTCTCGCGCACGATGCCTCGAAACACGGAAGACAATAAGTTCCGACACCAAACAAATTATTATCTAAATCTATCTTTAGCATCTAGAAAATAGATATACATCCCTAACTAAGATTTGTGATGTTTATCTCTAACACAACCCAAATCCAAACATAAATGCAAAAAGATCAAGGAAGATATCGATAATAATTTGTAAAGCAGATTTATACATTATTATGATCAACAAAGATACATATGTTTATAGTAACTATACAACACTCAACAAATAGAATTTACAAAGAGAAGAAGAGGAACCAAACATTTCATGGTTTGTCAACACCAATCGACGAGAGATTCGACTCCGGATCATCCAAATGCAAGCTCCATTGATGTTTTCTAGCTAAATCCTATGAAGAAATGAAGTTTGATGGAGTGGGAGCAAAAAATACCCAAACCATCCCTAAAAAAACTGTTTTTTTTCTTTTATAAGCTGTCAAGATTTCAGGGCTCGCTCAGCGAGACCTAAAAAATTGTTAAACCGCCTTAACAGCTCGCTCAACGAGCAACCTGCTGGAAATCTCGCCCTGAGCTCGCTCAGCAAGCAACCAAAATTGTTTTCTTCATATCTTTTGAACCGTAACTCCAATCTGCGCCCGGTTCGAAGCATTGGAAAGCTTATTCAATTTCCTATCTAATAATGAATAAAAATCAACCAAATTGGTGGTTTTTATAATCCTCATTTTGATCCTTATTCGCTGATGCCTTGCTCAAAATCGGGTGTTTGAAGCAGTGTCTTCGACACTTTATTACTCATGCTCCAAATACACCTCAATACCTACAAATTGAGTAGAAAACTATCAAATGATACACAAATACACTAAATACTGATTATACACTAAGTATACACATTAACATACAAATGGGGGTTTATTCGAACGATTATAACAAAAAGTATCGATAAGTGCAACAAAACTTATATACAAAAGTAACTACAATTTGCACTTATCAGTTAGTCGTTGGAATATGGGTGCTGGTATCAAACTCAAAGGGCTTAGGGCTTCCAAGCCCAATAACAACAACAAGATTGTAAGACAATTAAAAGGAAAAAAATTCAAAATAAAAGAACAAAGAAAAACAACTATCACAAAGTAAATCCCCTGTTCAAAATAAGGTCATGCTCAAAGAAAACAAATCCAGCCCCTACTCATTTTATAGTTCGATCAACTCCTCCTCTCAATCTTCTCTCTACTACCACCAATGACTCTCTCCCTCTAAGGAACTCGTCAGTGCAAAACAAAAGGAAAAAACGGGCCGGTCGGTGTAGCTTCCTCAATTTTAAAATCTCACCGCCAAAACATACGATTAACGATGAAGCTTCTCCGGTCACAAGTTCTGCCACCGCGATTTCATCATCATTGTCATCTTCAACATCATCTCAGTGTCACAAAGTTCTTCTCACGAATTCATTATTTCCGATGCTCTTCACCCTATCAATACAACACCGTGAATCTCGCTCGGCTCTCTCAACAGATTTGTTCCAAGCTTCTCAAATTTTTGTTTCGGTTCTTTTGATTTCTTCTCAGTTACGACAAGTTCTCTTTGTTTCTCGATTTCACTTTCTACTTCTTCTTCTTCTTCTTCTATTCTTTCTGGTTTCCGATCTATAGTTGTGGATGGTGTTTGGATTTTTTAATGGAGAAGGATAGTTTATGTTGTGGATCACAATTTAGTTATGCAGGTTGGGTGTTAGTGAAGGTGTGTAGGTTTGTGCATTTTGGTTAGTGTTGGTGAAGTGTGATATGGTGAGGTTAAGAGTTAGGCTCTGTCATGAAGGTTTGTTGATTGAATACAAAGTTGTGGTTACATGGCTTTATGAATGTGGAGATTTCCAAAGGTTTGTTGTTGGAAAGATGAAGAGTTGGAATATGCAGGGTGTTTGGTTGTTGTTACCGCGATGGAAAATGTTGGTTTTGCAGAGATGAAAGGGTGAGCAGAAAATGAGTGAATTTTTTGTTGGAGAAGGGTTAATGAAGGTCATTGTGAGTTGAAGGAAAAAGGTTATTGAAAAATATGAAGAATAAATTGATGGAGAGTAAAGAAGGATAAAGGATGGTTGTGCTGGAGAGGATTTGTGAAGAGTTGAATCGATAGAGATGTGTTTGGTTGAATGTGATTATGAGATGGATTTGTGAGAGTTGTTATAGCATGAAGAAATATATGAAGAATAGAGAGGTTTTTATTCTCCCCCAGAAGCATAAGGACATAGGGAATGTGTGTTTTGTAGTGTGGCTGCCAATTTGTGAATGGTGTTTTGTAGTCACTTTCTTCTAGTTGACCAGTGTTGATAATGTGTTTAGCCATTATTTGCTAAAGGGGGAGATTGAAGGTTCTTGGTTTAGCTGCATATGTAGAAAAACATTATCATTTGCCTTGATGTCTTGTAAAATTTCCTTGACATGATTGAAGATCTTCTAGTGTGCAGTGTTGTTGTGATGTTAGAACAAATGTTGTAACATTTGTCTTGACAGTTCTGCGACTTTCTAAATACACAAAGTTTTGATTTAATTTATGTATAATTTTCAGCATGTTTTTGATCTTTTGTTTTGCTTCAGGATGTGCGTAAATCAAGGGAGTGTTGTTGTACAAAAACAAAAGCTGCTATGTGTTGTTTTTGGAGATTATTGAAGATCTTTTCTTGCTTGATTCATGTGATCTTTTTGAGGAAGTTTCCGATCAGGTCCAGACCCATTCAGAATTCCATATTATTGATGTTTAACCTAATTTATCTGGATGAAATATTAGATTGTAAAGCAGAGTGCTTTTGAGTGTTAGGGTTTTTCTTTGTGCATGTTTTTTTGTGAGTCATTCATACATCACCTAGATGTTTGAATTGGACTGATTTTTGAGTTATAATTTTGTCCACTCTAAGTTTTTAAGCATGAGTGTTTGTCCTTAATCAAAGCTTTTAATCAAGATCAAGGTGTTGTGTTTTGGAAGAGTGATCTTTTATTTTCTTTAAATTGGTTGAATATCACAATGTGTGATTGAAGGGGAGTGAGATGGTGATTTCTCATATCTAGATGTTGATTTCTAGATAGAATTTGCACTAGGTAGGTTCAGGTGAGAAGTTGTAAACTGGGATTGTTTAGGCTTTGAACTGTTCTACTAAAAGTGGATTTCATGTTTTTAATGTTGTTATGTAGGTGTGTTTTCACCAAACTGGGTTAACAATCCTGTGTGTTTTTAATGTTGTTATGTATACTGATTTTATCTTTTTAATACTAAGATAGTAATGTGTTGCACCCCAAAATTTGCCCTCCACAAGACAAGTCATTGTGTACTAAGAGGCTCACAAGGTTCACAAGACATCTCATGAGGTTCATAAACAAAGTTCACAATTAGTCAGAAAGTTTGACAAATCCCTCAGACAATGCATCCTCCTAAGCACTGCATCCTAAACTAGGGTTTTGACTTTAATCAGGCTAAATGGACTTCCAAGACTTAAAGTGAGCTTCATAGAATCCTATATGTGTTCAAGAATCCCCATTTCAAGTTTCAAGACTTTCCCAAAAGATTTGCTCAGTCAGATAATCAGATAGGTTAAAATCAGTCAAAGCAGTTAAAAAGTCAAACTGTGGTCAAACCAAAGTCAAACTTCATGATTTTTTGCCAACATCAAGTATATGAAGTGAAATTATCATTTGATAAAGGGTTGATCATGATTCATCAAGGAGATTTCAGATCATCAAGAATCAGGAGTTTCTAAATTAGGGTTTTCATAGGAAAAGTCAACTGAACTTTGACCAGCCATAACTTTCACATGCTTCATCAAGAATTTTCCATCCAAAGCTCATTTTGAAGTAAATTGAATTCTCTACAACTTTGTGTCTCACAAGCCAAGCCCAAAAATGCTTCATTTGGAAGGTATGAGCTAAGACATTATAGGTCCTTTTAAAAGTCAACAAAAAGTCAACAACTTCAAAAGAGCATAACTTGAGAATGGTAAAAGATATGGACATGAAACCAAAGAAGTTGGTTAGAGGACTCTTTAAGCTTTCCAAAATATCCAAGAACACCCTCATAGCATTAAAATTGAAGGATTCGTGCCCTTGCAAAGTTGGGAAATTTTTTAGTGGTTTATGAAGTAAATGGGGTCTTAAAACCATAATTCTTCAAATGGGCTGACTTTTTTGTGACCCAATGTGTTCCATGACATCATGCACGAAATTTATTTAATATTTTCATAATTTTATTCATTTTATTTCTATTTATTATGATTTTTTATATTAAAAATCATTTTAAATTCAAATAAAATATAAAATGATGAAGATTTAAAAATATTTTGCTTCTAGAATGTCATAAAAGTTAATTGGATTTAATTGATACAAAAATTATGAAGATTGTCTCAAAATAGCAATGTTGGATCAAAGGAAAATCAAGTTTTATGACATATCTTTTTCAATCTTCAAACATCCAAAAAAATCCAAAGAGTTATAGCATGTTTCTGACCTAATTCAATCCATATATATACACAAATACATTGCCAATGAGAGGGGACGATTTTGTAGCCTCTAATATCACTTTCCAACTTCACAAAAAACCATCCAAATTCAATTTTCGGTTTCACTAATTCAAGAGGTTTTAAGGTATTTTGAGGACACAAGAAGGTTCATGGATCATCATTGAGTCGAAACCAACTCTTAAATGCATCCAATCCATGCTCATACACACAACCCGAATGCATCTTGTTCATCTTTAATTTTTTTTTCGATTTGAATGATTTGTGCATTAATATTGAAAACTAACTGTGGATTTGTGTTTGTTGTGATGTTTAGAAACTTTCTGGATGATTTAATTCAATTATTATGGACTGTGTTGAAATTCACCATTGCTAGGGTTTGAAGCTTCAAATCGGGAACCAAGCATTTAGGGCCTTTAAACGAAATCTAAGAACATGGCTGTGATCTATGAGACTTGTATAATTGATCTGGGCTTTTAATTTGAATTGATGTTACGATTTGATTGATGTTTGAAAAACATAGGATTCTGGTTTTGAAAATTTGCAGGAGAATTCGCAGGGACATTCGAAGGAAATTTCGCAGGTAAAATGAAGAAGATGAAGTCTGTTGGCGCGAAATCCAGAATTCAAAAAACTAACTTATTTTATATTGTTTGTTTTGTGTTTATATTTCAAAGAGCATGAGTGCCCTGGTGGTTTTGATGCGCGTATAATAAGTTGTGAGGCTTGGGTTCGAATCCGGCCAGGAGCAATTTTTGCTTTAATTCCATTTGTTTTGCAGGATTATAATAAAACAATATTATGCTGTATGTTTATCACACGTGCGCAATGGCTCAGTTGGTTTTGAGAGACTCACAACCAGGTAAAGGACCTGGGTTCAAATCCCAGGCCCTGTTTCTTTTGGTTTTAATTTTTCTTGTTTTATTTTCTTTATTATTTCTTTATATTATTTTCTAAACTAATTAAAATAATTTCCTAAAAAAACAATATGTGTAAATTATTTTTCTTCTAAAAACTTATATTACATTTTTTTTATAGTTGTATATTATTTAATAATTTTGTATATTAAAATTTTTTTTAATATGTTTTATATAAAACCAAATTATTTTATTTTTAAATCTTAATTTATTTTAAAACCCTAATTATATTTATAAACCCTAATTTATTTTTCTAAACAATTCAAAACCCTAATTTTATTTTATGATTTTAATTTCTTATTTTTATATGCTTTTTGTAATTATAATTATTAAATATTTCTAATAAGTATATATATAATTAATTTATTAAAACTGTTAATCATATTTATAAGTACATAATTATTATTATTTATTTCTTTTATTAATTCTTAAAAATGATTATTTATTTAAATTTGAACTTTTAATTTGTTTTCTATATTATATTATTATACTAACCTCTTTTATATTTATTTTATTTATCATTACTAACCTATTTATTTATTTATTATATGCTTATTTATTTAAGTTATTTTATTATTATTATGATGTAACTGTGCAAATTATGTAATAGTTGTAGAACTTTTATTATTTATTTAAATTGCCATGGTTAGTAAAATAGGGAGTGTAAACATGTTTGTATTTAAAATTGAATTTAGATCATTAATTTTAAGATAAATATATGAATTTGTACACGCACACACATAAGTCGATCTTTGATCGCAATCTCACATTCTTAAGGATACCTCTCAAGTTGCCTAAATAAAAGGTCAAGTAAGGTGTATAAAGCAAAGTCCATTCTCTCATTAACATCATCTTGTCCCTTTAAAGATTATAAGATCAAGTCCCTTCGACGTTGCCTTCGTAAATGATCTTGTCCCTTTCGAATAAAAGATGATAAATCCCTTCGAGTTGCTAATACACCTTACAGTTGCCTAATCACAGATGACCCTTTACTTGTCCCTCATAACATCCAAGGTAATGACTACCTATTCCTTAATAATAGGGATAGTCTTACCATTCAAAGGATATTTAAGAACAGAAAAGATTTAGCTTAGGGTAGGTTTCCCTTATGTACTTGCTCACCTTTTCAAAACATTTCAAAAACACTTCACATTTTCAAACAAATTTTCAAAACAAAGTCTTTATATATATCCGTACATGGATCATGATAAAGAACTTAAGAAAATTTTTAATCACACACTACACTTCTCAAAACATTTTAAAGTGAGCTAAGTAACTAAGAGCCCATGGATAACCATGGATGTAAAGGGTGCTAACACCTTCCCTTTACATAACCTACCCCCCGAACCCAAAAATATTTTAAGGTCTTTCCTGTTCTTTTATGCCCTTTCCTTTGGATAAAATAAAAGTCGGTGGCGACTCTTGCTATCCGCAACATAACTAAAGTCAGTTCTCCTACCGTGTTACTGAACTGGCGACTCTGCTGGGGATTTAATAAAAGAGGGGTACCCTTAGGAATTAGATCACTTTAAATTGTTTGCCTTGTTTGCTCTATACTTATCTGTTGGGTGCTCTTATGTGTGAAAGATCCTAACCCGGATCTAGTGTACCTTAGGTAAATGGCAATAGACCAAGGAAACTGTACGGCGTATACCGATATGGTTGATCTGGTGGCCATAGTTAGTGTGACTTCTTGGTTGGTGCTTATGTTCCTTAAGTCAAGTTGAGGATAATATGAGGCTGCCATACATTGTCAATACACTAACTAACTTTTAGAACCCTAGTTATCCCATCTCGGCCTTTAGAAAAGTAGTGAGATAACCGGCTTTGGTGAAGACTGAAGTTAGTTGATACTCGATGCTACACTCATTGAGATTCTAAACTTGGAGGGTTTTGGTTGGCAAGTAAGTTGCCTACTGAACAACCACCCTTATGAAGGATCAATGATATTGAGATCCCTTAGAACCTGGTTACTTTTGTAGGAAAGGATGAACCATCTAAACTTCAGAGGAAGGTACTTACCTTTAAACCTCATGCAAGCCTTCAAACCTAAGGCTATTGTGTGACTTGTTTGTGTGTGCCACATGTTTGTGATTGAACATAACATCATAGCATCATCATGCATCATAAGCATAGCATTTTCACTAACCATTTCAAGGACCAAAGGATTTATCTTTGTTCTTTGTTGCAGGTCATGGCTTCTGCTCGTAGGAATACTATCAGGATCAACTTTGTAGGCATACCTCCTAAGCTTAAAGAATTGGTCTCTCAAGTTTCTGAAAACTCTCAGTTCATCAAGAGACATGGTCACCTACTTGATTTAGTCACTTCAGGGTTCAATGAAGACATGATGAGTGTTCTGTTTCAGTTCTTTGATCCTAAGCACCATTGCTTCACATTCCCTGACTATCAACTAGTTCCTACAATGGAAGAGTTCTCCAAACTTCTGGGTATACCTGTACTTGATCAGAAACCTTTCACAGGCTTGGAGAAAGAGCCTAAATCTGAAGTCATTGTTGCAGCCCTACATCTGAAGAAGTCAGACATTGTTCTAGAAACGAGAAGCGAAGTTAAGGGTATTCTTGCTAAGGTGTTGATAGAGAAGGCTCAAGTGTTCTTGAAGGCTATGAGCTATGATGCTTTTGAGGAGATCTTAGCCTTGTTGATTTATGGCTTAGTGTTGTTCCCCAATCCTGATCAGTTCATAGACGTTCATGCAATCAACATATTCCTGAGTCACAATCCAGTGCCTACATTGCTTGGAGACATCCTACATTCTCTTCATACCCGTACTACAAGGGCACGAGGAACTTTGATGTGTTGCATACCTTTTCTATCTAGGTGGTTTATTTCTCACCTTCCTCGATCAGTGATGAAGAATGAACAAGGGTTTAGGTGGTCAAAGAGGATTATGTCACTCTCTCATTCAGATATCCATTGGTGCTCCAGATCTATGGAGAATGTTACTATCATTGACCGTTGTGGGGAGTTTCCTAATGTGCCATTTCTAGGCATAAGAGGAGGCATTACTTACAACCCTTCCTTAGCTTTACGACAGTTTGGTTACGCTCGGAGTGATGGTCCTCATGACATGCTTATTCAGGGTATTGTGTTTGACTACGACAACGATCTGCAAGGTTACCGTCAAAGGTTCATACGAGCATGGGGAAAAGTGAACAAGGTTGACAGCAAGACTCTGGAGCCCAAGTACATTATTCCTATGGAAGCTTACCTCAGATGGGTGCGATCTCTTGCTCAGACTCTCATGATGCCATATCCTGCCATTCTGCCAGTTACTATGGAGCATGTTGCTGAAGGAGATACTTCTTATACCATCCTTCACCCAGACATGCCCACTGACATGGAAGACTTGCAGAGGTCCTGGATCCAGTTGAAGGAGCAAAGGGATACTTTTGAGGCTCATTACAAAGCAAGTCAAGAAAGAATCCTGGAGCTAACAAAGCAACTTCATGAGGAGCGGAATCTCAACTCATACCTCAACACAAAGAGGAAACGTCCATGGGAGACTTAAAACCCCATATCTGTATTCATTTCATTTTTGATTGTAAGCCAATTGGCAAACAAGTTTATTGATTACTAATAAAAGTTTACTTTCTGGTTGTTTAAACAAATTTAAATCCTACGGTCCTTGAAAACATTGCATACACATTTATACACCATATCATTGCATCACAGGTTTCTTGTGCACAGGTTTCTTATCTTCTCGCTGTTTATTTCAGCAATGGCTCTTGAACAAACAGTCAAAGATCTCCAGGCACAAAATGCACAGTTCCAAGAGCTGATCCTGAACTTGTCCAAGGGGCAGGATGAATTGAAGACACTGCTGGCCAAGAAGAATAAGAAGACTACAAGGTCAGGAGGCCTCATCAACATGGGAAGAAGGTTCAGAGGTCCTGTCAAGACCAAGGAACAGATTGAAGATTATGAGTCTGAGGAGTCTGAGAAAGAGGGAGGCAGTCTCCATAATACAATGGGGGATTCTGATTCTGAAGCTAACTACTATCATGATCCTAATGAAGATAAGTTCTAGATCCTGGTGGATAGAATGGATGCTATGGAATTGCAAAAGTCTCCTGGGCTGGATTTTGAAGACCTGAGTTTGATATCTGGAGTGGTTATACCCATTGGTTTCAAGGTCCCTACTTTTGTAGTTTATGATGGTGTCTCTTGTCCCAAGCTGCATCTGAGGTCCTATGTCTGGAGGATCCAACCCCATACTGCTGATAAGAAGTTGTGGATCCATTTCTTCCAAGAGAGCTTGTCTGGAGCTCAATTGGAATGGTACTATCAATTGGAGAGTGTTAACATCCGTGATTGGAATGATCTTGCTGAGGCCTTTTATAAGCAGTATCAATACAATGCTGATCTAGCCCCTACTCGCATGCAACTCCAAAGCATGTCTATGGGTGCTAAAGAGAATTTCAAGGAGTATGCCCAGAAGTGGAGAGACTTGGCTGGAAGAGTACAACCTCCTCTAACTGACAGGGAGTTAGTGGATATGTTCATGTGTACATTGAATGGTCCTTTTTATAGTCATCTCATTGGAAGCTCATCATCTGGCTTCACTGAGTTGATAATGACAGGAGAGCATATAGAAAGTGGTATAAGGAGTGGCAAGATACAAGTGGGTGTTTCCTCATCAAGTACTACAAAGAAGCCCCCTAGTGGGAAGAAGGAGTCAAATGCTGTTTATGGTCAACCTGATCGTAATAGGAGGCACCAATCTGTGAGTGCAATTCATATCTCCAATCCTACTCCTGCAACACCAGAACAACCACAGAACAATCAACAGAGGCCTAGAAGACAGTTCACCAAGTTCAACATGTCACTGGCCCAAGCCTTGCAACACTTTTTGAAGGGTGAACTCATCACTTTGAAGGACCCTCCTCAGAACCCCAATGTTACCTCTCCCAGGTACAATCCTAATGCACAATGTGCATATCATTCTAATTGCCCAGGACATGATACCAATAATTGCTGGATATTGAAGAATAAGATTCAAGATATGATAGATGCTGGAGAGATTGAGTTTGACCCTCCGGGTACTCCAAATGTGATTACTGCTCCCATGCCAAATCATGAGAAGACTGTCAATGCCATTGATGAAGTTTCACACATTTCCTCAGTTGCAGATGTGACTACACTATTGTCTGTTATTAAGAAGAAGTTGGTACAAGCTGGGTTCTTTCCAGGTTGTAATGAAGATTGTTTCTATTGTGCTTATAAACCGGATAGTTGCTGGAAGTTGAAGGACGTCATTCAACGCCTCATGGACAATTACACAATATTGTTTGAGAGGACACCTTCTGTAGAAAGCATGGTGGAACATATAACTCAAGGTGTGAAGGTTGAAGAGGTAGATATGGTTGATAAAGTGCCGGTAAGGATTACTTCCAAGGGTCCTGTCAAAATCACTCATAAGGGTCCAATTAAGATTACTGATGAAGGCCCTGTGAAGATTGTTGCTGAAGCTAGAGTGGCTCCTATGATCATTACCACTCCTGGTCCTATTCCGTATACTTCTGATAAAGCGGTGCCTTGGCATTATGGCTCCGATGTTTATATTCATGGTGTTAAGCAGGAACCCTTAGCTGAGACACCTGTTGCTGATGAAAACCTTGATGTTGACAATATTGCTGGATCTAGTAAGATCACACGAAGTGGAAGAGTTTTCTCTTCTCCGGCTGCTTCCAAGAATACAGTTACTCCAACTACTACCTCCACTGCTGATGCTCGGGGTAAAGGTCTTGTTATTAAACCTGTGCAAACTAATGTACCAACTGCTGATGACCTTTCTAAGCAGATGGAAGAAGTACTGAAGATCATCCGCAAGAGTGATTATGATGTTGTTGATCAATTGGGGCATACTCCCTCCAAGATTTCTATGTTGTCTTTATTGTTGTGTTCTGAGGCTCATGCTAAAGCCTTGATCAAATTTTTGAAGATTGCTCACGTACCAAATGAGATTTCTGTAGACCAGTTTGAAAATTGTGTTGCACACTTGACCTATGATAATGGGTTAGGTTTCTCCGATGCTGATTTAACTCCTGCTAAGAGGGATCATAATAGGGCTCTACATATCTCCATTGAATGTAGGGGCACTACCCTGTCACATGTGTTAATAGACAATGGTTCCTCGCTGAATTTGTTGCCCAAAGAAGTTCTGAATAAGCTTAGTCCTGAAGATGCCGTGTTGAGGCCCAGTAATATAGTGGTAAAGGCTTTTGATGGTTCAAGAAGAGTGGTGCATGGAGAAATAGATCTCCCAATCAAAGTAGGTTCTCAGGTCTTCAATGCTACCTTTTATGTAATGGATATTCGTCCTTCGTATTCTTGTTTGCTTGGACGCCCCTGGATCCATGGGGCAGGTGCTGTAACTTCTACTTTACATCAGAAGCTGAGATATCCAGTAGAGGGAAAAGTTGTCACTGTTTACAGAGAGGAAGGACATATGATTAGCCATGTCAACACATTTAAATATCTCGAAGTGGAAGGTGAATATGTTGAAACTCCATGCCAGACGTTTGAAGTAGTTCCTTGGGTTGTTAATAATTTTGAAGCTCCTCCTGTTGTCAAGAAAGTTCCTGTGGTCACCAGAGTACCTCCTACAATGGCCTCCCTCAAGGATGCTAGAGCTGTGGTGGATGAAGGTGGTTGTACTATTTGGGGTCAGCTTCCTGACATTCCTTACAAGTCTGACAAGTTTGGTTTGGGTTTCACTGCAGAGTCCCAGAAGGCTGTTCGTCGTGCTCGTGTTGTTCGTATCACCAACCAAGGGGTCATGAAAGATCAGATCAATGATGTGGATGACTATGATGAAGACTACAACTTGGATGCTTGGATTTTTCCTACTGTGGGTGATGGGCTCAATAACAGGAAAGCTGAAGATATTATTCCTATCTCCTTTAGTCAGGAGTAAATACTATTACTGTGTTATTACTTTTAAAGTTTGTAATTTGTGAACAATTAAACTCTTAAGCCTTGTGCCTTACCCGGGGCACAATGGTATGCTTGTTTCGGGATGTCATTTCATTTGCATACTTCATTCAATAAAAATCAGTGGACGTTTCGTTTTCGTAAATATTGTGTTCCTTGTCTTTCTTTTATTTTATTCTTGTTTATCAGCTATGTGTTCTTACACACACCCACATCACTAAAATGCAGATCCTCATCCACTCTGGATCCTGTTGATAACAGTTCTACTATTGCAAATTATAATTTCGAGAATCCGATCTATCAAGCTGAAGATAGAAATGAGGACGATTGTGAAGTACCTGTAGAGCTTGCTAGGTTGTTACAACAAGAAGAGAAAGCTATACAGCCACATGAAGAGCCAGTCGAAGTTGTGAATATGGGAACTGAAGAAAACAGGAAAGAGGTCAAAATAGGGGCTGAATTAGAGGATGGTATTAAGAGCAGATTGATTCAAATGTTACATGATTATGTGGAGATCTTTGCTTGGTCTTATGAAGATATGTCAGGGTTGGATACAGACATTGTGGTTCACCGTTTACCAGTAAAAGAAGACTGTCGTCCAAAGAAGCAGAAGGTTCGTCGCATACGTCCTGAGATGTCAGAAAAGATTAAAGCAGAGGTGATGAAACAGTTTGATGCATGGTTCTTAGCTGTGACTTCTTATCCTCAATGGGTTGCAAATGTGGTGCCAGTACCTAAGAAAGATGGTAAGGTACGTATGTGTGTAGACTACAGGGATTTGAACAAGGCCAGCCCCAAAGATGACTTTCCACTTCCTCATATTGATGTTCTGGTAGACAACACTGCTCATCATAAGGTATTCTCTTTTATGGATGGTTTCTCTGGTTACAATCAAATCAAGATGGCACCTGAAGATATGGAGAAGACAAAATTTGTTACACAGTGGGGCACTTTTTGTTATAAAGTGATGCCATTTGGGTTGAAGAATGCTGGGGCAACATATCAGCGTGCTATGGTGGCTTTGTTTCATGATATGATTCATCATGAGATAGAGGTGTATGTGGATGATATGATAGCCAGGTCCCAGAATGAAGAACAACATCTTGATCATTTGCATAAGTTGTTTGAGAGGTTGAAGAAATACAAGTTGAGATTGAACCCAAACAAGTGTACTTTTGGAGTTAGATCTGGTAAGCTCCTGGGTTTCATTGTCAGTGGAAAAGGTATTGAAGTAGATCCTGCAAAAGTGAAAGCTATACAAGAGATGCCAGCTCCCCGTACTGAGAAGGAGGTTAGAGGTTTCTTGGGACGATTGAATTACATTGCAAGATTTATTTCCCAATTAACTGCCACCTGTGAGCCAATCTTCAAGTTGTTGAAGAAAGATCAGGTAATGGAATGGAGTGATGAGTGCCAGACAGCCTTTGATGAAATCAAGAAATATCTCCTAGAACCTCCAATTTTGATGCCACCAGTTGATGGAAGACCCTTGATTATGTATTTAACAGTATTAGACAACTCAATGGGGTGTGTGTTGGGGCAACATGACGAGTCTGGTCGAAAAGAGCAGGCAATATACTACCTTAGCAAAAAGTTTACCGACTGTGAAACAAGATACTCACTACTCGAGAAAACTTGATGCGCTTTGGCATGGGCTGCTCGCCGACTAAGACAGTATATGTTGACCCATACTACCTTGTTGATTTCGAAGATGGATCCAATCAAGTACATATTCGAGAAACCTGCTCTCTCCGGACGAATAGCAAGATGGCAAATGATCTTGACAGAATATGATATACAGTACACTACTCAGAAGGCCATTAAAGGAAGTGTTGTAGCTGATCATTTGGCTCATCAAGCAGTGGATGATTATCAGTCAAAGAGTTTTGCCGATGAAGACATTATGATTATTACCAAAGAACCTGGACAATATGACGGACCTGAACAAGGATCCCGATGGACTATGGTTTTTGAGGGAGCTTCTAATGCACTGGGTAATGGTGTTGGTGTTGTGATCAGTTCCCCTGAAGGTTGTCATACCCCAATTACTGCCAGACTTTGTTTCTATTGTACCAATAACATGGCTGAGTATGAGGCATGTATCCTGGGTATCAAAGCTCCCATTGATATGAAGATTCAGTTCCTGGACGTATATGGAGATTCAGCCCTAGTAGTAAGTCAGATCAAAGGAGATTGGGATACCAAGCATGATAATCTCATTCCTTACAGAGAGTATGTGTTGTCTCTGATCCCACATTTCAAAGAGATTACCTTTGGACACATTCCACGAAGAGAGAATTAGTTGGCAGATGCATTAGCCACCATGACATCCATGTTTGAGATCAGCTGGGATGATGAAGCTCCCAAGATTACTATTGATAGATTTGAGAAGCTTGCATACTGCAATGAGATTGACACTGAAGAAGCAGAGGAGAAGCCTTGGTTCTATGAAGTGAAAAGATATCTTGAAGCTCAGGAGTTCCCTGAAGGGGCATCTGTCAAAGATAAGAAGTTTCTGAGGAGGTTTTCTGCTAAGTTCTTCTTAAGTAATGGAATTTTGTACAAACGCAATCATGATTCCACTTTGCTTCGTTGTGTGGATAAGAAGGAAGCAACAGAGATTATGGAAGACATGCATGATGGGATCTTTGGCACTCATTCTAGTGGTCATACCATGGCAAAGAAAATATTGATAGCAGGTTACTATTGGTCTACCATGGAAACTGAATGCTATCAACATTCCATAACATGTCACAAGTGTCAAATTTATGCTGATAAAGTGCATATACCTCCATCACCATTGAATGTGTTGACTGCTCCTTGGCCTTTTGCCATGTGGGGCATTGATATGATCGGTGAGATTAAGCCTACTGCTTCTAATGGGCATCGTTTCATCTTGGTTGCTATTGATTACTTCACAAAGTGGGTGGAGGCAACTTCATTTGCATCTGTTACTAAGAATGTAGTGGCTCGATTCATTAAGAATAATCTCATATGTAGGTATGGCATCCCTGAAAGGATTATTACTGACAATGACACTAATCTGAACAACACTATGATTACTGATCTCTGCACGCAGTTCAAGATTAAGCATCACAACTCTTCTCCGTACCGTCCAAAGATGAATGGGGCAGTAGAAGCTGCTAATAAGAACATTAAGAAGATTCTACAGAAGATGACTGTTACTTACAAGGATTGGCACGAGATGTTACCATTTGCTCTTCATGGCTATCGTACTACAATACGTACGTCAACAGGAGCAACCCCATTCTCCTTAGTATATGGTATGGAAGCAGTTCTGCCCATTGAAGTTCAGATTCCCTCCTTAAGAATCATGAAGGATGCAGGCTTGGATGAAGATGAATGGATTCAGACTCGACTTGAACAGATAAATTTGATTGATGAGAAGAGGTTAGCAGCTGTGTGTCATGGTCAGATGTACCAGAAACGGATGATCAAGGCTTTTAATAAGAAAGTTAAGCCAAAGGTATATCAGGCTGGTGATTTGGTAATCAAGCGTATCATATTACCACAGGGTGATCCTAGGGGCAAGTGGACTCCTACATATGAAGGACCATTTGTGGTCAAAACAGTATTCTCAGGAGGTGCCATGATACTTACTACTATGGATGGTGAAGACTTCCCGCAGCCTGTAAACACAGACATAGTTAAAAAATACTATGCATAAAAAGAGACCCGCTAGGTTGACTGGCCTAGGCAAAAATAAGGGCATTCCGGCGAACCAAAAGGGTTCGAGCAAAAATTAGGGATATATATATAAAAAAAATGTACACCCGGCAAGTCGAAAACCTGAAAAGGCGGCTTGGGCAAAAAAGGGTATCCCGGTGGATTGAAAACCTGAAAGGGCAATCCAGGCAAAAGTTAGGGATTAAAGCGTATGACTATGTCTCGTTTGGATCACCCATGTAAACTCAAACCAGTTGTGCTACTTAACCCAAGTTCGAACAGATAAAGATCAATCCAATCGTTTCCGTCTCGACAGCAGAAGATGAGATACTTGAAGATAATGGCAATAGTAGAATTGAAACTCAATAGGATTATTTCCCACATAGCTGATTTTCTTTGTTTTGTAAAAAAAATTATGACGAATTCCTCTTACTAGGATTTCTGTCTCCTTGTACCAACTTGCCTATGTATGGGCCACTTTGTGATATAAATAAAATTCCATCTTTGAATCCAGATTTACTTTTACCCTATTTACATAAGAGAAACGTTCATTGGTTGTGTTCGAATGTATGTATGCTTTTGAATATGATTGATGTTTACCAGAAATGCATAAATGCTTAATATGATTGATGTTTACCAGAAATGCATGAAATGCAGTAATAGTATTTACTAAGGACGAACGAGGGAAGGAATTCAACGAAGCTTCGCCGGTTCATCCCCACAAGACAACTACAAATCCCCCAGTAGGGCAAATCCATCTTCATAAATACTTCGAGCTACATCTCCCCTGGAATTTATGTCCATCTCTTTTATCCTCAGTCGGGATACTCAGGAAATTATTCCTTCAACAGGAGTACGACAAACGAAGACGGGAGGTTATGGATACCATACTATCGAACGAAGACGGAAGGTTATGAATACTATGTTATCAAACAAGACGGGAACGAGTTCCTCATATTCTTCACTATATTATCAAACGAAACGGGAACGAGTTCCTCATATTCTTCACTATATTATCAAACGAAACGGGAACGAGTTCCTCATATTCTTCAGCAACGAATCGGGATTTATTTTCCCTGGCCAACAGTTGTTATACGAAGATATCCAGACGCTTCAGGCTGCATGATTCATACATACATCATCTATATCATACCATAACATACATATCCATAAGTACATAATACATTACTTAAGTGCATCATACTATGCATGCATACATAATGCATAAACTAACATTCTCCTTGCAGGATAGTTATATGCAGGTAAAACAATATCAACAACTTACAACGGGTTAGAAATGATCCATACATTTGCTCAAGATGTCCTTGAATAGCAGGCAAACGGTCTGTAAAAAGATCCATTCCCTGGTTCAAGACATTATTCAGAAGAACAAATTCTGACGTTCTTTTGGCCCTTGAATAGCAGGCAAACGGTCTGTAAAAAGATCCATTCCCTGGTTCAAGATATTTTTCAAAAGAACAAATCCTGACGTTCTTTTGACCCTTAAGAACAAATCCTGACGTTCTTTTGGCCCTTGAATAGCAGGCAAACGGTCTGTAAAAAGATCCATTCCCCGGTTCAAGATATTTTTCAGAAGAACAAATCCTGACGTTCTTTTGACTCTTAAGAACAAATCCTGACGTTCTTTTGGCCCTTGAATAGCAGGCAAACGGTCTGTAAAAAGATCCATTCCCTGGTTCAAGACATTATTCAGAAGAACAAATCCTGACGTTCTTTTGGCCCTTGAATAACAGGCAAACGGTCTGTAAAAAGATCCATTCCCTGGTTCAAGATATTATTCAGAAGAACAAATCCTGACGTTCTTTTGACCTTGGAGAATAGGCAAACAGTCTGTAATCCAAGATATTTCCAGAAGAGATAATCATCACAAGATTTATTTCTACTGGTCCATTCAACAACTCAAATCATGTTGCATAAATGATTCAGAGACGGCCTACACAAAGACCTAGTACTGATATCCAGTATCAACATAAAGACATCATCACATCCCGATACTTTAGATGGCATCTCCAAGCCCATCTCCAGATGGCATCTCTAAGCCCATCTCAATTCCTCCAAGTGGAATATTCAAGCCCACTCAAGCATATACAACTAATCATCAGTGTTACTCTATGCACTGGTGAGTGCAAATTTTTGGGCTTTTGTGTTCAATCCCCTTCAACCTTCCAGGTCACGACTGGCATATATACCAATCTAACCCCTCAGGTTTCAGAAAATTGAACAGGGGCAGCTGTTGCACCCCAAAATTTGCCCTCCACAAGACAAGTCATTGTGTACTAAGAGGCTCACAAGGTTCACAAGGTTCACAAGACATCTCATGAGGTTCACAAGGTTCATAAAGTTCACAATTAGTCAGAAAGTTTGACAAATCCCTCAGACAATGCATCCTCCTAAGCACTGCATCCTAAACTAGGGTTTTGACTTTAATCAGGCTAAATGGACTTCCAAGACTTAAAGTGAGCTTCATAGCATCCTATATGTGTTCAAGAATCCCCATGTCAAGTTTCAAGACTTTCCCAAAAGATTTGCTCAGTCAGATAATCAGATAGGTTAAAATCAGTCAAAGCAGTTAAAAAGTCAAACTGTGGTCAAACCAAAGTCAAACTTCATGATTTTTTGCCAACATCAAGTATATGAAGTGAAATTCATCATTTGATAAAGGGTTGATCATGATTCATCAAGGAGATTTCAGATCATCAAGAATCAGGAGTTTCTAAATTAGGGTTTTCATAGGAAAAGTCAACTGAACTTTGACCAGCCATAACTTTCACATGCTTCATCAAGAATTTTCCATCCAAAGCTCATTTTGAAGGAAATTGAATTCTCTACAACTTTGTGTCTCACAAGCCAAGCCCAAAAATGCTTCATTTGGAAGGTATGAGCTAAGACATTATAGGTCCTTTTAAAAGTCAACAAAAAGTCAACAACTTCAAAAGAGCATAACTTGAGAATGGTAAAAGATATGGACATGAAACCAAAGAGGTTGGTTATAGGACTCTTTAAGCTTTCCAAAATATCCAAGAACACCCTCATAGCATTAAAATTGAAGGATTTGTGCCCTTGCAAAGTTGGGAAATTTTTGAGTAGTTTATGAAGTAAATGGGGTCTTAAAACCATAATTCTTCAAATGGGCTGACTTTTTTGTGACCCAATGTGTTCCATGACATCATGCACGAAATTTATTTAATATTTTCATTATTTTATTTATTTTATTTCTATTTATTATGATTTTTTATATTAAAAATCATTTTAAATTCAAATAAAATATAAAATGATGAAGATTTAAAAATATTTTGCTTCTAGAATGTCATAAAAGTTAATTGGATTTAATTGATACAAAAATTATGAAGATTGTCTCAAAATAGCAATGTTGGATCAAAGGAAAATCAAGTTTTATGACATATCTTTTTCAATCTTCAAACATCCAAAAAATCCAAAGAGTTATAGCATGTTTCTGACCTAATTCAATCCATATATATACACAAATACATTGCCAATGAGAGGGGACGATTTTGCAGCCTCTAATATCACTTTCCAACTTCACAAAAAACCATCCAAATTCAATTTTCGGTTTCACTAATTCAAGAGGTTTTAAGGTATTTTGAGGACACAAGAAGGTTCCTGGATCATCATTGAGTCGAAACCAACTCTTAAATGCATCCAATCCATGCTCATACACACAACCCGAATGCATCTTGTTCATCTTTAATTTTTTTTCGATTTGAATGATTTGTGCATTAATATTGAAAACTAACTGTGGATTTGTGTTTGTTGTGATGTTTAGAAACTTTCTGGATGATTTAATTCAATTATTATGGACTGTGTTGAAATTCACCATTGCTAGGGTTTGAAGCTTCAAATCGGGAACCAAGCATTTAGGGCCTTTAAACGAAATCTAAGAACATGGTTGTGATCTATGAGACTTGTATAATTGATCTGGGCTTTTAATTTGAATTGATGTTACGATTTGATTGATGTTTGAAAAACATAGGATTCTGGTTTTGAAAATTTGCAGGAGAATTCGCAGGGACATTCGAAGGAAATTTCGCAGGTAAAATGAAGAAGATGAAGTCTGTTGGCGCGAAATCCAGAATTCAAAAAACTAACTTATTTTATATTGTTTGTTTTGTGTTTATATTTCAAAGAGCATGAGTGCGCTGGTGGTTTTGATGCGCGTATAATAAGTTGTGAGGCTTGGGTTCGAATCCGGCCAGGAGCAATTTTTGCTTTAATTCCATTTGTTTTGCAGGATTATAATAAAACAATATTATGCTGTATGTTTATCACACGTGCGCAGTGGCTCAGTTGGTTTTGAGAGACTCACAGCTAGGTAAAGGACCTGGGTTCAAATCCCAGGCCCTGTTTCTTTTGGTTTTAATTTTTCTTGTTTTATTTTCTTTATTATTTCTTTATATTATTTTCTAAACTAATTAAAATAATTTCCTAAAAAAACAATATGTGTAAATTATTTTTCTTCTAAAAACTTATATTACATTTTTTATAGTTGTATATTATTTAATAATTTTGTATATTAAAAAAAATTTTAATATGTTTTATATAAAACCTAATTATTTTCTTTATAAACCTTAATTTATTTTAAAACCCTAATTATATTTATAAACCCTAATTTATTTTTCTAAACAATTCAAAACCCTAATTTTATTTTATGATTTTAATTTCTTATTTTTATATGCTTTTTGTAATTATAATTATTAAATATTTCTAATAAGTATATATATAATTAATTTATTAAAACTATTAATCATATTTATAAGTACATAATTATTATTATTTATTTCTTTTATTAATTCTTAAAAATGATTATTTATTTAAATTTGAACTTTTAATTTGTTTTCTATATTATATTATTATACTAACCTCTTTTATATTTATTTTATTTATCATTACTAACCTATTTATTTATTTATTATATGCTTATTTATTTAAGTTATTTTATTATTATTATGATGTAACTGTGCAAATTATGTAATAGTTGTAGAACTTTTATTATTTATTTAAATTGCCATGGTTAGTAAAATAGGGAGTGTAAACATGTTTGTATTTAAAATTGAATTTAGATCATTAATTTTAAGATAAATATATGAATTTGTACACGCACACACATAAGTCGATCTTTGATCGCCATCTCACATTCTTAAGGATACCTCTCAAGTTGCCTAAATAAAAGGTCAAGTAAGGTGTATAAAGCAAAGTCCCTTCTCTCATTAACATCATCTTGTCCCTTTAAAGATTATAAGATCAAGTCCCTTCGACGTTGCCTTCGTAAATGATCTTGTCCCTTTCGAATAAAAGATGATAAATCCCTTCGAGTTGCTAATACACCTTACAGTTGCCTAATCACAGATGACCCTTTACTTGTCCCTCATAACATCCAAGGTAATGACTACCTATTCCTTAATAATAGGGATAGTCTTACCATTTAAAGGATATTTAAGAACATAAAAGATTTAGCTTAGGGTAGGTTTCCCTTATGTACTTGCTCACCTTTTCAAAACATTTCAAAAACACTTCACATTTTCAAACAAATTTTCAAAACAAAGTCTTTATATATATCCGTACATGGATCATGATAAAGAACTTAAGAAAATTTTTAATCACACACTACACTTCTCAAAACATTTTAAAGTGAGCTAAGTAACTAAGAGCCCATGGATAACCATGGATGTAAAGGGTGCTAACACCTTCCCTTTACATAACCTACCCCCCGAACCCAAAAATCTTTTAAGGTCTTTCCTGTTCTTTTATGCCCTTTCCTTTGGATAAAATAAAAGTCGGTGGCGACTCTTGCTATCCGCAACATAACTAAAGTCAGTTCTCCCACCGTGTTACTGAACTGGCGACTCTGCTGGGGATTTAATAAAAGAGGGGTACCCTTAGGAATTAGATCACTTTAAATTGTTTGCCTTGTTTGCTCTATACTTATCTGTTGGGTGCTCTTATGTGTGAAAGATCCTAACCCGGATCTAGTGTACCTTAGGTAAATGGCAATAGACCAAGGAAACTATACGGCGTATACCGATATGGTTGATCTGGTGGCCATAGTTAGTGTGACTTCTTGGTTGGTGCTTATGTTCCTTAAGTCAAGTTGAGGATAATATGAGGCTGCCATACGTTGTCAATACACTAACTAGATGAGTCGGTGCCTGTTTATTGGTGAGAGTCTGGGTGGTCATGTCTTCACCTTATTCTTTGCCGAGGCAACAGTCGAGGTCAATGGAATTAATCCAAAGAGGCGGTATCTTCTCTTCTACCCGTGGTTTATTGCTACCATTGGTGGCCGCACTGATCACATCTTGTCTTTTGACGGATGCATCAAAGCTTCTTCTGGTCGCCACGATTTCGTCATGTAGTGTGAGTATGTGGCCTAGTTTGGTGTAGTATTTCATCTTCAGGTGAACTATTGAGGGCACGACAGTTAGTTCGACTAGCGTTTACCGACCAAGAATGCAATTGTACAAGGATGGACATTCTATCACCAGAAATTAGGCTTTGACTTCTCTGACTATCTCATTCTCCCCGAATAAGACGAGGAGTTCCAAGTATCCCCACGGCCTTATGGTTTCCCCATTTAATCCCTAGAGGTCAGATCCCATGCACCGAGAAAAATTCATTTTGTAGAGCTTGAGGGTTTAGAAAAAGTAGGCGTACATGATGTTGACGGAGCTGCCCTGATTAACTAGGATGCACCGGACATCGAAGCGTGTCATTTTTCCCTTATCAGTAGAGGGATGCTTTAATTAGGAGATCCTTCAGGGAGTTCCTCGAGGCAGAAGAATATAGGGTTGGACTTTCCTCGAGATTTGGTCAAAGTCGCCACCTGGTCGGGCGTGGTCAACAGGAATTCGTCGAATTTACTCTTTACCAAAATTGTGGTGTTCTCGTTATTCATCCTGCCACCAAAGATTACCAAGGTTGTTGGGAAGTTTTCCTAGGGGTTGTGGGCAGCCAGATAGCCTTTCGTGTGCGCTCCAGGGAGGTGGAAGTCTTTAGGTCGAGATATGGAAATGGCTATTAGGAAAGGAGAGTCGTTGGATGGAGTGTCTTCGTAACCTCTCTTCAAGTCATGGTCCTCGTGTCGGGGGGGGGGGGGCTCTCTCCTTTTGTTGTACTGCTTGAGGTGTCCCTCCTTTATCAATATCTTGATTGCGTCCTTTAGGTGAATACAATATTCTATCACGTGGTCGTGGCTTCTGTGAAAACGACATTATTTAGATTTGTCGGTGTTGGGCTTGGGTGCTGTTGGTTTGGGAAACCTCACCATGCCTAACTTGAATTCTGAATTGACACATTCGGTGATAATACGCTTACGTGGGGCAGTAAGCAATGTGTATTTGGAGAAGCGCTCAGCTGGCGCTCTGCTTTCGCGAACCTCACGAGGTTTGTCATCTTTCTTCCTCTCTCTAGTGTGGCGAGGAGCGGTATAGTCGTCATGTTTGGGATTTTTTCGTCTCGTCTTGGTTGCGACTGCGACTTGCTTTTCTTTGTACCTAATGTATTCCTGAGCTTTATGTAGTAGTTCGTCCAGAGAGCGGGGAGGCTCGACCCCGACTGCTCTGTTGAGTTCACTGCCGGGGAGAAGTCCCTTCTCGAGGAGGTATTTTTCATGTAGTCGGTTGTATCCACCTCAATGACTTCCTAGTTGAATCATTCAATGTAAGAATACAATGTTTCGTTCTTTCCCTGGATGATGGCCTCAAGTGTAGCCACTGTCTTTGGGTGACACCGAGAGGCTGTAAAGTGCCTTGTGAATGTTGACCTTAGGCTTCTCCAGGAAGTGATAGACTCGGGAGCCAAGCTTTTTTTTACCATGTCATGGCCCCCTTTTGAGCATTATGGAGAACAATGTGCACTTGACGTTTCCGCCGACATCGTTGTGGTAGTCGAGCATGGTGTTGATGTTATCAATGTGGTCACCATGGCCAATAATCTCGTTGTACGTTGAAGGGTTAGGGGGCTCCTTTATGCTCGCGGGGAGTCGGGTCTCCATGATGGCCTGAGAAAATGGGCAGCGAAAGTCTTTCTCGACGCTCCTTAGGGGTGAGTAATCCTTATCCCCAGGGCTTTGGTCGCGGCAGCGGGATTCCTTTGGTCGGCTGGTGGTCTGCTCGGATCTTCCTATGGCTTTTCTCTTCTTGGGTTCTGGGGAGCGTCGTCCCTGGTATGGAGGGGAGCGACCACACTTCTTGGCGGCCTCCGACTGAGATCTCTCCAAATGAGGTCCGCATCTGTGACCTTGGGGAGAGGTATTGCGTGATCTCTGAGGTCTCTGCTGAGGAGAGTTGGTGTGACGGTCCGTTTCCAACAGGGTGATTCTCTCTTGTTGTTGGAACAACATGAAAATTTTCTGGTTGAGAGAGTTAGCCATATCTATTATCGTCGGATCGCCTTTGACTGGTATCGAGATGGGCTCAAAGATGGTCGCGGTGTGATGTCGGGCAGAGCTGTTGGTAGTTGGTTCAGGCGATGGGGTGGTAGTTTGTCCGTCCCTAGGGTAGGCCTCGTGGATAACATGGAAGTTGTCGTCGCCACCATCGGCATATTTGATGAGGACCTGGTCGTGGTTGTCACCGTGTTCGCTAGTCATGCTAGTTGGTTGATGAAGACAAGGTGAAGCTTTGGTCATTTGTTTCAAAAGATGGGGAGAACTTAAATTCCCATAATCAGCACCACTGATCTAACCTGATCAGGAGGAACTTTCCAGTTGTGAGTAGCTTCTACGGTGGAGAAAATGGGGGGTGTACCTACAAGGTACTTCAATTCCAAAGTGAGAGAGATCTATGGAGTGAGTAAGTATAGTAAAAAGGTAAGAGAATAGAATATCTGACCCTCTAGTTTTTTATATTGTGCCCCCAGTGCTGGGCCACGGTTCCCTTCATGGGGTGGATGAGCTAGGCACAAGGAGAAACTACCAGGGTTTGCATAGGAGCAATTATGACCTAGCACATAGTCTTGCCCCTTGTCCAACTGCTCCGCAATACTAGGAGAGTATTGTAGGGGCAATTTACGGTAGGATTGGAACATGTGGGGAGACGCTCTCCCACGCCTTCAAGTGTTGGGCCTTGGGCCTTGGGCATATTCCCGACACGCCTGGTGTCAGGCCAAGTCCAGAACATTTAATGTTCTTGACATTGGTAGGGATATTATTCTCATATATCTTGTAAAGTTTTCTCATTACTTTCCTAATATCTTGTCAAGTCTGGGATTTATTCAGAATTACATTCTACTTGGTCTTTACAATCTTCATAACTTCCCTTTGCTCTATTCTTTGGAGGATAAATAATCTTTGATCTATGGACTACTCCTCATTCAATGAAGTTCTCCTTCTTAAACATAATAAGAGCCCTATAACACACCCAATTAGAATAGGGTGCTTGCTCTGATGCCAATTGAAATTCTATTTTCAGAAGGACATATGTTGGACCAAATGTCCGAGACAAAGTGAAGAACCAGTTTATGATAGATAACAGAGTCTTGGGACAGGTGACAGACAAAATGTCTAGGACATTGTATACCATGATAAAAACTAGTTTAAAATACCAAGAGAAAACAATTTAACTTATACAAGATGATAAAATAGGAAAACAATAAAGAATAACACAAGAGATTGGTAACCTAGTTCGGTGAAACCTACTTCTAGGGGGCACTTTACTCAAGAGAGGAAATTCACTATTTTGAATAGTACAATTAGTCTTATAGGAACATCAACCCTTTCAATGCGTCTTCCTAATCCTATGGACTTTCTATTTAGGACTCCCCCTAAATATGATAACCCTTCTTACTTTGTCTCAATCACTAACCCCTAGTGATCAACTTCAATAATAATATATTAATTGTTAAATTTACAACTCAACAAAGACAAATCAATAACTAAGCCAAGTTACTGAAACATATAGTGGTGTACACAAATAGATTCAACACTACTCTTTATGACAACATTAGCACGTAATACAATAAACATAAGCACTTTGTTCTCAAGCTTATAGAATTAATATCTTGGAACAAAGTCTTACAACTCAACAATGAAACTAACCTTTATGCCTTAAGATATAAATGGAGACACTAGAGTGGTGTACAACAATAACTCAAACAAATACTCAAAAATAGAAATCCTAACACAAAGAGTCTTCAAAACATGCACACCTCAAACTCTAGTTTTGAGTCTTCTTAAATATCAATGCTTCTTATGGGATTTTTCCAATGGAAATTTGATTTGATTTCATCTAAAATAAATGCAAATATTGTTGGATATAATTTGTTCCATAAAAATCTCCAACAAAAAATATGATTTATTTTTAATTAAAATTCAAATTTAAATAACCATTTAAATTGATTTGATCTTCAATTGCTGTCAAATAAATCACATAAACACATTGCTAAAATATAGCAACAAAATCTGATTGAATCTCCACATGTGTCTCTTCTTCACCACAACTACAATAACATATGTCTGTTGACAGAGACAAAATGTTGCAACACACATGTTGGAGCATTGTGTTCCACATGTTACAACAGAACATCGAAAATAACTCTCTTCATATAAGTCTTCTTTGTAGAATAATTCTTGGACCAAATTTTCCTTAAATGTACATCCAATCAAATATTCTTTGACTAAAACAAATCCAAATCTTTTCAAATAGATTTTGAATTAACAACAAAAACCTCTTCCCAAAAGAAAACCTCTATATCCTCTAAGGAATTCAACACCACAACTCTTCTGAAAGACATCTGAAGATATTATAAACCCAAACCATGTGACAAGATGATACATACTCACATGTTGAGCCTTTTTCTTAACTATTTTTGTCATGCATTTTAGTTGCATCTTGGTGTAAGCTCATAATTTCGACATGTTGAAATTTGGAATTTGAAGCCATCTCTGTCGAAGAATGATGAGAGGAAAGGAATTCAAGAAGTATGGACAAGGTTAAAGTTCCAATATTTCGACAGAAGGGGCAGTAATGTTCTGGCAAGACAAGTTTAGAAAATTATTTGTAGCTGGGCATTTGTCAGGATAAGGGGATCTTTTTCGACACTTCGACAGAGAAGAGTTGTTTGACAGAAACATTACTTGGCAGATGCTGAAAGGATTGTTTCTTCTTTAAAGACTTCGACAGATGAAGAGGTGCAAGGTTTCGTCATCAAAGGAGAGAATTCAAATTTAAAAGTTGCAACCTTTGACAGTTAGACACATGGAAGGTTCAGAGAAGAAAATTGCATGCAGGCTGACACTTGTCATTTAATTATAGTTTTTCCGTTCTAGGCAGTTACTTTGTTTGTATATAAATAGGATAGTTTGTGTTTAGAATGTGTGTGTGAAAACTGATACAAAATTCCTGTAAATACTCTAAGTACCCAGTGTGAGAGAAAATGAGTTTGATATTTGGAACCATGTACGTTTGAACACCATCTTTCTTTTAAAAGTTATTTAAATTACAAGTTTGTTCATCAAGTTTATTTTATTTTAAGCTTCATTTACTTTTCTGCAAATTACATTTTTCGACACTTTTCTTGTTGTTGTTTTAAACTTTACTTGTTTTAATTTTAAACTCAAAGCATTGAATACTTTGACACCATAAACAAAATAAACCACAAATCAATCACAAATACTAAGAGTAGTTCGACAGAATAATTGCACATGTGTCCTAGGACTTGTTTGGTTGGTCCTGCAAGTAACCCAGTTTTCTGAGAAATTGGTTAACCAGAGGTTGTTCGCCAGAAATCACCGCGAACAAATTGGCACGCCCGGTGGGACTGTGCAGTTAATAAAATCTAATAGAGAACTTTCTTAGACAAATTGTTCCTTGCTACGTTGTATGATTCTTAGAAGCGGTAAACTAGCCGTAACCGACGTAGAAAGACCAAAAAGAACAAGAGGAAGAAGGATGGCTAATGCTTCAAACAATCCTAACGAAACTATTCCAGTTTCCAATCCCATCCCTTCGTCAGAAGGAATACCAGTTTCTGGCCCTGTTTTAGAACAGATCAGGCCTCCATTAGGGGATTCAATACCGACGGGTACAACGTCCCAAAATGCGCCTAGTTCTTCCACCATGGGACACGCCAGACCCTCTGGAACCCCTCCCCCTGGAGGAAATACCTTCAGGCCATATTTGAACTATTCTCAGCCCTTGATTGGGAGGGAACAACCATATGGAATGCTAACTTCAATGATGGCAAGCCTACATAATTCGTCACCATTATTCTCTGATGCTATGGCTCAAATGTCATCACCATTGCAGGGATCCGGATATGGTGGAAATGGAAATAGAATAAACCAAGTTCCACCAGGTTTCCATATACCCACTATGACAAACCATTCTGCACAAGTAATTCGTCAACAGATGGATGAAAGCAATCATGATATGGTGCAGGCTTTGACACAACAAATGGGGGAAGTGTTCAATCCTTTAATACAAAACACTACCCAAACAAACCAAATATTGGCAGAACAGATGGCACGCATTGCTGATTTTTTTGGAGTCCCCCAAGCACAACAAAGAATGCAGTTGAATCAAAATCCTGCAAATAGGCTTGTCGAAGAGGAACTTACTATAAACCAAAGGCCATTAGGAAACCCTCATGAAAATCCCAGGGGACAAGAGGTGATAGTTGAACAGCCTAATGTAGAGGAGCCCATTCGACAGGAACCAGGAAGAATAATAGTCCAAAGAAACCAAAATGCTGATGAAATATTACAGCAGAGAATGCGTCACAATAACCTGCCTGTCGAAAACAACATTGCAACCATGGTTGAGAGGATAATGGCGCAAAATGGAGTAAACGTAGGATTACAAAGACCTAGTTATATTTCCCCCTTGTCTGAATTTGTTTTACAACAAGAATTACCACCAAGGTGGAAAGTCCCCAAATTCACCAAATTCTCAGGGGATACTAGTGAGTCCACCATAGAACACGTAGCGCGTTATTTGATAGAGGCAGGAGAGATTGCTAATAATGAGAACTTAAGGATGAAATACTTCCCAAGTTCTTTGACAAAAAATGCTTTCACTTGGTTTACTTCTCTTCCTGCAACTTCAATATTCACATGGACCCAATTAGAGAGATTGTTCCATGAACAATTCTATATGGGACAAACTAAGATAAGTTTGAAAGAATTGGCGAGTGTCAAAAGAAAATTCTCTGAACCTATAGATGATTACTTAAATAGGTTTAGGTTATTAAAAGCCAGATGCTTTACACAAGTGCCGGAACAGGAACTAGTCGAAATGGCTGCAGGGGGTCTAGATTATTCCATAAGGAAAAAACTGGATACCCAATACCTGAGAGACATGGCACAACTGGCAGACAGAGTGAGGCAAATAGAAAGACTAAAAAATGAAAAGTTTAGATCAAATAAAAACAAGAAAGAAAGAGTGGCCTATGTGGGAATAGTTCAAGAAGATGATTATGACGAAAATGAATCAGTCATTTTCGACCAGCAAGAAATTGATCTGGCAGAACTAAAACAAGGCCCTCCATATTCTTGTAAAGTTTTAGCCCCGTCGAATGGAAAAAATCCAGTCGAAGTAGAAAAGAATGACAGGTTCCCTAAAAGAACCTATACATTCGACATCACCAAATGTGATGAAAGTTTTGATTTATTAGTCAAAGATGGTCAGTTAATAAAACCAGCAGGCACTAAGGAGCCTCCTGTAGACCAACAGAAAAAGAGAGGTTTTTGTAAATACCATAATTTCTTGGGTCATAAAACTTCTCAATGTTACCTTTTCAGGGATCTTGTCCAGAATGCAATCCAAAATGGAAGGCTGAAGTTTGGAGACAAAGCCAAGCAACAGATGAGGATTGACTCCAATCCCATGCAGGTTGTGGAGGCCAATTATGCTGAACCAGAAATGGTAAATGTGGTCGAAATGGAGATCATGGCTGAGGAAAGTTTTGAAATGGTGGAAGTTACTGAAAACTTCGACACTAACTTCACCATGATAGAAGCTGCTGAAGGTTTCGACACCCATGTGAATGTGGTGGAAGGGGCTGATGACCATGCAGACCAGGCTGAGGAAGAAGAAGTCAAAGCTTCTGAAAACTTCGACAGTGAGAATGCCATTGAAACTACTGAAGGTTTCGACGAAAGAAATACAGTCAAGGTGGGCAGAAGTTTCGACAAGAAAAACTATGAAAGAGATGCTGAGCAGGGGGTGATCTGGGACACTTTAGGAGAATCAAATGGGAAGTTCGACTTCATGGTGAAATATTCGGCACCACCAAGCTCCAAAACGGATATCAGCAAAATCAAACCCACAGGATGGGGAGGTTCCTTCAAAAATGATAATGAAGAGGAGGGTGATAAAACCCTCATTGTCCAAAAAGAGGCCACTGAGGGCCTTAGCCAGGACAAGATCAAAAGAACAGAGACTGATGACAATGCCCTCATTGTCGAACCAATAAATAGTAGTACCATCAGAACTGAAGAACATTCTGTCGAAGGTGTTGCACACTGCTGCAAATACATCTATAAGGGTTTACACCCAAAAGGCAGTGTAAATCAGTCAAAGGAGAATGTCCCGGAAGAAATGATGCTAGTCGAAAAAATGAACAAATTGAAGATCACAACTGAACAGAATGCTGGGATTCATATGGTGGAAATCACTCAGAAGGTAGGACCAGACACCAACAAAGGAGAGAAACGTCAAGAGAAGCATCAGAAGCTGGTTTACCCAGAAGAGAACGAAAGTCTTGTCGAATTCATCCAGAGGTGTCAAAGGAAGAACGCAGAAGTTATGTTGTGCCCAAGATGCAGTGCTGTGTTCAACAGGAAAGCAGCTGATGACTTAGAAGCAGCAGAAAAGACCCAGAGGAAAAGAAACTGGGGAACAGCCCCACCAACCAGAAATGAAAGGTTCGACCCAAGAAGAAGGGAGCATCATATCCAAGGAGTGGGAGAAAGACGTATCAACACCTATAAACCATCCAACAGACCAAATGATGACAGATGGGTTCAACCTACAAGGGATGCCCAAGGTCAGAAGAGATGGAAGAGTTTTGAGGTGAACAGGGGTGCCTCAATGGAAGTTAAAAAGGAGGCAAGGCCAAAGTACGTCTCTGAAAACTACAAAGGGAAGAATCCTATGTCCAGGTCCCAATGGAGAAGATTCCAAAGGCAGAAGAAAATTGAAAAGGAAATTGTAGAACACAAAAGGGTTGGGCAGAAGGAAGCTGAATCAAGCAAGTATGTGCAGATTACAAGCAAGGGGAGACCTCTGGCAAAAGAAGAAACCCCTCAGAAGAATGGATCTAGTGACACCACAGAAATGCAGAAAACAAACAACAAAATGCCAGGGGACGAAGAAGTTACAGATAACTTCAGTTCAGAGTCTGATGCGTCCTTCGACGTAACCTGCAATGTGGTTTCTGTGTTGCCCAGAGACTATGACAGGATAATGGAAGTCGAAGACGAAGAGGATGACATGGCAGATGATAGCATAGGCCTGAAGCCTGTATGCTACTACATAATGAATAATGGCTGTGTCGAAGAGCAAAATGCTTTCTTCGAAAAGCCAGATGATGCAATGAAGGCTCACTTAAAGCCTCTTTTTATAAAAGGAAAGGTGGAAAACGTGGGTGTCAACAAAATTCTGATAGATGGAGGAGCAGCTGTAAATTTAATTCCTCATTACATGATAAAGAGGATTGGAAAAGATGACTCCGACACTAAGCCTCACAACATGGTGTTGTCCAACTATGAAGGTAAAGTAGGGACAACACTGGGGGTAATACAACTGAACTTGACTGTAGGATCCATCACCAGGCCTACAATGTTTGTGGTGATAGCATCAAAAGCAAATTACAACTTGTTGTTGGGAAGAGAATGGATCCATGGGATTGGGGCTGTGCCATCCTCCATGCATCAAAGGATAGCAATCTGGAGGCCAGATGGGATTGTCGAAAAATAGAAGCAGATCAGAGTTACTTCACAGCTGATGTGAACAATGTCACTAGTCGTAACTTCGACAAGAACCTAGCCCACATAGCACCATGCAATCCTGCTGCTTTTGACCTAACAGCTTCCGACAACGCTTACTGTTCCATGTACCTCCATCCTACGCATGGTTTCCAGTGGGATAAAGAAATAATTGGGGAGACAAATTACACTTGGGGAACTGCCCATGTCAATCCAACTGGATGGGGAAGTGAGTTCAGTGAAAATGAATGAAGCTTCAACAATGGAAAGGATTTCGGCTTATATAGCCGAAAAACAACTCAAAGCGGCCCTTGAGGCTGAAGTAAGAAACATGGCTGTCGAAGCCAACACCCAAGAAAATATTGAGGAACAGCATGCAAAGCAGAGTTTTGAAGAAGACTCTAATGGCGAATGGCAGAGTCAAAGACTTGATGCCATTTATGATGACGAACCTTTGGGGTTCGAAAAAGATCCAACCCCAACCAATATGAAAATGGTGGCACAGGATCCTTTAGAAGAGATTAATTTGGGACTGGGGGCAGAGAAAAGGCCCACTTACATCAGTGCCAAGATGGATCCTCAGCTCAGAGTCGAAATAATCCAGCTGCTGAATGAGTTTAAAGACTGTTTCGCATGGGATTATGACGAAATGCCTGGTTTAGACAGAAATTTGGTCGAATTGAAGTTGCCAATACTGGAAGGGAAAAAGCCAATAAAGCAGACTCCCAGACGTTTTGCACCTGAAATTCTGTCGAAAATCAAAGAGGAAGTCGAAAGGCTCCTAAAATGCAAGTTCATCCGTACAACAAGGTATGTAGAATGAATTTCTAATATTGTTCCTGTGATTAAGAAAAATGGCAAACTAAGGGTATGCATTGATTTTAGAGATCTAAATTCAGCTACCCCTAAGGATGAATATCCTATGCCAGTGGCAGAAATGCTAGTAGACTCTGCAGCAGGCCATGAGTATTTAAGTATGCTTGATGGATATTCTGGTTATAACCAGATTTTCATTGCTGAAGAAGACGTTCCAAAAACAGCTTTTCGTTGTCCAGGGGCAATAGGAACATATGAGTGGGTAGTCATGCCCTTTGGTTTAAAAAACGCTGGAGCTACTTACCAAAGGGCCATGAATTCTATTTTTCATGATTTCATTGAAACATTTATGCAAATTTATATAGATGATATTGTGATTAAATCTACCTCAGGCTTAGACCATATTAACCATCTTCGACAGTCCTTTGAAAGGATGAGGAAGTTTGGTTTGAAAATGAATCCCCTTAAATGTGCTTTTGGTGTGCAGGCAGGTGATTTCTTAGGCTTTGTGGTCCACAAGAAGGGGATTGAGATTAATGAAAACAAAGCCAAGGCCATAATGGAAGCGAAAGCGCCATCGACAAAGAAGGAATTGCAGTCTCTACTAGGGAAAATCAACTTTCTCAGAAGGTTCATCTCCAACCTTAGTGGAAAAACGCAAGCCTTCTCACCTCTACTTCGACTGAAGAAGGAGGGCTTTACTTGGGGGCAAGAACAGCAAGATGCCTTCGACAAGATCAAGGAATATCTGGCGAGTCCTCCAGTTTTAATGTCTCCTTGTCGAAAGAGGAGTATGAGGCTCTACATCTCAGCATCCGACAGAACATTGGGAAGCATGCTTTGTCAGGAAGATGAACATGGCGTCGAAAGAGCCATCTATTATCTCAGCAGAGTCTTAAATGATGCTGAAACTAGATATAGTATGATAGAGAAATTATGTTTATGTGTATATTTCTCTTGTACAAAGTTAAAGCATTATATAAAACCCATTGATGTACATATATCTTCTCATTTCGACGTAATAAAACATATGTTGTCTAAATCTATTCTACATAGTCGAATTGGAAAATGGGCTTTAGCCTTGACTGAATACTCTTTAAAATATATGCCTCTAAAAGCTGTCAAAGGACAAGTGGTTGCTGACTTTATAGCTGACCACTCCATACTTGGAGATGAGACAAATTATGTCGAAAGAGAGCCTTGGAAATTATATTTCGACGGTTCCAGTCATAAAAATGGAACAGGTGTTGGGGTATTGATCATTTCTCCCAATAAAATTCCAACAAAGTTCAAGTACAAAATAGAAGGTTGTTGTTCAAACAATGAAGCAGAATATGAAGCTTTAATTGCTGGACTTGAAATTTTGTTGGAATTGGGGGCAACGGAGGTCGAAATAATGGGTGACTCTGAGTTGGTGATAAAACAACTGACAAAAGAGTATAAATGTGTCAAAGAAAATTTGATCATGTATTTTGTGATAGCCAACAGACTCCTCAAGAGATTCGACAGTGTAGTCTTTAGACATATTCCTAGATTAGAAAATCAGGAAGAAAATGACTTGGCTCAACTGGCCTCAGGCTATAAAGTGTCGAAGGAAAACCTGATGAAAGTTGTCGAAGTAAGAGGAAAAGTTGTATCCACTAGGCTGTCCCCATCTGATCTGGAGACCATGAGACTGGGATATGGTGATGAAGAAAATTTTGAAATTTTTAATATAGATGATCCAGGGGCAGGAGATTGGAGAAAGCCTATCAAGGATTATTTGTAGAATCCAAACCAGATAGTCGAAAGAAAGATCAAGTATAGAGCCTTAAGCTATGTGCTCTTTGAAAATGAATTGTTTAAAAAGACTGCAGAGGGAGTTCTACTGAAATGCTTAGGAGAGACTGAAGCTTATATAGCTTTGTCGAATGTGCAGAGTGGTGCATGTGGTGCACACCAGGCAGGGAACAAAATGAAATGGTTACTATTTCGACAGGGGATGTATTGGCCAACAATGTTGAAAGATTGTGTCGAATTTGCAAAGGGTTGTCAAGAATGTCAAATTCATGCAGGCATACCTCATGTGCCAGCAAACGAGTTGCATTCCATTATAAAGCCTTGGCCATTCAGAGGTTGGGCTTTAGATTTGATTGGTGAAATTCGACCAGCTTCTTCAAAAGGGCAGAAATACATTTTAGTTGGGGTAGACTACTTCACTAAGTGGATCGAAGCCATACCATTGACGAATGTAGATCAGAAAGCAGTCATAAACTTCATCCAGAAACATATAATGTATAGATTTGGAATACCAGAGACTATAACCACTGATCAAGGATCTGTGTTTACTGGAAGAAATATGCAGGCATTTGCAAAAGAGACAGGTTTTAAGTTGCTAACTTCGACACCTTATTATGCCCAAGCAAATGGTCAGGTCGAAGCAGCCAACAAAGTAGTGATAAATTTGATAAAGAAGCATGTGGGCAAAAAACCTAGAAATTGGCACAAGACTCTGGATCAAATCCTTTGGACTTGTCGAATGTCTCCTAAGGAGGCAACTAATTCTACCCCATTTAAATTAACCTATGGACATGAGGCAGTGTTGCCAGTCGAAATCTGTTTACAGTCAATACGAATTCAAAGGTATCATGAGATTCCATCTGAAGTTTATTGGAATATGATGATGGATGAGTTGGTTGATTTAGATGAAGAAAGGTTACGTGCTTTAGAACTAATAAAAAGGCAGAAAGAAAGAGTCGAAATTTTTTACAATAAGAAGGTAAAATTTAAAGCCTTTCTAGTAGATGATTTAGTTTGGAAAGTAATTTTGCCCATGGAGAAGAAAGATAGATTGATGGGAAAATGGTCCCCTAAATGGGAAGGACCCTTCAAAATTTTAAGAGTTTTTTCAAATGGTGCATATGAAGTCGAAGAAATATAAAAAGACAGGAGAGTGCTGAAGATAAATGGCAAGTACTTGAAGAAGTATAAACCAACATTGTAAGAAATAAAAATAGGAACAGAATGAAATTGCAAATAAAAAACTTGTCTTCGCCAAACAGATGGCGTAAAATAACATTACATATGAAATTGCTAAAAAAAAAAAAAAATTCTTAAAACAATAAAATTTCCTATTTTCTATTACAACTAATGTTGAAGAAAAGTGGCTTTGAGTTCGTCGAATTTTTTCTTCTGAAGCTGAATTCGACGCTCGCAGAGACTCTTACTGACAGTCAGTTCGTCAATCTCCCTGTGAAGTTGTTGAGCTGATTCTGCATGTTGGAGACCTTTTTGAAGTTCACTGTCGATTGCCTCTTGGTTGGGTTTTTGGAGGATAGCCTGGCGTTCCTTCTCTTGGAGAATTTTCTTTTGAAGTTCAGCAATCTGAGCCTGATAAGCCTGAATGTTGTTTTCACACTCAGCAGCAGCTTTGGTGTATTCGTCAGAAAGCTTGTTCAGCTCTGAAATTTTGTCTGTTGAAGAAGCTACGATATTCCATTCTGAAACTTGTTCTTCAGATTTAGCTGTAATATGCTGAGAAAATTCCTTTTGACGAACCAAGTCAGCACTTACAGAGTCAATCATTGACATCAGGTTCATCACCAGTCGACTCTCTTCAGTCGAAGCCTCCAGCAGATTAGCTCGTTTCAGGAGTTTCTTTAAGTCATACTGGGCAGAAGGATTTTCAGCCAGAATCTCAAACAGGTCCACCCCAAGGATTTTTGCCCTGATTTCATCCATGATGACACTGATGGATGGAATGTCAGAAGTGGCCCCTGAAGCTGTCGAACCGCTGTGGGAAGAGTCTTGGAAGTTGTACCTGGAATTGAGTAGAGCTTTTAAGTATTCTAGAGGTTTTCTAACTTTCAAGCTTTCAATTTCCTCGTGTGATAAGCTTGTCGAACCAGTACCCAAAGGGGTTTCTGTTGGAACTTCTGATGGAGTGGGAACATTTTGGGTAGTCCCTCCAAGGCTCAAGTTGGTTTCTGGTTGATTCGACAGATCAACCTCTTCTTCGACAATATCTTTGTCAGCCTCTATGGTGTCAGTTGCCTCTTGAGCTTGTGCGTCCTGGCCAAGAGCATCTTCGACAACTTCTGTTGCATCAATTGGTCCTTGAGTTGGTGCATCCTGGTCTGGAGCTGTCTTTTCCTCCGCAGTAAAGTCTGGGCGAAAGGGAGAATTGTTGCCAGAAGACTCAGAGTCACTAATGTTGAATTCGTCGAAAGTTTGAGGTCCATAGACACCTGCATCTGGGGTGGCTTCTTCTTGAAGCCTTTCAGCCAGAGTCTTCTCAGAGTCAGAGGGAATAACTTCTTCTTGGACTTTAGAAGTTTCTTCGACATCAATAACAACCTAAAGAGAGCATAAAAGGGAAGTTAAGATAAGAATATATGCAGTCAAGACTAGGAATATTGTCAGTCGAAATTCAATACCTGAGGGATCTCAGTGTGAATGCTTGAGTCCCCACTTTTTTCACTTCTTGAAGGGATTTTGTTGGTCGGACTGGAAGGAGGAGTTCGCCTATGAACTATGGATCTTTGGGAGGCCACTGTTTTTATTTTCAGACCTTTGTTTCTTTTCAGAGGTTGAGGTTCAGGAGATTCATCCTCAGACTCTTCGACACTCATCTCCTTTTCTTCTTGTTTTCTTTTCTTGGCTGGTGTACGAGTTACCTGCAATATGCAAAGGAGAAGAGATATTCAGTATAAAGGAATATTGAAATACATAAATAAGAAGAAGGAGGTGTTGTTTATTTTTCGAAACCTTTTTGGCAGCGATGGGAGATTTTTCGACTGTCTTGGAAGAAGTTCCCTCACCAGCAGTTTTCTTGACAATTCTAACAGCTGAAAGAGAAAGAATTGCATGAACATTGATATAAAACATAAAACGAGTTAGAGATAAGAAGAGGATTGTAATTTCTTAGACACCTTCAAGAATGGGTTCTTCCACACTAACATGTTCTATCCCAACATGAAGGTGCCCAGGGAAGTTGCCCAAGTGATACTTCGTCGGAACCACACGTTCGGCAAGTTTCTTGCTGGACTCGCGAAGCAGTTTCAAATCAGATCCACACACAAACCAATCTGGGAATGGAGGGCACAAGGCCACACCAAATTCTGCAGAAGGGAGTGGGGGAAACCTTGGAGGAAAGGAGGTGAAAGCAAAGTTGTAACGTGCATGAGTTGGAATGTACGAAGGCACCTCCAACCTATCCATTTTTTCTGTAAATTTTTGTTTTAAAGTTACTGCTGCTTCACCTATGGTTCGACGAAGATCACTGGGCCTGTAAATAGTTTCAAAATACTTTTGAAACTTTTGAATTTCTTTGATATGTTTATCTGTACCTTTTTTCTTCTTGTCCTGCACAAAAGCAAAAGCGTTCGTCAGGAGAGTGGTGAAAGTTGCTACATCAAAGAATTTGTTAATATAATATTCCTTCCACCAAACGTCGAAGTCTTCAGTGCATAGGAAGCTTGGTCGAAAGATGGTGGGGTAAACTTCCAGAGATGAGTCGAAGAATTTATTGTACAATTCTAAACTTCTGTCGAAATTTTGGAATGAGTTGTAGAACATAATAGAGCCCTTCTTGTGATAAATGGGTTTCGTCTTTGTCTGGATTAGCCCAAATTGTCTAGCTACCAAGTTAGGTTGGTAGACAATGAGAGACACTTTAGTGTTGTTGAGACTGTGGTGGGAGAAAAGGTTCCTTGGCATAAGGAAAGCCTCCCAGATGGATATATAAGAATCTTCTTCTTTCTGGTTTTCCACTGGAAGTTGCCTTGTGAACCATCTAGGACCCACAGTTCTGTTGGCAAATGGTGCCATAGAGGGAGTGAACTTATAACGTTTGGCGAACATCATTATGTAACTGGTGAATGCTTGTCGAATACCTATGTTGTCATTAGTAGGTGTTAGTTGGACTAACCTGGCCATTCGACGCGCCTTTCTTTCACCTCTTCTTCGTCAACTGGCATTTTGACAGGGATGCAAGCTTCGAAGGTTGCGTTCAACCACAATTGTAGGAGCCAGAAGGGGCCTGTGAGACTGATATTGCCTTTGTCCTTGAGGGTTTTTAAATTACTCACACTTTCACTCAAGGATTCGTAGAGGTTCGCCAAAAGCAACTCACTCAGGCAGAATGCAACTCCATTATGAAGTTGATTAGCCATGATGATATAACTTCTGGCAACCTGGAGTGACCTAGTGCAGAAGACGAATTTAGCTAACCACAGAGTAAGGAAAGCAATGTGCTCTCTGTCAGAGACTTCCTCACTGTCTTCGCCTTGGTGATGAGCGATGAAGACGGAATACCCAGCGTGCTTGGTGTCGAAGCCTATGGGGTCCTTATTTAAGTGTTCAGGGTTAAAAATTTCTCCTAAAGGACTGAGGCCAGTAATGGCTGCTATGTCGAAAAGGGTAGGAGTAACCATACCACAGGGTAAATGGAAAGTGTTGTAAGTACTATCCCAGAAATACAAAGAGGCCAGCAACATGTTATGGCAGTAGCGTGGACCTTCCTTCGACAGTTGGATCAGGTCGTAGATGCCAGTTTTCTTCCAGAACTTCTCTTTGACCCTTTCGACTCTAGTGAGCCAAGCCAAGTAGTCTGAAGGATCTTTAGTCAGAGGGGGGCTCCTAAAAATCCTAGCTTGATTCAAATAAGACAGATCTATTTCTGTCGAAGCTATGGGAATTTCAGGGTTTTTAGATGTTGTTTCGACAGGCCTAGGGCTCTTACTAGCAGCTATGGGTTTGGAAGCAGAGTAACAGGGATAAAAGTCTTTCAAACGATTAGGGTCAGCATTGGGATCAAAAATGGGACCTAGCATGGCATGGTGAACTCCAGAAACTGAGATAGGAATCATTACCTGAGACCTGTAGATGCTTGCTTTCTCCCTTTCATTTGGGGGTTCTGGAATGTATTGTTGTTGCTGCACTTGCATGGGTCCAGATAGTGTATGAGCAGGAGGAAGGTCAGCTGTTTTCTTTGTCTTCTTGGCACTACGATCAGCAACAGTTTTTGGAGGAGCCATTGATGTGAGAAGATGAGAAGTTTGAAGGAGCAGAAAAGCTTTGAAAAGGGTTTTTATGGAGTTTTCTGCGTTAGGTAGGAGAAGAGTTTTGAGGATGTGAAAAGAAGAAAAGGTTGTTGAAGGTGGTATTTATAGAAGATGAGAAGATAAAATAAATAAATAATAATGATAAAAAGAAAAATGAAAAGACTTTTCAGTTGGAAAAGTGGGAACATGCGTTTTTGATCCATTGGTGGTGATTGAAAGTGACGGTTGGTAGGAGGCCATGATTTAGCTAAAATATAGGGTTATGGAGGATTGTGTAAACGTGGGCTAGACGTGACGTTTTTCAGAAAGTGGAAATCATGGTGTTTTCTTGGGACTCAACAAAGTCACTTTATAATAAATGAGGCTGACAGGATGTCAAAGGTCATTTCGACAGCAAAAGATATTTCTCCAGGACTAGTCGAAAATATCTTTGCTGGGGGGCAATTTGTAAGCTCATAATTTCGACATGTTGAAATTTGGAATTTGAAGCCATCTCTGTCGAAGAATGATGAGAGGAAAGGAATTCAAGAAGTATGGACAAGGTTAAAGTTCCAATATTTCGACAGAAGGGGCAGTAATGTTCTGGCAAGACAAGTTTAGAAAATTATTTGTAGCTGGGCATTTGTCAGGATAAGGGGATCTTTTTCGACACTTCGACAGAGAAGAGTTGTTTGACAGAAACATTACTTGGCAGATGCTGAAAGGATTGTTTCTTCTTTAAAGACTTCGACAGATGAAGAGGTGCAAGGTTTCGTCATCAAAGGAGAGAATTCAAATTTAAAAGTTGCAACCTTTGACAGTTAGACACATGAAAGGTTCAGAGAAGAAAATTGCATGCAGGCTGACACTTGTCATTTAATTATAGTTTTTCCGTTCTAGGCAGTTACTTTGTTTGTATATAAATAGGATAGTTTGTGTTTAGAATGTGTGTGTGAAAACTGATACAAAATTCCTGTAAATACTCTAAGTACCCAGTGTGAGAGAAAATGAGTTTGATATTTGGAACCATGTACGTTTGAACACCATCTTTCTTTTAAAAGTTATTTAAATTACAAGTTTGTTCATCAAGTTTATTTTATTTTAAGCTTCATTTACTTTTCTGCAAATTACATTTTTCGACACTTTTCTTGTTGTTGTTTTAAACTTTACTTGTTTTAATTTTAAACTCAAAGCATTGAATACTTTGACACCATAAACAAAATAAACCACAAATCAATCACAAATACTAAGAGTAGTTCGACAGAATAATTGCACATGTGTCCTAGGACTTGTTTGGTTGGTCCTGCAAGTAACCCAGTTTTCTGAGAAATTGGTTAACCAGAGGTTGTTCGCCAGAAATCACCGCGAACACTTGGACCTATTGCTTAAATAATTTTGTCAAGCACTTTAGCCAAAGAACTTTTGCTTAACTAGTTATGTCAAGCACTTTAATTGAACAACTCTTGCTTAGCTGGTATTGTCAAGTACTTCAGTTAAACATATCACACTCAGTTGCTGGAACACATGCTAGAATATCTTGTTACACATGTTCGCCAAAAATACATCTTGTACATATGTTGTTTACCCAATGCATCCAAATAAAAGGAACTATAATCCCCCTTTGATTTTTTCTGGCTAAAACAACTACAAGATGTGATCTTCATGAAGTGACACAAGTAGCACACAATATCACCCAATAGAATCAACAGAGAAAACAACAACAACAACAACAACAAAAGTAAAACATAAGTAAGGTGATTGCTACGCAACACGAGATCAACTCTATCATGCTGGAATATCTTGAGCATCTTGTCCCATCCCACATGATCATTACTCCTTTTTTCTATAATTTGGAAAAGGTATGTAAGGAACCACAAACAAAATGCACAAATCAACAACACAAATCAGTAACATAGTTAGAAGGAACAAAGGTTGCTACATAATATTCAATGTTCCATAACAGTCAGTCATGCAATTATGAGTCATGCATGAACACTCAGTTAGTAGTCAGTAGTCACAGAACAAAAGCTACTACTAATACACAAATCAACACACTCAGTTAGTGCACACACCACACCAGAACAATTAGTATCATTCACACCAGAATCAACAACAAGTCAGCTCCATACCACACAATCATTACACTCAGAAGTCAGAACATACTACCAAATACACCAAAATAGTAGTGGTAACAACAAGTTTGAGATTTCTTTTTGGTAAGCAAGTATATAACAGAGAACTAAGGGTTCTATAACCTGTTTACACCAAGAAACGAGAATAACTCGTCAAAAAGAAAAAAAGAGAGATTACCAACCAAACTAATTACGAAAGGAATAACAAAGGCAATTTCCTAAACTCGTAAAAAATATAGTTGGGGTATGTAATTTCTCCAAAAAAAATTCTCCAACAAAAACCAGATCAATTTCATCAACAAGTGCCCAAATGTTTGACACAATATCTGAAACATCTTTCCTAACATTAAGCTTGCATGAAGTTTTTACAATTGGAACACTGAATCTTCTTTCTGTCAAAAGGCTTCTTCTTGTTTTAATTTTCATCATCCCGTCCTTTTCCATGAGAGGATTCAATTTTCTCTTCATGTTTGGAGCTTCATTCCAATGGTTTTGATCCTTATTAATTTTTTTCTCCACTCTTCTTGAATTGAGCAAGAAAAACTTTTTCTTCTTCTTTACTAGTGTTTCTTTCAATAACATTTAATTCATAGGCTTCAAGAGTGCTCCACATGTTTTCAATCTTAATTTCACCCAATTATTTTTATTATTTAACTGTCACCACAACATGATCAAGATTTATGGTTACTCTTCTCAACACCTCAATTACTATCTAATATGTCATGGAATCTCCATCGTTCTTCATTCGGTTGGTGAAATTTATTGTTAATTCTGTTTTTATTTTCAAATACCTTGGCATCGACACATTGGTGAATTAGAAACAAATTCTAGCTATCTTTTTTCTTTGCATCCTTGTGAGCACTCTTATGCGAATCTCATGGATTTGCAAATAATTATTCCATGCCATTGATCACTTTCATGATCTACAAATTTAAGATGACTTTCATTTGTCTAAACCTTCTATTATATTTTTTGCCATAAAAAATATGAAAAGGTTAACATGATGGATGCCATTACCACCTACTATAGTTCTTCATAAGATCTTTCACACTTCTTAAAATATCAGATTGTGTAAAGCTCTTACAACTAACAAAGTAACTAACCTCTAGCAATCTAACAATTAACAAACTAATAATAGCCTGTTATATAAACTACTAATAGTTTGATTAGTTTGAATTACAAACTAACTATGTCTAATAGCATAGAGGATGGAACGTGAAGGTGAAATTTCCCTATATTTTTAATCCTGAGAATTTTTTTATAACATTTTCAAAATTTAAGGTTTACCTGTGGAATTTTCAAATTTTTGGGGTGACATCGAAAAATTTCAAAAAAAACAAGTAAATTTTACCGCAAATTCTAGAATTTTTGGTTATTTTTATCGGAAATTGCAAAATTTATGGTTTTTTTACCTGAAATTTCATATTTTTGGTGAAATTACCTTAAATTTTAAAATTTCCAGTATTTTCCTCAATAATTTCACAGGACATTTCAAAATTCCCGGTATCTTAAAAAATTGATTATGATGCGTACCAAAAATTTCAAAATTTCCAGTAGTGATAATTTTTTTGTTTTATACCGGGAATTTTAAAATTTCCGGTAGTTGTTCCATTTGGTTATTATTTCCTCATTGTTTTTCTTTATCTTCTTTTGTAGTGAAATCCAGAGACAAAGATAATATTATTGTAGGGAGAGTTGCGGATCGAGCACCAGAACATGGTAGGGTTGCGAGTGGTGCTGCTGATGCTGAGGCATCCCATCTACGGGCAAGACGAGTTGTCCCCACTAGTTCACACCGAAAGCAGATCACGAAATGAGCGGAGTTGGGACATTTCTGGAAATCTCGTAGCATTCGCCGCCATGGAGTTCGATCTGCAAATCATGACACAAATGAGGTGCTTGCAGACGTTCCTATAGTTGATCTCGTTGGCCAGCTGATGGTTTAGGAGGTAGGTCAGGTAGTTAAGTCGACGACTGATCAAGTAATTGAGTCGGTAATTGTTTCAGGAGGTTACAAAGGAGGTTATTGAGGATGCTAGTGAGGGTATTAAGGAGAAGACTATTGATACAAAGGTCACAGTGCCTTTATCCGAGCCATTTGTTCACACTAATGGAGGATTCTCAGGAGGACACATCAATCAGTATGTGCTTACAGAGTATAGCGAGCATGTGGCCATACGATTATGGTAGGGCGAGGTATATAACTTTTACGTTTAATTTTAAATTTTGTTTATATATGTCTAATTTGTTTAAGTATGAACAAAGTTGTTTATATTTTTTTGTCATATGTAACCCACATTGAAGATCACATCTCACAGGTTAAAGATGAAGGACTTTCCAAAGATTCCAATGTCTGAGCATGTCAGGAAGATTATTCAAGACTTCCAGCTATATGATTTCTCCCACTGTTCACTCACCATGTTGGATTCTTTATTACTTAGTTCCTTTGTTGAGATGTGACACAAGGAGACGTCATCATTTCATCTTCCGTTCAGGGAGATGACTGTCACTCTCGATGATGTCGCCGCCTTGTTCCATCTCCCTATCGGCGGCAGATTTTTGACGACTCTGATTCTTAGCGTGACCACTGCTTTTCAGATTGTGTCACATGGTTTGAATTTGACTAAGGCGGAGGTGCTGAAGAAGTTTAGTGATACTAGGGGTGCTCACCTTCATATGCATTGGCTTCAAGGGATTTACGATCAGCTTGTAGATGATGGGAGATATGAGGATGTCGATAGGGCGTACATACTACATGTAGTAGCATGTACTCTCTTTGCAGACAAGTCTGGTGTTTATGTCGATGCCCGATATTTGTTTATCTTTAGTAACCTCGAGGAGAACAACTGGGCTTAGGGGTGTGCAGCGTTGACCCAGTTGTATGCAGCGCTTGGAGTGACGACTGTTTTTTAGACCAGACAGCTTGTTCGGTATTTGAGTTTGTTACATGTATATTTTAAATTATTGTATGTTACTACTTTCGTATTTATTTTTTATAAATATCATTTCTAAATTATTATTTGTTGTGATTGTAGTGTTGGATCTACAAGCATTTCCTTACCATCTGTGATAGGAGGGTGCAATGCTGCGAGGTAGGGGGCCCACGAGCAAAGAGGTGGAAGGCGAGGCAAACAAATCCTGGTGGTGTAGCTGAGTATAAGAGGAGACTGGATGCGCTGACCATAGATGATGTCATTTGGACACCATGTGATGCTCAAAGAGTCCACCGTGAGTTCGAGGAGTCCTATTTATATTCAGGTTATGTGTGGTTGGACACCTTGGTTTCTAAGCACTTGCCTAAGAGACGTCTGCGACAATATGACCTTATCCAAAGTATACCGCGTCCAATTCCAGATATACTGTCTGCAGGTATTAATTTGTGGTTTCAGAATAACTTCCTCAGTTCTGTTCGTGCCATCAGAGATCGAGCGGTCCCTGTTCAGCACCTCTCGCAATGTGAAGATGGTTACTTATAGTGGTACCTCACGGTATCACATCCACACATCATCCACCCCTATATGATGATGTGCCTTCTAATGACCTGGTGCCTGTTGGTGACGTGTCGCCTCCTCCCGTAGATCACTCTGATGACCAGCAGTGCCTCTAGATGATTGCAGTGATTACGAATGAGCTCATGAGTTTGGTAAACCGAGATGGTGACGTTTCTTCTGGATTAGCTCAGATTTCACACATAGCCCATGGGGACCTATTTATATATATTTTGTATTATGTGTATTATATGTATATTATTCATACATATTTCTCATAACATTATATTATTCAGACATCTTCCTTAAATTGTAGTGATTTTTCTTAAACACCTTAAACATACAACACTTAACATAACAATATGATTAATAAATAATTAAAACCTAAACACTACCAAACATTTCAGGACGTTTTAACATCTATATTATGTCATCAATGGATCTTGACAGCTTCGCATCTAAGTTGATCAGACCCCTTGTCATCCTACGACGAAATGATCTCTAAATTTCCTTCACGTCTTCGCCGGTCTTCAACTCAATAAGGTTGTATTTCACCCTCCCTTTTGTATCGATCAAATCTTCACGAAAATCGGTCTTTCTCACATTTCTATTGTTGCCATCAAACAACAATTCATTCAACTTCAAAGTCAGGCCTACAAAAGAGGTGTTGCCATCGGGGAGCTTGAATTCTACAAGACGAGAAGTTCAGTTGAAGTAAACCTTTGCCTTAATCAAAAACTGAGGAAGAGACATTTTTTTCAAATGTGTTTATCAACATGACCTGGCCTCTATTTATACAAATGTTAATAAATTCTGGACCACACAAAATGTTAGTGCAATTAGGGATGTAAATGCATATCCATGGGGACGTATAATATGATATACGTGTCTATCCCATTGGATAAATATGATATCCATATCCTCCCCATATCCATGTGGGTATCCGCTAAATAGATAATCTGCGGGTTTAAAAATATCCACGGATAACATTGTTTTTATTTTTTCTTTTTATTTTTTTTCTCCAACTTCTTTTAAATATACAAGAAGTTATTATCATATAACATCCATACAAATATCTCTTATTTTAACAACAAAATGCCATCACATTAATTTCCTTCATTTTAAACAAAAGATATTATGATTGTGACTTATGGTTAAAGAGAGCACGACCGAGGAGTTGAAAGGAAGACACTGGTTGGACAGAGAAAATTGTTGGTTGGACGGTCGAATTGAATTGTTGAAGTAAGGTATGAAGTAAATAAGAAGCTTAAATATGAAATGACCAATATGATTTGTATGAAATGTAAAACGTTTTCTTCAAAGAAAACTTCAAAAAATAATATGAGAAGACTAGTTTTTTAGACGATGAAAAGACAAAGTATAATAAACTAATATTTAAGCAATTATTATAATTTATTAACAGATACATATATTCGCGGGCATGAATATCATTAAACCCGTATCCATATCCATTACTAAACGGATATTTAAATATCCATTTATTTTATCCGTGAATATAT